>JAVDPK010002140.1:710081-749957 GCA_034780415.1 Cichlasoma orientale
TCTCGTTTTCATCATGAAAAAAAGGGTCGTTGACGAAAACTATGACGAAAATATTTCGTCAACGAAATTAACACTGCTACACAGTGAATTAAAATGCTATTTGTTGTCCTGCAGAGTTATGGTTCTGAGGGGCTGCAGCTGATGGAGCATGCAGAGATTGTGTTGTCTGGTCAGGCTGTCCTACAGCTGACCTTTGACCCTGGCACATTTGGATATATCCCACTGACCACCCGGTGCCAACTCGATCACCCCTTCTATGTCAAAAACAAAGGTATGAGTGAGGTCAGTGTGGGTCTTAAAGTGTTTAAACAGCATCAGTATCTTTACACACATTTCATCCTTCTTTCTGTCAGGCTGGTCATCCTTTTACCCGAGCTTAACTGTGGTGCATTATGGGATACCGTGTTATGAAATGGAAGTGGGAGACGTGTGCCTGCCTCCGGGACACAGAGACGCCAAGCACACGGAGGATTCACTGGTGTTTGACACATTCAAAAGGTAAAGTAGACTCTTGCGGTGTAATCCTCAATTACAGTGTTGACTGAAAATGATTCAGTATTAAGGGAAAGGTCTGCAGTCTTAGAACAGTAATCAGGTGCTCATGTAGAGTTTGTGGTTTTGGGTGCAGCTCATTCTTTTACACAAGCCTGTATTCAGAGTTGACTTTACGTCAGTTTAACATCAACACCTTTTTCAGACAGTGTTAAGCTCCAGTAGAAGGATACTGAAAACAGGAATTCTGTACTAAAATTGAGGAATCCTCTTGTTTTGTCCAGCTAAGCCTAAAAAACACCTTTTTATCCCCATAAACTGACACTGTATTAGACAGAGCTCTTTTAATGTCCATGGTGAAGGAATGACCAAGACGAGTAGAGCTCGATTCACTGTTCTTATGTCCACCTCAGGCTTAAAGACAAGTTTGAGAAGCTGTGGACTTATGCTTAATGCTATAGTGCTGCATACAGTTTCAAACCGGCCTTTCTTTGTCTCTTACTTAGTTATGATTTCACACCTCTGGACTCCTCTGCGGTTTACGTGTTGAGCAGTATGGCAAGAAGACGACGTGCCTCCCAGTCCAGCAGAGGAGCCGTTTCTCCAGACAGAGACGTGCTACGAGGTCCCGTACTTCAAATTTCCTGAATTACGCTTACTCACTGATACTGTTCAGTTTGCAAAATAAGAAAACGCAGACATGCTCAAGCAAGGCTGAGGATGTACTGCCTGAAAAATAACAATCTATGTGAACCCTGTTTACAACCCACAGAGGCGCACAGTCCCAGCCATTCCCACTACACTCTGCAAAAGCCCCCCAAAAACCAGCTGGTCAGTACACAGGGAGCGTGCAGTGCCACGCCCACTAAGTGCAAGCGGCCAATGAACGCGTTCATGCTGTTTGCCAAGAAGTTCAGAGTGGAGTACACACAGATGTACCCAGGCAAAGATAACAGGTAGGTGCACACCGTGGCTGTTGGCGTGTGTGTTGTGAGGCAGTAATCGGGTGTGATATGTTAGTAATGTGTGCGTCGGTGCTGCAGAGCGATCAGCGTCCTTCTCGGTGAGCGGTGGAAGAAAATGCGAAGCGAGGAGCGTCGCATGTTCACCCTGCAGGCCAAAGCACTCGCCGACGAGCAGAAGAGACTCAACCCAGACTGCTGGAAACGGAAACGAAGCAACTCTGTAAGGACACACACACACACACACACACACACACACACACACACACACACACACACACACAGCTTCACCCAGTGCTTTGTACTTCTGTTTGATGCTGCCTCTTTGTCTCGCAGGGCAGTCAAGGAAATTAAGGCTACAGCAAAGAAAAGAGGACAACTGACAGAGCCTGTTGGAGTGCGCACACACACATACACACACACACACACACACGCGCACACACGTTCAGAAGTGACAAGGAAAAAAGAGCTATGCATAACTGAATACTATGCTTCAATTCTATATTTTGTTTTGTCTTGATCTCCCAAATTCCCAAATCCTGTTATAGATTAAAAGAAATGAGCAGCTACCCCTGGTGAACACCTCGGGCTGCTCTCAACAGAAGTCACTTTCCTTTTTCTTGCTTTTCAGAGGTGCTACTTGCAAAAATTTGAAGTGCTATAAATTATGATTTTTTTTTTTTAATAGGAATTTTAACAGAGGTGTCAAACATTGCCTTTTTTAGCGCTGCGGCACACCGTAGTGTCTCCTGCTGGGGACCGGATATTTTTCCAAAGAGGTGAACGGGTTTTAGCTCCCAACAACCGGAGTTCATCTCCACACGTGATTCTTACAGCAATTTCATAATATCCAAAAAAAAAAAAACAAAAAAAAAAAACAGAAGATATTCTGATCGGCTTCAGTTTCTCACAATCTGCTTGAAACAGGTGGAAGTTGTGGTGTTTTTTTTTTTTTTTTTTAGCCAAAGTAGAGAATGTAGCTATTTTTCCAAAATTCTATATTATACAATAAGAGTTATACAATTTATTTTATTGCCTGCGTTACTTGTATTTGGACTCAGTGTTATTGCACAAGACTACATATATTTTAACTTTGCTTTCATTTAATTTATCACGTAGCATTTAGTTATTAAGCACCCCAAACTCTTCAACAGGGGTCTGGGTTTGATTCACCTCATATTAGGTGTGGCCTTTATTATCAACAATAATTTGCTTTATTTTAGTAAATCTCCAGTTGCGATTCAGTTTTCCAAAATAAAGGTACCTTGTGGAGTTTTTATGTAAACAAATGTTGCGTTTACATTCAGCGTTAGTCGCCTAACCTATTTTGCATGGTCAGCCATTTGGAGGACTGTGCATCGCATCACCCATGTGAGCGTGTGACATACCAGAGGCCACGCAATATCATTTAAATTCAGCGAATTGAAGTGATGAAGGGAAAATGAGCATTAGATGGAACCCCAAGTTAAAATGCTTTCATCTTTGAGGTAAGCAGTTCTAGTGGTCACCAGTGGAGGTGAAGAAAACCAGTGGTTGGCATGTGGTGGTGCAGTAAATATATTAGTTTCATCTATGCAGTGGTCCACCAGCGACCAGCCGTCAGCTACACAAGGTGACGCACGACAAGTGTATTGCTTTGTGTGTACATGAGGCTTAAAACTCCACAGGGGATCTTTAAAGAGCATCACTCGCTTCTCCAAAGCTTTTATTTTGAAATGAGAAAAATGCATTTGTGGAAGTAGAACCACACTCGAATTTTACTTTGAATCGATTGATGAGAACCAGGAAATAGTCGCACTGCTTAAAGTTTAACTTCACCTGTGATTACTGGTTGCTTGACTTTATGTAAAACAATATACTGGCCACTGTCAGGCAGGTAGTGTGCACACTGAGGAAGAATTGTGTTCATTGTGTAACAGTTACTGTGAACATTTGGTGAAGCTGAATGCCAAGAAATTGGGCTTCACAAGTGCTCAATATGATGAGCAAGAATCCTAAGGTTTTATGGTGTATTTTAGTCAGGATGTGGGCTTTTTTTTTTCTTTTTTTTCAAAAATAAGCAACTTTGTGAATGTGTTTACATGCACGCTGTAAATATTAAAGACGGAACAAAAGTTTGGAGTCTCAGATGAAAACAAAGATGAGCTTATAAAGGAGTTATAAACTGCAGCAGCCCTGTGCTGTTCCTGAGATGACCATATAAGGATATCCCCTCTCTTTGACGTCATACCATCAAACTGAAACATGTCAGTTTCTAAAATATTCTGCCTGAAAAGCATGTCAGGGCTGCAGCCACCGGATCTTAATAAAAACAGAGCCTTAGTAATGTGAGATTGTGTGCATGTAAACACACCCACTGCCAAAAATATTCTTCAACAGGTGTATGGGGAACCCAGCTGTGTGAGGCTTTAGCATGTCACGCAATTTTATGAGACTAAGTAGATTTATTATCCATGCAGAGTGCAGGAAGGGTGGGCACTCTTACACTCACTGCATAACGAGGTTTATTCTTAATGCACTATATACACTTTATCTACTTTTTGTGACTGCTACAGTATAATGTGTAATGACAAACATTAATAGGATTATATAGAAATCTATATTTTTGGTTTTGACTTAATCTTTGGTAACTTTTCATGGTTGTGCTTTGGATTATTTGACTTTTTGTCTTTGCCATCATGTACAGGTCTATCAGGGGAGACAATGCAATACAATGTATTATAGTCAAAATAAAGGTGTGATAAATATGTGATGTCTTTACTTTTGAGGCAAGAGAAATGAGTGGTTCTGTGCCCAGCCTAAATAAAATCATTAAAAATAAAAATCCTCTCCCGCTGTCTTTGAGAATAAAACACCCACAATGAGAGAGACACGAGTGAATGTTTGAACAAATCTTTAATAATCTTGTTGCATTATACATACAGCACCAGCTCATAGCTGGAGACAAAGGTATAGACATTAAGCTGCTACTGTAATAGAGATAAAAAGAGATACCATTTCATTAAAACTATAAACATGATCAATATTTCCAGGCTAAAATTATCAAATAGGATCCACACAGTTATATATTTGTGTAAATGACTAGAAAATCACCTTTTATAGTAAAATAGAAAATATGTAGAGGTACAGTATAAACATACAGTAAATTTGGCCTTTAAAGTATTCAGGGATATTTACACGCAAAGAGTCTGATTCCAGTTCGAACTGATCTGTGTTCAGCTGCAGTCTCCTGTATGATTTACGCCAGAGGACTGAAAGGGGCGGGCGCAGTCGTGTCTGACGCAGTAGAAAGCATTTGGACCCTTTCAGAAAAAAGAAAACAGTCATAGCACGTGCTACCAGGAATTTCATTTTCAGTCTGAGCCACTGAGTATTAACAGAATGTTCCACCTCAAAAATATCAATATTACTTTCCCTTGTCTCGTTTCATGACAGTGAATTTTTACAACGTCACGGCAGAACAGTCTCAACTGAATGAAGATTGTTTTTTTTTTTTTCATATCTCTGCATAAGTCGATACGAAAATAAGAAATGTCATCAGTTGTGATTTATTCTGCTGGAGAAGATCTTTGCTCCTATTCTTCTGGTTTCATTCTCAAAAGATGAATTTTGGGTTGCGTACTACTTTAAATCCCAGATTTCATCTTTTTGTTTTTTCTTTTTTTTTTACAAAACAACTGAGCCTGTGTTTTTCTAACAAGCTCAACAAGACAGGGATCACCTTTAAGAAAATAGGTAGAAATAAGTCACCAGTATTTTGGCATATTAGTCACACAGCTGTTTTTAAAAGTACAATAACGTGACTTACAAAAGGCACTGGGTGCCAGAGACCATGGAGCCAGTTGCAAGGAGACGTAATCAAAAAAACAAGCGGTCGCTTCGGTTCTCACTGAGGCCTCAGAGATTCTGGTTAGTAAAAACATGGTTCTAATTAAGGGTACTTGGTCGCTGAAGCCCCAAAATGTGCTGGTTGTGCAGTGCAGTGGGGTTATCTTGCATCATTTCCCTTTTTAACATTATTTCTCATTTGCACTTTATCTACATTTATCTGCATTTCCACAAACGGGGTTTGCACGTGAATTTCTTTAATATTGATTTATGTCCTTTTTTTTCTTAGAAGAAAGAGGCAGCCTATGACACTAATGAAAAAAATACACAAATAAAAGTAAAAGAAACAACAAAAGAAATGTTAAAGATTTCAGTAGAATGAATGTAATTATCGTGGATCTGTCACTGGAAAGAAAAAGCTCTCATCATTAAGAAAGAGCATTTCTAATAACAAAAATTTGTATATTTCATGTTTATTGACTTATTAAAGAAACTCCTAGATGGTTGTTTGGGCGTCTCCCTGCTGCCTCCTGCTCCATGCTGACCTGTGTCAGATACAGAGATGGAACCTTAGCAGTGAGACTTTCTTGGCACTACCACCAAACTGTAACTAATGTTTTTAATCATGATTAATTATTGATCAGAAATCAGCTATAACTTTGCAGGGTTTTTCACGCTGAAGCCGGCAAATCTGTATTTAGAAATGTTAAGATAATAATCAAATGTTTTGGTCACCACATCTATTTGATCAGAGCTGCTGAAGGGAATCATTTCAGTCCAAAAATCTGTTTACTCATTATTTAAACATTAGTGCAGGATTTGTTAATAATTATTAAAGATAATCATTCGTTTATAAAGGATCCCTTAGGAGAAGGCGGTACCTTTTCTCTCTGATCTAGTAGATTGTGTAGCTTTGTCTGCTGTGCATGCTAAAATCAATAAAGGTCACTTTCAGGTGTTTCAAGCATGGAGACATGGAGACTGTGACGCAGCTGAAATCTCTGAAGCTTCACTCGCCGGGAAGAGTGCGAGTTTCCTTCATAACAAATGACTGTGAAGAGACTTGAAGTACTTTAGATCACGTGAGGTTTCATTAGATTGTTTTATTTACTTTGATCTTATAAATAATGATCACTGAATATAGATGAAAGCAGCATGAGCAGCAGACATAGCTGTGAATCTCACACACAGAGGTGTTTGGATTATCCTCTCATAATTTGAAACGTGCGCACGTGTGATGTATTTTCTCTGTTGTGCGTGTGTGCGGACGTCTACATGAGTGACTCCAGGCTCTCTGCGATGTTGGTCTGTCCCAGCGGTACAGATCCGTTGGTCTCGGGACTCTGCAGGGCTCTCTGGTCCTCCTGGCTGCTCACCAGGCTCAGCACCGCTCTGTACAGATACTGGTACTGCTCCTGTAAGAGGCAAAAACACAGGTAACAGGCTGCACCCGATGCCTGTCTCTATCTAAATTATGCTGTTAGACTGAGAATTTAGAGCCTTAAGAGTAAACATTCCAGTACTTACTATATCATTAAATACCCCAGGCCTCATGAGGTTGGTCATCCGTGCCACCTGGTAGACGTCTACTGATCCCTCCTCCTCTAGCTGATTGGACAAGGTGGTGAGGGCACAAAACAGCCCTGACGTAGCACCTCCCAAACTACACATACACACAAAACCATCAATAACAATAAACAGATTTGACGATGAGGAGAATGATCTTAATCAGAATCATACGTACGGATCATGTACGATCACTGGCCCCTGTGTGTGTCTGCTCTGCTCTCTGACTGTGTTAACAAGATCAAAGCTGTTTCTGATCGGACTGTCCGGGTTGGGCCAGCAGGTGGCGCTGTACTGACGCACTTCCAACACGTAATTGTTCTGGATGGGCACGGATGAAAAAACAGATTTAGAGTCTCAGACCGGTCGTATTAAAACATTAATGTAAAATATTCTCTTATATTGTGTGTTACCTGTGGAGACTGGACTGTAAAGTCCTGCACCAAAAGTCTCTCATCATTAGACAGACATATGTGCTCCTCCCTGGAGTATGACACAGCGAAACCATCAATGCTCAATGGCTGGTCTTTACTGGGCCAGTACACGCCACACTCTTCTTCTCTCTGAGAGGAACAGGAAACACGTTTAAGCGTGTGCGGTCATTACAGTTACCTCTAAGTTCTGTACAGAGTACGCGCGTGTTTTATACCTGATTGTGTGAGTCGGGCAGACGGACAACAATCTGTGCATTGTGTTCCCAGATCATTCTCCAGAAATCTGCCACCGTGCTGCTCAGAGGAGTCTGGCTCACTATGAACTCCTTAGTGTGGTGATGTCCCTGTGGAAGTACGAGCAACATCACACCGACAGCTGATGTTTCGCTCAAGACAGGAAAAGTCCCCTTTAAATAATGATTTTAATATACAATTTCCAGTGGTCTCACCATCACGTAGGACGCATTGATGTAGCCTGTGGAGTTTGATTCTGAAGCAGTCAGAGAGACTCTTGATCTCTCCACTACACAGAGACATGGAGACATAAGTTAGAGATAAAATGCCCAAAAATAAGACAGCAAACTATAGTCCTGCATTTCAGTTAATTATGGATTTAAAGGTGTGATCGTGGGCAATTATTGAACAGGTTGTGGACAAAATGATGAGGCTGCTAAAGCGTTCCCTGCATCAGGTTACTTGTTAAAACTGCTATTTATTGTCACAATCTTGAACCAACAGAAAAAAAAAATGCCACACCCATTACATCATCAATACAGTTAAGTAACATGCACTTTTATGCAATTGTTACAGACAGATGTTTCTGTCAAGAGTGTTTATTAGAAATGAACAAAGATTCGGGGTCTGAAAAGTGAGGGCAATAAAAAAAGAGCCTTAGAGCTGCATTCTTTGTGATGACCACCAGGTGGCGCCTCTTCTGATTGCAATCGCAAAGTTTGTCTGAAAAACAACCATCAGCTCCTGTTATCTATGACCTCAGTATACATTTTCCTGATTTTATCATAGACTCATTCATTCACTCTTTAATTCAGCAGTTTAAAAACCCAGGATAAATTATGGTCCCCATTATTGTTCAGAAGGATAATAAAGTAGGTTTGATTTAGGGTGGGCATACCTTATGGAAGACAAGTTGCTACCATATGAGCAGTGTGCCTCTCCATCTCACAGCCAGCTTTCATGACATTCAAAAAACTAAGATGGCAACAACAAAGATGCTCCATTGAAGGCAATGGGTGACATCATGTTGGATGTGTCCATCTTCCATATACAGTCTATGACTTTACCACAGTACTTTATGCTACTACAGCAAGTAGCACAAGTCATGTTAAACCTAATTTACAACCCCACCTTCCAAGTCTGCAGATGTAGCTTCTTCAATATTCAAGGGCTTCCGGTATAACCAAAGGATGACTCGATAGCAGGTAATAGATATCTGAGCTAAGACTTCCCGTTCCATCAGCCAGTAATTGTTTTATGCAGATAAATAAAATATCCCACGTACATGAGATTAGTCAATACTGCTCAGACTACATGCGGACAGCAAAAAGCTTCTGGTACCAAGAATCTTGTCTTTGGCCTACAGATTCTGTTCTGCTCATCTCTATACAGAGTTCATTCTAGACAACGATGCAGGTGACTGCAATGAGTAATATCAGTGAGTATTTCTCATCTATGAACCTCAACCTTCAAGCCAATAAGAGAAAAAACTTTGACCCCAATTTTATTAACTAAAACCAGCGGGAATAATAAAGTAGATTGTAAAAAAGGTAAATGTAACAAAGCAGGGCCTGCCTTAAGCTCCTCATCTGATATTGTGCTTATGTTGGTTCTTATTATTACATTCACAAAAGTTACTCTTAATGAAATTAACACAAATTAACTGCGACATATTGCAACATGTTGCTGCGAGTTGCCTACTTTGCCCAGTTATTAATCCAGATCTGCTTACCAGGCATCAGAGCTCTGGCTCTGTTCCTCTCAGCATTGCCATCTTTCAGGGCGGTGCTGTAGTCGGCGTGCTTTGCCTGACGCTGACTAATTAACTGAAACACAATGAAAACATTTGGTTACATTCACTGTGTACACTCACATGTTAGGAACGTGAAGTTGGTGGAAAAAAGGAAGCGTGCTGTATGCTGTACCTTGAATTGTTTGTCCATACGTGTCCTGCCTGTTGCACCAGGGGTCAGGAGGTCAGACACGTAACTGTGGAGGAGGTCAGAGGTCACCAAGGTGTCCCGGCTCAAGACAGCTTCAACCAGAGCATCATGGATGAACACATACTGCTCCTAGAAGAGAGTGAGAGCAAAGAGCGGGCTGTTCTCAGTAAGGTGTTTGAATGCCTTCATCTAGATTGTCTTTTTACAAGTGGCCTAGTTTGCCTGCGCTTGAAAATAAAGTAGTAGAAATTACTTGCTTTGAGGTGGTCAAAGTACAAAAAAATCTATTAGAAAAACTCAGCAGCGATGCATCTTTTCAGAAATCAAGGCCCAGTTAGTCCAAAAATTCACAAACTTTGCTGTAAGCAGTTTCATGTGGGGGCTTTTTTTTTTGTACTGTCTGTATTCATCAAAAAAAAGAAGAAGCATGCAGCAAGTTACCACACAGCTGAACTGAGAGCTGATGCCACACGCAGCCCTCTGCACAGTGACATGATTATTATGCAAATCAGTTCAGACTGACTAACAATCAGTTTGTGGAAACTTACCCTTATCCTAACCACTTATTTGCTTCTTTGCGCATGTTTAGCTTTCTAATACAGGCTTTTATTTCCCAAAAAGAAGTGTGTTTGTGTAGATTCTCAGTCATCCAGGTCATAGTAGTCTCAAGAGTTTGAAAAAAGGTGACTGGACTTTTTTTTTGAAGACATTTCACCTCTCATCCAAGAGGCATCTTCAGTTCTGAAACCAAAAGATGGAGAGTCGCAGGTATTTAAACCCTGGTGGGGGTTGTCCCCTTTGGAAGTGGTCGTTGACCCACTATTAATCTATTCATCATGTGCATCATCACATGAGGGGTTTCGGGTGAAGCCACTGTGAGACTTTGTCACAACCTATTACAGTAAGTGACCTATTGAAATCACCTGAAGTAGAGTGGGGGGTTGAGGGGTTGAGGCGCCTGGGAAGAGATCTTGAGACAGAACTGTAGGTGGCTGATAGCCTCTGTTGAGTGATCGTTGTTCACAGTGGGCATAGATGCTTCTTTTACTCCTCTTTCAAACCGTCTGTCTTCTCGGTCCAAAATGTGAACATTGGCATCCTTGAAAGAGTGACCTTTGACCTTTAGGTGCAGATATACAGTTGAGTCTTGTCCTGTCGAGGTGGCTCTTCTATGTCGTGACATGAGTTTGTGAAGAGGCTGTTTGGTTACAGTGTAGAGGTCTGAGCACTCCTCACTGCACTGCACAGCATACATTATGTTGCACTATGAAACAATTTTTGTCTTAGAGTGTGGCTGGGACTGAAGTACACTGGGATGTCATGCTTGGAGAAAATTCTCCTGAGTTTCTCTGACAAACCTGCTACATAAGTGACGACAATGTTGTTCCGCTTGTCACTCTCTTTCTCCCTAGTTAGCGTCTGACCTTATTTCCTGTGTATCTTTGCTGATTTGATGAAAGCCCTGTTGGGATAACCACGCGTTTTAAGGGCTTTCTTTACACGTGTGTGTTCCTTTTCTTTCCCTTCTGCTTCAGAGGGAACATTTTTCTGCTCGGTGTTGCCGAGTCCTGATTACCCAAAGTTTGTGTTCACTTCAGTTCAATTATAGCGCCAAAACACAAGAAACACTCTCAAGGTGCTTTATATTGTAAGGTAAAGACCCTACAATAATATAGAGAAAATCCAACAGTCAAAAAAAAGCCCTATGAGCAAGCACTTGGCGACAGTGGGAAGGAAAAACTCCCTTTTAACAGGAAGGAACCTCTGGCAGAATCAAAACCCAAGAAGTAGAAGCCTTAATGACCAACACCTTTTTTCACACCTTGGCTCATGTGATGACGCACAACCCCCCACTAGGGTTTAAATACCTGGGACTCTCCACCTTTTGGTTTCAGAACTGAAGCAGCCTCTTGGATGAGAGGTGAAACATCTTCAAAAAAAATTTAAAGAAGCCCAGTCACCTTTTTTCAAGCTCTTGACATTCCCAAAACGAAGGTAAATTCAGTTTTATGTCCCTGCAACATCCTCTTACCTCTGTCTGAACCAGGAAATTCCTCTGTGTGCGGACGTGTTTTAGGAAGCCAAGAACGTTCACTGTCCCTTGATCCTGGATCTGCTGCAGCATGCTGTCTATCACAATGTAGGTTCCTGTCCTTCCTACGCCAGCGCTGTGACAGACACGCATCACATGTTAACACCGCATACACCATGAGGTCGTGCTCAGTATTAAAGAGCAATATATCATCCACACACACACTCTACCTGCAATGTACCAACACTGGTCCCATCTCCTGCGTGCGGGCCCTGGAGGACGCTCTGATGAAGGACAGGACAGGCAGAGTGTATTCTGGGACGCCCATGTCTGGCCACTGGGTGTAGTGGTAGTGGAGGACTGTGTGTTCAACTTTCCTTTGAGATGCCTGGAGGTTCGGCGAGAGTGTGAGAATCAAACCGCAAACCCAGTGTGGACGATCACTGCAGAGACAGGGGGGCTGTGTGTGTGTGTGTGTGTACCTTATTTGCAGTATCCCTGACAGTGAAGGTCCGCAGTGTGTAGTAAGCAAGTGTCTTGGTGTTTTTCAGGGTCACTTGGTAAGGCCCATATTCTTCCTGGTTCTCCTCTGGCCAGTACTGGTCACATTTTGTCTGTAGAAAGGGGAAAAAGTTTTATTCTGGGGATGTAGTTTAATTTTAGGCTTAATACGTCTGAAACCACAGGCAAACATGTCAAAAGAGAAGTCTTCAAGTGTGTAACAGAACCAGACTGCACCAGCGTAGCTTCTGCAGTTTTTCAGCTGTCAGCCTGCAGTGAAACGAAATTAAATATCTGGAATTGGAAAAATGTAATTGGTCTGATGTGAATCAGTTGGTGTCTAGTCCTGACAAGAAACAGGAAATACAAACTAAAAAGAAATCAGCTGCCTGGAGTCAGTGTGTATAATATCAGATAAAACTGCCCTTATCTCTGCGGTGAAGCTCGTGTTTGTGTGAGCTCCTACCCGTCCTTTCTCCTTCAGATTGGTGATCATGACAATAACTCCGATATTCTGCTGCCAGATCATCCTCCAAAAGTCTTCCCTGCCTGATCTGAGAGGCCCCTGAGCTGCGATGTATGCCCTCGTCCGCTCGTAACCCTGAAAAAAGAAACACGTGTGTGCTTGTGACAGCCCGGGTGTAACGTGAACGCGTAAAAAAGGAACTTTACTTACATCAACAAAGTTGGCGTTGATGTAGTCCCCGCATTTCCCATCTCTGTCCAAACTGTTGGAGAGCTTCACTCTGCTGTGGTCATCTGAGAGAGGAAAAGGGTAATTAGTTACATTCCTGCTGGCTCTCACGGTTAAAAGTTGAACAGTGTGCGCACTGAAGGGCGACATACAGGCCAGTATGTTGATGTATCTGTTCTTGTTTTTGTTGTCAGGGTGATTGGAGCTATCTGCAGTGATGCCCATGTCCACTGTGCACGCCTGAACCTCCTGAAACACACAACACAATAATAATAATGACATTAATTGCTCAGATGAGCACAGTGAGGCTGTTTTTCTTACGAACAGGCATGTTGCAGCATCACAATGTGATGGTCAAGTATATACTGCACAGAAGCTACCATACAAAAAATAGGCAGCACCGAATGATTTCAGATTAAATGAGAAGGCGAGCTGTGTATAGAAATAAGAGAAGATGAAATAAAGGCACATACTGATAGCTCTAATTCTTGATTTAATGTGTGCAGCTGACTGACGGTGACCCCATATTTAAGTATTATATTTCCATAAAGCTTTGAGAGTAAAAGGCAGCTGTTAATGGCACGTCCCAAACAAGCAGCAACCTCCAGGGATGCAAAATTAAGCCAACGGGGGAAGTGTTTAAAAAAAAAAGCAGTTCCTGGAGTGGCCACTTGAGGCTGGGTTGAAAAGTATCTTTACAGCAGAAATGAAGCTTGGTACACAAAAAGATTTTGGTTTCCATAGCTGCTTCTCTTCATGACATTTGTCTGGGGAATGAACTTGTAACTCACCTTACTAAACTTTTTTCAAGGCTTAAAGACTGTTGCTGCTTTGTGCCAACAGGTCATACAGTCAGTGGATGGAAGTTGCAAGTCTTAGCTGATGCTATCATCGTAGTATCTCTGTGAGAGTGTTTAGCTCGCACTCTAGGCCATGTGTTGTGTATAACATAAGATAAGGGCAGTCGAGGTACCGATACGTTTTCTTCACAGTTAAAACATCATGCAACACTAAATTTACAGCAGAGATTTTGCTTTGTTTTTTTTTGTTTTTTTACAGTTGCAGGGTGTTCGAGATAAAACTTGTAAATAAGGACAAGAAAACAACAACACCTCTGCAACAGGAGAGGGATGGCAGGTGTCTTACCTCGTAGGACTCTTTGACAATCTAATGGAGGGTGGTGAGGATGCAGAAAGCACGACGATGGTTGAGATGAGAGGAGAGTGGGATAGGGGGCCAAGATAATGGACAGACAGACAGACAGACAGACAGACAGACAGGGAGTCAGTGCAGGTACAGGATATAGGGGTTCAGATACACACAGAGAGGTGTGTTTAAAGTCCACAGCTCCCATCTGAGCTGTGGACTTTAAACTTGCAACTATGTAAGCCATGTTCTATTATTCTACAGGTGTAATTATAAATAAGGCTCATTTTAATGTAAAAATGGAGGTTTATTGTTGCGGCAAAAGAAAAAGTAAAAATATAAGCCCCCCTGGCAAATATAAGGGAGAAGTAAACTTGATCTAATCCTATCTGTGTGTTTCTTAGGAGGTTCATGCTAGGAAATAGGGGTGACTAATGTCATGCAAATGTACCTATTGAAATTAATCCACATATTCCTCTCAAATGGTTAACCAACATTCAGATATGGCAATACTCTCCTTATCTTTTTTTTTTTTGCACATTCAGTACAAGCAGAGATGGCGATTTTTAAAAGCCTGAAAGTCAACAGGTAGTTTGCAGCTAACTGTCCTGGCATTTACGAGCCTGTCTGTCAGTTGTAAAGTCCTATTTTCAGGTTGACATGTTTAAGTTTAGAGTCTGGAGTGAGAAGAAAGCTGCACTGTCATGGTTAGCACCAAAATAGCCTTCCTGCATGTTGATGTTGCACATGGACGTTACACATCAACGCTGTGCTAAATGATCTGCCTAAAGAACATGATGTTAATAAAGATATGGAAGAGCATTAAGGGGCTATGACAAATGAGATACTGCACTTATGCACGGGCCAAAGCTAGGTGAGCCATTTATATGCTGGTTACATTTTTGTACAAGTCAAAAAACAAGACGGGTAAGATTTTAGGAAACTCCCTAAAAGAGCAAACATACTGTGATTCACTGGAATTGTTTTTAACAAAAAAATATTTTTCTGAATTCAAATAATATGACTGGAAATCTCACGGACCTCAAACTCCTTGGAGAAAGTGTTGGTGGCGTGGAGCTCCATGACATGCTTCACAAACTGCTTCACTGTCAGCGGCTCGTGGCCATCTGGAACACAAGACTGAATATTAACTACATGCTGATCACCTCAGCTTAACAGTGTTTCAAATGGCAATTAAAATAAGACTGCTAGGGGATCCTGTGAGCATGTTACCTGTAGCCAACAGCAGGGGTGTAGATGGAGCAGATACAACTTTGGGTGATGTGTCATCTGGGTAGAAATTGGCTGCCTGGAAACAGTTTCTGTGACATACACACACACACACAATCTAAATCTAAGTAAAGTGCAAGGGTAAAAATTGTACAGACAGACACTGTATGTTTGAGTGGGTGTGTACCTCCAGTAGATGAGTATTCCCACCAGTACCAGCAAACAAAGGATGGTGAGAGTGGAGACAATAGCCAGAGGAATGACTGTCCTCTTCTCCCGGTCCACACCCTCAACAAGCCCGACCCGAGACTCGTGGCTGCTGTTGCTGCCCTCTGAAAGAGAGGAGAGATATGTTTGGTGCTGAGAGAGAGAGAGACAGAGGAGGAGACAAGCTTCAAGGTCAAGAATGAACTTTTAATTTAATATATTTTCATGGCACAAAACAAAAGTTAGAAAAGATATATGAAATTATCCATCCATAAAAAAAGTTAAAATCTTTAAAAAAAAAAAAAAACAATTGGTCAGCAATTAAATATGACTCTGATGGCCACTTTGGGATGAAAGAAATAAGGTAGTATTCCATTCAAGAGGAGTCATTAAAAAAAAACTTCTCAAGTCACTAGTGCTTTTCCTACTATGACAAGTCAAAAATATCTGGCCTGTTATCACCTTCTAACATGTTTGCAAACTGTTTCCTACCATGGCTTTATTAACGAGCTAGCTATACTATGAATCAGGCTTCCTGCTTTCTTTATAGACGTGTTTTTGGCTGTATAAAAAAATCCAACTCCAATAGTCACTCTTCTTTGAGCTCTGGTTTGGTCTCCTCAAACTCCTGAGAGGAAGGTGTGGGTCTTTAGCTGCTAAAGACTCAGACCAAGCAGGACTAGTTGCTCTGGTTGAACAAAAGCAGAGTAACCCGGTTGTGTTCATCAGTTAGTTGCTCTGTTTCCTGTTTGAACTGAACACCGTCAAAGGTGGTAACATGCTTTCTGGAATCCTTCCACATAACATCAATCATTTGATCCAGCTCTAACTGTCCGTGCCTCCACCAGCAATTATACTTCTGTACTCTACATGATTAGTGACTCTGAGCAAGGTTCAATGAAGAAAAGAGCACCACCTCAAACTAAGTTAGCTGGTGCATCATGTGCTGGAAATTCGACTACTATGCCACATCCTATAACAAAGAGCCAGGGCTGCGTAAAATACTTTATAGCATGTACCTTCCAGTTGCTCCTCCGTTGCCTTGTTGGTGTCCATCAGTCTGACCAGAGGTACAAGAAGTCCCAACATAGGGCTTCTTGCACCATCAAACAATAACCCATCCATACTGGAGAACTCCTGCACACCGTCTTCAGCTACAGACTCTATGTCCTTTTCACTGCCTCCTTTTATGTATTCTTTATCCTCAAAAGTTGATTCAACCCCAAAAAATGGACTGTCGAGACTTTTGTTTTGATAGTCTTTATCAAGGCTGCCACCATGGCCTTGTTCTTCACCGCGGTCAAGTAGTATGGACTCTGCTGCAGGTTCATTTCTACTGGCGGACAACTGCTGATCTTTTCTTCTTCCAAATACAAATTCTTCATTGCTGTAGTCCCTTCGATTGCCTTTGGCACCTTTGACATCATTGCCACCTACAGCTTTGAAACCTTTTTTATCGTTATGAAGTACCTCTGGATTTTTTCTAAGGTCAATCCCATCGTGCTCTCCGGAGCCACTGACATCCTCAGCCCCGCTGCCGCTCTCGCTGTATTCTGTCCTTCCTACTACACTTACCACTTTACTTTCTATCCTTTTTTCTTTCAGCATGTCTTTGATATTTCTTAAACTCTCATTTTCTTTTCTGTCTACTTTCTTTACTCTCTCGCTGTCAATGTCTCTCATTCCTTTTCTTCTCATATTTTCTTCTTCCTCGCCATTTAGCTCACTTTCATTCTCCTTTCTCTCTCTCTTTGTCTCTGGTTCAGGATCTTCGTTTTTGCTTTTTGTCCCATCTCTATCATTGCCTTCATCAGTTGCTGGTGATCTACTCTTTTCTTCAAAGCTAATAGTTGAAATTGCAAATACTGTAAATTCAGTTTTAACTGCAGCAGCTTCATCAACTTCCTCATTGAACTTGTTGCTACCAAGGCCAGAGCCTGATCCACTGTCTTCTGTTGGACTATCTGACAAATCCAGACTTTTAGAATCAAAAAATGTTTCTGCAGTGACATTGTCGTCATCCATTTGTCTATCTGCCCTGGCTTCCATTGCTTGGATCTGACTGCCACTTTGAGAATGAGGAGAATTGGGTGGGTTTCTGTCAAGAGTGTTTTTTTTTGATGAGTTTATGGTACTCCAATCAGAATCAGGAAGAGAATAAGTGGCAAATAATTGATCCTGAGAAGAAGTAGTAGAGATTTGAGGGTATTCTACATCAGTCTGTAAAGGAACAAAGGATGGCTCTATAGAGGACTTGTCATTATGATGAAAGATAACACCAGTTTTCCTGTTTTCATGGAGGGCAGGAAAAAGACGGAAAATGTCAGTGTATTTGCTGAAAGGTGTCTGTGATGGAGGCATTATACTGAATAAATCTCCTTCAGCAGAGAATGCCCATTCAGGGCCAGAGACTGTTGAGACCGAAGGGTCGATGATCATTCCGTTTAGAGCGCTTGTAAAGCCGGACGACTCATCAGTGGTTGAGTCTTTGACTCTCGATGTAGGTGTATTTGCTGCAAGATATTGCAAAGTGAAAAAAAATCCAAGACACCAAGCTTACAGAAATATCTCCTGTTGCACTGTGATTCTCATGCCAGCAAAGATGGAAGAAAAAGAATTATCGACATCTTCACACCATGTACAAGAAGTGAAGCACTGTTCTTCATTCTGATTGTGAAAAGTCACCACAAGACGCTTGCTTTCTTTAAAGAGGACAGAGGAAATGACCAACCACCAGAGTGCGCTGTTGAGGCACAGAAAGAATTCAGACAGAGAAGGAATCCCAAAGTAGATGATAATCACCAAGCTTGAGTGGATTCAAGTAGATTGCATTGGAAACAGAAACAGAACCTTCTTGAGGTACATGCGGAAAGATTTGCAGGAGAGTCAAACGTATGACTACTGCAATCAACGGAAACCAAAGCGAGAAAGGAAGCTGCTGATTATTACTCTAATCATCAAGGGGCACCAGATTCTTTCTGGCCATCATATTTACCATCACCACCAGTGTGGCATTTTGTTTAGCCACTAAACACAATGCCACACTGATCAGAGAGCACAGCAGTGATTAGCAGCACAGTCACAGGCCATTAAGAGGAGAAAAGCAGACCTCCACCACGCTTAAGTCCAGCCGTCTACCCACCACTGAAGAACTTAATTTAATTGTGCTCTTGTGCAGTAAAATCCATCAAAATGACAATTCATAAATGCTTTTATTAAGAACTGGTTATATTTTATTTAATGGTATGCTAGATTTATTTCGAGAGAAGGTGTTACATCTTACCGCTGAACATGGGCTGAGTCGTATGCATCAGCGCTCCGAGGAGAGAGGAGGTGGTGAAGGACTTGTAAACTGAATCGGCAAGTGTGTTGCTGGGAGTTGCCACCTTTTCGGTGACCCAGAACGAAGACGGGGGTGATGTTTTCGGCAGGGGTTCGTTCACAGGGGCGTCGTCGTCTTCAGTGGGCAGCGGGAAGCCTTTGTCCACCTTTTCACCTGTGGACAAAATGTGAACAAAGATGGTATAAACTGAACCTACATGATATGACATGAGAGCTATTATGCCAAAACATGCCAGGACTTGTCATAAACCAGACAATATTTCAGAAACTTAAGTTAAATGTGGGCAAACAGGTTCAATCTGAAACTAAACAGTAAAAGGTTTACACCATTTGGCAAGTGCCCAGCAGACCTAATCTTCTGTTTGTACCTGTTGGATTCAACTCCTTCCTCACTCTGTGTGAAAAGCTGAAATAGCAGAAACAAACAGAAACAAACATGAAGAAGCACTTCCTCTCTAATCTGACCTGGCACCGCAGAGGCAGACACTGTTGGAGGGGAGGTGACGGTTTCCTGTGGAGTGTTGTTGACTGAGTCTTCATAGAAGATATCTGTGACTTGGATATCCTCCACAGGAGTGGTGTACAGCTCTGATGGGTGAGAAGGGAAGCTATTTCCACTGGCTTGGAGTGGCGGGCTTTGATCTTTTGTCTGTAAGCAAAGAAGATTGAATTAGGCTGAATGAACCTTCGAATTTGTTGCTGCAAGTAACACTTTGAGTCTCAAATTCCTGTTAGATTAAGATTAGGTTTCTTCAAATCAAAGGTTTTAAAGTGAGAAAATCAACATAAATTGAGGTTTAGAGGAGTACCTGATGTGGCAGCACTGACAGTGATGCCTCTTCTGTGATTTGCCGGCGAACTGCTGGCAGAGAGGTTGTCCGGATAACTGGAAATAGGAAACCTGGCTGTTCGGTTATATCAGTTACCCATATTGCACTATTGCCATCGAAACCCGCATTGGTGAAGGGCTGGTGTGTCTGTATCATCTGGTCACCATCAATCCAGTTCTGATCCACATCGTGAGACTTTTGGCCCAGTTTCTTTCTCACATTCTGAGAAAGTGTGGAGTCGGTGGGTGTCTTCGGGGTCGAGCTGGTGCTGACCTGGACTGGGATGTTCTGGTTTGCTTGGGTTTGGTCTGTGGGCTGGTTCTCGTGGTGCGTAGGGTGGTTCTGGTAAACTTTGGTCTGCTCCACTGGGATCTCCTCCACTGGGCTGTTGTCCTCTGAAGCCAAATCCACGTGATTCTGCTTCTCTGACTTCTCCCATTTGACTATGGATGAGAGCTTAAAGGGAGAATAAAAAGCAGCTGTGTCACAAGATGCTTGTTTAGAGGAAATTAGTAACAAAAAATGATGGAATTTTATGCCTTCACCTCTTCTTCCTTATATGGGAGAAAAAATCTGGTAACATTACTGTTTTTCTGGTAATCCCAAATCAACATGCTCCTCATAAAGTCCCTCACCAGCTTTTATACTGCTCACAAAGCCTCTATAAATGTAAATACATTTATTTGCATAATAATTACATTCACTGACTTGATTGCCTACAGGTCAGACGTCAGCACTACAAAATAATTGTGCAAATTCAGCTCAATTATGTGGTCAAGTGAAAGCACAGAAAACGCAGACAATCTTACCTCCCTGTTGCCTTCCAAATCCTTTGTGACAGCTTCGGGGTCAGAATCACTTTCTAGAACAAGAAGAAAGAAAGAAAAAGTTGCCGCTGCAGTGAATGTAAAAAATAAATAAATAAATAAAAACCTCTTACCAGGCACATGTTTGTGTGTCTTTGTACCTGGGTCTTCCAGTGGCATGTCCACTATTATCTGATCGCTCCATCGTCCTCTGAGTCCGTTGGTGCAAACAGCCACCACCTGGACCACGTAGCTGCTGTTGCCCAGCAGGTTGGAGATGATGGCACCCTGCAAAGTTACATGGCTGACTTTAAATTGCTGTATTTCGTCCAGCTTACGCAGATTTTTACACTCTTAAATGTCGTGTAAAATGAATATAAAATAAAACTGGCACTACAGTGTATAAGTGCACATACAAATATAAGATATCCAAACTAAAGGCTTGCATTTTATTACACGCCATCATTCTGTCGGGTTAGGTTGGTCTGAATATTGAGAACCTTTAATGTACACACACACACGCAAAGAGCTGATCACAACAAGAGCTACATGCAGATTCACAAATACTCTAAAAATCAAATACATGGATATTGCTGGTCACAGTAAGAAATGTTCAGTGACTCACTGAAAGGCCAAAATTGACTGTCACCACCAACTGTGCTCATGCAATCACTGGTCATTAAGATATCAGCAGTAGCTGCTCTATGTGAAAGATATACGGAGAGTGAAAATGGACGGATGGAATTCTTGATTTTTTTGCTACAAAGTGCAGGAAATGACTGCAATTTTTACCAATTACCTATTTATCAGTTAAATATTCCTGTGTGGACTGTAGATAATGGTGCAAAACACTATCTGAAATTACATGCAGCCAAAGGCGCCACACATACAGGTGCTGTTTTTCTCTGTTTTGTGGAGAGATCTTGCATACCACATCCTGGTCTCCATCGGTCCTGTACTCCTGCTTGCGCTGGTCTCGACCCTGCAGCATCTGGTATGTGACAGTGTACCAGTCGATAGTCGTGTCGTACACTGCTCGGGGACGCTCCCAGGTCACCACGATGGTGGTGTCGTTCTGGGCGTCAGCCTGAACGTCCTGTGGCTCAGAGCTGCAGGCTGGAGGCAGTTCAGAGAAAGACAGATTACTAACAATTTGTACAAATAACAGACAAAAAACAAGAAATGAAGCTTGCAGCGACTGCAAGTGAACATCAAATGTGAGCAAAACAGCTCAAAATTTCACATCAAATTCAGAGTTTCTGAGATAACTTGATGTTAATCGGCTGCTGAAGCTAAACGGGCGAGTGTGCATGTGTGTGTTTTGGTAGATGAATTTGTTACAGGCAAGAATACCCCTTTCTGAATTGCTGAATACGTTATTTCAATTTCAAAAAGAGCTGCAAAATAAATTGCCTGCAGTGAGAGAAGCAGGCCCACTGAATTACAAAGTCGAGCTGCTTGGCAACCCAAAAGACCCACTTCACTTCAAGGTCGACTTTATGAAAATGGAGAGTGCGGTGAATTGTATCTTCTGACGATCTCGCAATCAGGCTGGCCTTCGAGGACCGCATTACAGCCACAGTGGAGGTAGAAGACGGGCAATATTTTTAGTGAAGTGGAAAAAAATAAGATTAATAATGCAATATTTATATTGATCCCTGAGGGGAGATTGAATTTTCTCCACCACGCACCCAAAATTTAGTATAAATTAGATTATTGAAAAGCTTTAGAGGCTCTGAGTCGAACTCTTTAAAGGCTAATAAGGATGAATTTTTCATAGTTTAAAACCGTAACATGCTGTATTTGCTGGGAGTGTCTCGCTTTTTACGTTGTTTTGTAGTAAAAATCACTTTAAACAAGCAAATTGAGCTCAGTGAAATGTAGTTTCATGCTCTTTCTGAACCCAAAACCATGAGCATATGCAGTACATAAAAAACAAAAAGCTTGTAACCAAAGGTAATAAAAACGCACAGATGTGGAAGATGGATGGATGGATGGATGGATGGATGGATAGATAGATGGATGGAGTTTTAAGCAGAAATTAGAGGAACAAACAAGCAGTAAACTTTTCCTTCAGACTGTGATGACATACTGGGTGTGAGCACATCCTCGACTCCAGTGTACGAGGCAAACACCTGACCCGTAAACTGCTGCTGCTGCTCTCTAAAGTTGTTCTGCAGGTAATCCGTCAACATCACATAACCAGCCTGCTCCATAGTCATCACCTCACAGAACACCTCCAGCTGGTGGCAGACAGAGAAGACACAGAGGTGAACAAAAGGAAAATAGCAACTGAAAGAAAAAAAAGGGCATGTTTATACATCTTCTTACTGATCTCTAACAGGCTGCCAAAATAAACCAAAACTGGTGCCTCTGAGTGTTTCTGTGTGTGTTAAAGTGGCTTGTTTTGGTGCCAGGCTGAGGCAGAGAGACAACGCTGCTCTATTTTTGGTTAGCATGAATATGCCCGTGTCATGCCTTGCCACCCAGTTTCAATCATGCAAGCACTCTCGCAAACACACGCAAATATTTATGTGCAATACACACACACAACCACTGGCAAGGCCTCATTCCCTCTCCATTACTCTCCTGCAAAATTGATGATTATTACACAGATGAGCTCATCAAGTCAGGGGTCCTTAAGCGTCTTCAGTCCAAAATCAAAATGTAGTAATGCTGCTGTGTCAGCCCGTGATGTCGTGTTTACAAGATTACGCCACTACAAAACCCTGCTCTGTACATTTTGACTTAACCCGTCACACTGCATCACTTCACTGTAGCATTTTGTTTTTATTTTCTGCACAGATGTCAAAGGCAATTGACCTGAAGCCAACCTTAGACTACTCCTAGACACAACTACAGGCGGAAGCAGTGCCGCTGTTGTGTACATGCACATCATGTGCTGTGCAAAGGGCACCAAGTGCTGGAGGGGGCACCAATACAGGCTAATGAGATATAAATAAATGACAGGCTGACACAGACCTGTCTGTAAATACGAGTCTCAAACCTGATGTGAAAAAATTAATAATAGTAGTTGAAGTTCTTGCTTGCAGCTGTTTGTTGGAGTCTTTTTTCTGACTTAATTAAATACCATCCATATGAGTGTCCCCAAACTATAAGAGGTGCACACATTGGAAGCAGCAGCATTTTCATTATTATTTATAACTATTGTTTCTTCCAACATACACAGCAACAAGATCCATTGAGACTGTAAATCACAGTTTTCTCCATTTGCCACCTTGGGCTGGTGAACATGTGTTGAACTTTAAAAGATTTCAGCTTGAAGGCTTCCATCACATATTGCTATTGTTTAGTAGTTGGAGCCATTTTGACTAATAAATACAACTTTTTAGTGACTGTTGACTGTGCTGAAGAATGATGCAAATGCTTCAAGGTAAAAATCAGAACATAGAAAGAAAACAATTATAAGTCAAGTTGACTCTTAAAAATCTATGGACATAGTCACAAAGAGATCAACATTAGTGACAGTCAACAAATATTCTAAATATTTTTAAAAATTACATATATGATTAAGAAAGTTGTCGGACCCAGCACTGCTATGAAATGCTATAAATGCATATTTTCTATTCCGTGTACATTTTTTTTCTTTTGAAAAAAATAATTCAGTGCGATTTTTGGCCAATTTTGTCAGTGAGCGTGTGAGATTAAATTTACTGACCTGTGTTTCTGATATGGCCACAGTGTGTTTAAAGACGATCCATTCCACCATTTCAGAGCATGGGGGAGCAGTCAGTGAGCCGTTGTAGATGTAGTATTTGTCTGTGTTATTTGGCAGCAAGGACCTCAAGGTGAAAGCTTCCACTGACCCACTCTTACCTTGCAAATACAACAAATAGCAAATCTTTTGTCCAAGCTGCAAGAACATTTTTAGCATTTCAAAAATCTCAAACTGTTAAAAATGTTGATCCATTATCTGTTATAATTACCGTATGTCACCTCCTTATTAAAAATTCAAGGAAATTAGATAATCTACTAAGCCCCCCCCCCCCCCCTTTAATAGCCCTATGAAGCAGTTTTCCCAGGAGGGGAACTCAGTTTGTTCCCTATATGCATGTGCATGAAGATGTGCTACACAGTGATACCAATGGTGCCATACAAGCTATTACTGATCAACAGGTGGTTGCAATGCACCAAGCCAGCAAGGATGGGACAGAAGAAGACTATTTATTACTATAAGTGCATATAAATAATTATAGATGCTAACTTTAAAGACTGACTAACCTTTAACTGTGTTGATTGTTTCATACCAAGACACTGGACTAACCAGCCTCAGAGTCCACTTAAGTGTAAATTTAAAATTAGGCCAATGCCTGTTTTACCTAATTACATGTTTTGGGGCAATCTTTACTAAAACATATATTTTTAATCAGTCCCTCCATTTAAAGGCCTGTTATATGATGTTCATCGCTCTCAAGCTACAAAGCAGAGCTCTGTAGCAGTAACCTACCAAACCTGCTGACAGTGTCAATGGCCTCCACAACAGGAATGAAGTTCTCATTGTCTTCCAAGCTAATCTGCACACAAAAACACAAGCTTGTATTGAGGATAGACAGGCAATGACAATATTACTTTTTGCAGTATTTGAGGAGAAACAATTAGGCCAGTTATCAGGTCAGCCTACCTCAAATAGCACAGCTAGGGCAGCCACCCTTCCTTCTTTTTCAATAGCTTCATCCAGACTTTGGAAGTCATTTGAATTGTAACAGTAGATCTGCATCTGATCCACAAGAAACACAAAGGTTATCGCTGTGTAAGGTTCATGGTTAGACAAAGCAGATGCCGCATACCGCCGTCCTTTACCTCCAGAGGGTATTTCATCCCATTCAGGCTGTGTTCAGACCCATCTGATGTTGTATTGCAGCGACCCCAGTGGAAGGTGATTCTGCCAACACGAAACCTGGAGCTCAGCCCTCCGCCGCTCACAAAGAACTCCCCATCCACATCAATTGCCACTAAAATGCACACCAGAACTTAAGGTTAACTTTAGTAAATGATGAGCTTCACTGACGCAAAAGGTCAGGTCATCAATTTTGTTTAGGCAGGATTCATTACTGATACGTATTCAAGCTCTGCAGACTCCAAAAGATTTGTCCAGTGTTTGATCTGTAGGCTCTAAGCAACTGGTGAGACAGTGCTAACTTCTAGCTCCAAAACATATCTGTTATTGTAGCCGAGTTTGTTATTCTACACAAGTGTGGCTGCTATCTTAAAATCTTAATGAGCCTTTAACTTGGTTTTCAGTTTTGGGAAGTGTACAGAGTCACAGGGATGCAAATCTTGATATAAGGGCAGGTGCTGGGGTGTTGGCTTGGCCAAAAAACTCAGTTTTTTCAACATGCTGTGCACTGTGTCCACAGTTCAGACCATTTCCACTGTGTGTTCTCCATCAGCTGCCAGAGGACATTAGTTGAACTCCATGTTGACAGTCTGACCCTAGGGTATGGCTTCATGGTCCACATACCTGTAAATGTCTCTCCTGGTTGTGCTTCTGCCCTGACATGCCTCCTTCACACTTGGAAACTGTGGACTCTTCAACTGAAAGCTACTTTAAAATGCCTGGTTCTATCCAGAGATCTAGTTCTCTTCATTAGAAACAGAGGCTGATGTTTTCTCTCTGCAGGAGTTTATGATCCATAGTGAAAACATGGACCATAGCAGCCGTGCTGAAAGTAGTCCAAATGTGAAAAAGAAGATGATCACGAAGGGGAAATGGGCCAAATTTAAATCAGGTATTGTTTTCATTTTTTTATGATTCAAGTAGCAGAACAGTTTGATTGCACCTGTTTTCCCTTTTTAATAGTGTAAAAGGACCAAACAGTGTGTAGCTGCTCTAACCTGAATACATGAATGTGTTCCTCCCTTAATAATGGATGCTTTGATTCATTAGTAATGTAGCCACTGAAATTCATTTGTCATTTAAGTACTAAAAAATGTTAAAATTCTTAAACCTGCAACTTTTACTTACTTTTTTGGCACACTGAGATCAAACAAAACAAGCTGTAAACACACTCATTAACATATTGTGATGGAGATCAGCTGCAGTAGGGAGAGCTAGCAGGAGTGCTAACAGATAACATGTAGTGGACTTATGGAGCTTTTAGGGCTGAAATCTACCTGCCATGTTCTCTGTTATATATATATGCTTTGATATAATCTGCGAGTCAGTGTTGCTTTGTAATTACCCCTGCAAAAAACCCACAGAATGCTAGTTAACAGTGGGGTTACTGTGTTGTTTTAATCATGTACTTTGTGTAACCAGTGCCCACAAAGCTGAACATGAGTTAGATCTAAAAATGTTACAGTTACCTTTCTAATATTACAGTAATGTAGTGCTTGGGTGATAACTGGCTACAGTGTTAGCATTATAGTTCCAAAGAAGAATCAGTGTGCCAATATTATATTGATTTAGGTGCTTACATGGCAGAACAATCACAGTCGCAGTTTAATGAGATCAGCACAGAACCTGATACGCCCGAGGCTGATCGGTCGGGCCCATCAGCTCAATACTGGTGACCACCGGATCGATCAGTGTAGAATATATTGTTGAAGAATATCTCCCAACATTATATAATATTTTAATGAGACTGTGCAGGTCATACATATCTTTCATGAAAATCCTGTCAGCAATGCAATATCTGTTTAATATGCAATTTCCTCCAAGACGGAGCAAGAAAAGATTAATTTTGGGACCATTAACATATAGGGAGCACACACAGAAACGCACACTCCCACACCCCAGGCAGTATTGGAAAGATGGTGATGATAGCTCAGACAGCTTTCATTTGTTTATCAGAGCAGACATCACTCCACATGATGCCTCTCCTCGCTGTCTCTTCACATCGTCCTCATTTCATTCCTTCCCACTCTATACATTTTCCCTTTGCTCTTTTGTCGCCTCTTTTCTTTTACTCAGTTTCATCTCTGCCTCTTGGCATCGATTTTTCTTTCTCCACATGATCTCCCTCTACTGCTGTCCCTCTGGTTGCATCGCTCTCAATTACTTAGTCTCTTTCTCTTCATCTGTCTTTGATTCTTTCTCCTTTAAATCCGAGCCGCTCTCTCCTTCATTAACCTCAGAACTCTAAATCATTTTTTGTAGCAAAAGTTAAGCTTGCTTTCTCAGCTAGAGATTAAGACTTTGTGCTTTCCAGTACCACTATGATGTCAAATTCATTGCTATACATTGAACTGACCACATTTTCATAAAGTCTCTATGCTTGCTGCTTTAATAAGCTTTTTTCTGGAATAGTTCAGTGTAGATTAACTGGCTTGTGATTGGATTTCCTGCAGGACAGGGGATTTTTCTAAGAAACTTAACAGTATTGGTTTGGTTGTAGAAAGATAAATGTTGGAACTTATACATATTGTTAAGAGGGAAAGGCACACAAGGTAAAGAAGAGGATCATCCACATACCGGTCTTCCCGTTGTTGTGAATGGTGGTGGACTCTGCTGTCAATCTGTTCCAGCCCTCTAGCTGTAGATTCTGGTACTGCAGCCTGACCTGGGTAAAAGTCTCGTCAATGTCCACAGGAGACTGTCTGGGACTGTTACAGGACGGATACTTCTTACCCCAGTTGCGCTGGTTCAGGGCACCTATATACAGAATGGAGAAAGTGGCTTAGTGCTCCTAAATGCTGTGGGAATATAGCTGCTACCAGTGGCAGTGCCAGACCATTAGACCAGAACATTGAGGTAGCACAGAAAATGATCTCTCATTATTTTCAGCAAGGGAACTCATTGAAGACCTAATTATCTATTTTTTTCTCATGTACATATGACTGCCATGTAAAAATATGCCAAGAGGGCTCTTACACACCAATCAGGAATAATATTATGACCACTGAGAGGTAAAGTGAATAGGCAGCTGTTAGTGGGTGGGATATATTAGAGAGCAAGTGAACATTTTGTCCTCAAAGTTGATGTTAGAAGGAGAAAAAAATGGGCAAGAGTAAGGATTTGAGTGAGTTTAAAGGGCCAAATGGTGATGGCTAGATGACTCAGGCTGCTAAAAAATGTAATGCTGGTCCTGCTAGAAAGGTGCCAGATCACAGTTTACTGCACATGGGTCTGCATAGCTGCAGACCAGTCAGGGTGTCCATGCTGACCCCCGTCACCCACTGAAAGTATCAACAATGTGCAAGTGAGCATCAGAATTGGACCACGAAGCAATGGAAGAAGGTCTGATGAATTCACGGTTTTTTTTTTTTGCATCACGCGGATGGTCGGGTGCATATGCGCCCTGCCAGAAAGCAAAAATGGTTCAGGAATTGTTTGAGGAGCACAACAATGAGTTTGAGGTGTTGACTTGGCCTCCAAATTCTCCAGACCTCAATCCAATCAAGAATCTGTGGGATGTGATGGACAAACAAATCTGATCCATGGAGGATCTGTTGCTAACATCTTGGTGCAGATACCACAGCACACTTTCAGGGGTGTAGTGGAGTCCATGCCGCAACGGGTCAGGGCTGTTTTGGCAGCAAAAGGGAATTAACACAATATTAGGTGGAGCAGGCGACCACCTTCATTTGCCACCTTGCGGTGCGGGCGCAAGTTCGAGTCCCGGCTTGTTGCCAATTTGCCCCGTATCTCTCCCTCATTTCCTGTCTCTACACCGTCGATAAAAGCCCCTGTGGCCAAAAAAAAAGGAATCATTCTGAAAACAGTTTTGCTAAAAAAAAAAAAAAAGTTAGTTATAACTAGTTACTAAATATAACTCCAATTCTGTGAGTACGTGCAAGGCCTCTAACGACTTTCATTATTGGCTGTGTGGACTGAGAAGAAGAAAAAAAGACTTCTGTGCTGTTTTGTGCTAAAAAGTGATTCTGCTAATTTCCCCTTTAATATAAAATTCTTAGATGTAGCAAAATATATAAAATCGCTGTAATGTAGCATCTTTCATTTACAAGGACAATTCAAGTAGAAATGTGTATTTTTTTATTCAGTTACATTTTTTAGTCAGTTCAGCTCAAACAGGAGCAGATGGTCAAACCGCAGGTCAAAAGTAACCGATTGGCCTCAGTCTCGCTTTATGCTCGCACTCTATGTGTGCATCGGTGATGCATGAGCGCGTTTTTAATACTCCGAGTACATTTATTGATGTGTATGTGTGAATTGTTTTTATTCACGAATAGTTTTCTTTCTTTTTTCTTGAGTGCACAGCATGATGTCTGCTTAAACCTATTGATGTGGTGTGGGTGAGCAGATATGTTTTTTTTTCTTTTTTTTAACAAGGCTGTATTTTTCACATGAATTATGTAAAAGATGATGTGCAGCATCGGGAGCCAAACAGCCAACATGAAAAATTCCAATCAAAGAAGCACAAAAGGTAAACCAAAATTGGCATTCCTCTTTTTTTCAGGGAAAGAATGTTATGCTAAATTTCACCAGCTCAAATGTCTTTGTGCCGGTGAATTATTATTTATGAGAATCAGCCCGAATTTATGTATATGAGTTTGTGAGTTTATCTATAACTGCATGTGACGTACTCTGCATTTACGTCCACTTACATGAGGCCTGTTTTCTGCTTTGGCTGCATGTGCTTTGTTCGTGTCCGTGCTGCACGTTTGTGTTAACATGCAATATATTCAAGTGTGTAAAATATTAATTCATAAGTGCAATTTATGTGTATTACCACTCATGTATTCTAGCCCATGCACGAGACGTTCATGTTTCTGCATGAATTAATATGTTAATTTATTGTGCATCCAGATCCGCGACAGTCACTCAGTTCCTCCGGGCACATCCAGGGAAACCCTGCTTAACTGCATTTATTATGTGAGCTCAACTTACTGAGATTTCTGTAAAACTGACAAATCTCAGAAGATAGTACTGTAAATATCGCATGATTATTATTTCTACATTCATTTTGTGTCCACAGGACACAGAAGAAACACTGACTTGCTTGTCATTGGGCACAGTGCTGCTGAGTTTTACCATAATAACAGCAATTATTATTTAATTCTGTTCAATCTGATAACATTTTTTTAAAGAAGAATGCTTTAATTTGGAATTAAATTTTCTCATATCCAAGTTGCCAAAAACAGCTATACAGAGCAAAGACTTCTTATAAGAGTTAACACAGCTCATAATTAATCTGCATAACTAGACGCTTATTTCCCCAAACCGAATCATGAGCATGTGTGTGATTTATAGTATACAGTAAAGAGTCTAATGAGGTCAGAGCAGATGGTTTAACTGTAACTTGTCACACACATGGCTAAACAGCTATTGGCTTTACAGTACATTCCTGCTTGTGTGTGTGTGAGCGTGTATGTGACAGAGAGAAAGTTCAGCTAAATCAATTTGATCTTTGTTCCACTGTGGCCTCTTTCAGCAGCTACAGTTGAACAAGGCTGGCCGACCGGCAGTTGTTTACTATCCACAGATGTAATATGTATGATAAGCAGTTGTGTTATTTGTTCCTCTAACGCTCTAGCTCGGGGACACAGCTGCAGTGACATTCACTCTGCTGTTTGTGAAATTGAAATTTTCATCATAACAGCTTGATAAAAATCAAACCACTGAAGGGGATTCAGTCACCAGTCAACAACCAATTTTTCACAAGTTTGTGACCCAATTTTTTTCTGTACTGACCACTCAGAAATCCAAACTTCTTCTTCGTCTGTCGGCTGCTCCCTTTAGGAGTCGCCACAGCGAATCATCTGCCTCCATCTCACCCTATCCCAGCATCCTCTCCTGTCACACCAACCCTCTGCATGTCCCCTTCACTACATCCATGAATCTCCTCTGAGGTCTTCCTCTTTTCCTCCTGCCTGGCAGCTCCATCTTCAACATCCTTTGTCCAGTATATCCACTATCCCGCCTCTGCACATGTTCAATCATCTCAGCCTTGCCTCTCTAACTTTGTCTCCAAAACGCTCATCCTGCACTGTCCCTCTGATATACTCATTTCTAATTGTGTCCATCGTGGTCACTGCCAATGCAGACATTAACATCTTCAAATCTTCACCTCCAGCTCGGCCTCCTGTCTTTTTGTCAGCATCACCATCTCCAAACCAAACAACAGCAGGTCCCACTGCCATCTTGTAAACCTCGCCTTTCGATCTTGCTGCTATCCGTCTGTCACAACTCACCCCTGACACTCATCTCCACCCACTCCACTGTGCCTGCACTCTCTTCTTCACCTCTCTTGTGTAACTCAGAAACTCAAACAGCAACATCATCTATCTGTGCATCTACAATAGGCTGACACATGACCTTCAGTAGTCCAGTAATAACATCACACAAGGAGACTACAAAACACAACAGAGACTGAAAGAGACACAGCAACCTCCAGCTCCACAGTGACATTACCACATTTCCTACAGCCGCCTGTCACTGCTAGTGTGTTAAAGTCAGCCAAAGGGAGTGCACTTACTGGCTGTGAGTAGTGTTGCCTCATAAACTTGTTCACAGTCTTGATGTGTGCGCTAATAGGTGAATGACAGGCAAATTGTAAAGTGCTTGAATAAGAAGTGCTATATAAATGTGTTTGCTGGCAGGTGTATTACTGGAATGAAGCTGAACCAAACCAATCGACTGCGATATAAGATTGGCATCATTCTTTTCAAAAGCAATGTGAGACTGTCCCTTTAAGAGTCACTTAAAGCGTCACTTGGCACAAAGCGCAACTGTTTTAAGCATCATTTTCGTTGGCTAAGATTTATACACACACACAGTATCTGTCACCAAAACCTCAAATCCCACTTCACTTCACTGACTGCGGGCAATCGAAGTGGAGTGTTCCAGTGAAAGGTCAAAGCAGAATTCTGGTCACACTGATGTTTCTGGCCCAGTTTTAACAACATAATTTAGCATTTAATCATTATGTGTATCTCTGATCCGATCCTCGTTCCCATGCCGACTTTGAGGTACTGCTTAGATGTGCACGTGGATGTTGGGGAAATGTCTCTGTGCGTCAATAACCACATCTCACCCCTACAGCTTCATCTGTCAACATCATAACACACACAAAAAACAAACACGCACACACTTCTGACATAATGCTACCATGGCAACAAGTAGCTGACAGGCTGGAGAGAGGAATTAAAAAAATAAAATAAAATCCCCTGAAGCTAGACTTGGATTTAAATGAAGACAGGAGTCTTCATTTAAATCCATAAACACTCACTCGCACACCGACTCGCACTCAGTAAAGGAGTCAAATTTAGATGATTAAATATGGAAATTACATTTCATATCTCTGAGTTCCATTTGCTTTTTCAGAGTAATACTAGAAAAAAGTCTGCCAACGCTGCCGATGCTGCCAGTGCTATGGGCCGCTGTCAAAATCACTTAAGACACTGTTTTTGTAGGCATGTGTTTCTCATGTTTTAGTTTTTACAAGTCACAAAAATTGCATTTTAATGACTTCCACTTATTCATAGGGGGGTGGTTACAACCACAGACCATATATACAAGCATGCTGAGTGTGAAAAGCAAAGCCAATACAGAAGAGCTTTAAGCCTGCAATCTTTCTAAGATTTAAATTTAAATACAACATGTTGTATTTAAATTATGGTCCCCATTACAATCAAAAAGCACAACAAAGTGGGGGATGACACGGGTCAGGTTTACCTTGTGATTGACAAGTTGCTACTAAATGTCAGATCTCAGTCAGATCCAACCTTTGTTCATCACATCAGGTTTTTGAAGATGAAGACAGCCTGAGGCTTCAAGTCAGAACTCGTTAACCCCTGTGTGATATCACTTTTATAAATAGTGTGTGGCTATGACATTACAGAAGAGATATACTGGGGAACAAAGCATTTCATGGTAGAGAGAAGAGTTTTGTATCAGCATAATGAAAAGTGAAGTGAGGTGCTTTTTTTCCACAATGCCTGTGACACAGGCACGAGGAATAATGGTATTCACTGTATTCAGTCTAAGCAGAAGTCCTCATATTCCATTTAAACTGAACATCCATTGAGTTCTCCTGTGCTCAGTAATACCGTTTTTTAAATGACTTCTCACCAGTGTGTTGTAGAACAAGGATATTTGACCCCTGTAATTATTCGTTGATGGACTTTATAATGAGTATAAAGAAGGTGACATATGACTGTGTCTGTGGATAAAAAGCTAGTTAAATTAAAGTATTTTTAAAAAGTGAAAGCAAAGTATATCATATTCACTTTTAAGTTCTTCAAATGACAATAGTTTATTCTGCTTGGAATAAGATCTGTATAAATGCCTTTTGTTACCCATATTTTAAACCCCAGGGGCCTCATTTATAACGCGGGAATATACACATAACGAGGCCTGAAATATGTATAAAGCAGTGGCGTTCTGGGCGGGCAAGCAAGGCAAGCAGTGCTTGCCTACTCATATCTAAAGGTAAACATCAAATAAAACATACCAAAGTAAAGTTTCTCTCGCCTTTCATCTCTGTGTTTGGTAATAAAGCTCTCATAAATCTATCCTTTACATCAGGAGAGACTGATGAGAGACTAGCGTACTAGACAAGCTGACACTGGCTCTGCTTTCACTGCTCTGAGATCATTTACCAACTGTGCTTTGGAAACAGAGCTAGCATTAGCAAGTAATTGGAAGTCATTACAGTTTTCTCTTGCTGACCACCTCGGCCAACATGTGTGATATACGAAACTTTCATCAAGGCTTCAGTGATGGGGAGGGGAACTCCTGCTATGTCCAGTTTAATAAAACAGGCACACTGAACAGGTGCAGGCTCCACTGGCACTTTCAGATTAGCATCACTGAGAAATCATTTGATTGAGCAAATGTACAAAGTTTAACCATCAGTTTTTTTAATATGCCACCTTCATTTTTCATGAGGTTTTAATCCCGCTGTAGATATTGAAAGTCACATGCTCAAGTCTTTTATTTAAGCTGTAATAATATTTTTTTAAAATCAAGATGTAGGCCTGTGTTTCTGAGCCGATTAAAGCTTTTAGAATATGATGCATTACGGTAGATTGAACAGAATATAAAGTGTTTAAAAGAAGCTCAACTTTAAACAGCTGTAATACTGATCCATATAATACTGATGGGGAACATTTTGCTGCAGAGTAAATAGTTAGATAACTAAAGTAGTAATAAAACTTTACAATTCTACAGTCATGAGCCCCAACTCTAGTCTTTTTAAAGACTAAAGGACTTTAACAAAGCATGTCCCAAAAGATATCATATTTAAAAACAAACTAACTATACAAAAACTCATGACCCATGAATATGTCAATAAATTATACAATAATTATAATGTATTTTTTTCCATGGTCCATTTCCATTTGTATGTTTTTGTTCCACATATTAAACTGCATCAGCAGAAACTGTTTCATTTGCTTAAAATTTTGCAATTTGAGCTAATTTTTAGAATTGTCATTTATTGATCTCTGAGCTAAAGCTACAGCACCACCAAAGACAGACAAAAAGACAGAAAACTTTATTAACAAACTTTATTCTTTCTGCAGCAGCCAAAAGAGCAGCGAGCTGTTAAAGTGGTCAAGACAGAAACCATTTACACCTGATGCTGCTGCTGCTGCTCTTTTTATCCCCAATCATTTCAGCTCACCCCTCACTCAGGGGAGGAGAGGTGACACAAGAGAGTGGAAAGAGGGCAAAAAAGAAGAAAGGAGCTACAGCAGCGGAGGACAAAGAAGCTAAGGTAGGAGCAGAGAGGGGATGATAAGGAAAAATGGAGAAAGAAAAACAGGAGACAAAGAGTGGGAGGAAAAGAGAGAGAAGCACAGAATGAGACGAAACGAGGACGGCGGTGTGTGTATACGTGCCGCGAGATACTGTACAGATGTGCTTCAAACACCACAGGATGTGCACATCGACGTATGGTATGTTTGTGTAGTGTGTGCGTCTCTCTCCCCCGCCTACGCTTACACCAATTAAGCTCCCATGGACAGCATAAACACACTGAGAGCTGATTTCACCGTCTGTGAAAAGGTTCTGCACTGCTGAGTGAGCTAAGTGTTCAGAAAACATGCTGGATTATTACTCTGAATAATGTAGGGCTTGACTTTTTCAGTGACTGTCTGCTCCTGTTTGCATCACTGCTGGCAAAGAGAACTAGATACGTATCAAATATTAAAAGCCAAAAAACGGCCGCTGGTTGGTGGCGCTTTGGAATCTGCATTATCATCTGGCTGGCACAGATAAAACACCAGTTAAACAGCTTAACCTCATTTCATGTGCTGAGAGGCCACCATATCTCAAAGGCCCTGGATGTAGCTCTAAACCCCACCTTTTCCTTTATCACCATCATATATACTGGATATATACTGGTGGCTGCTCGTATTAAACGTGAGCCAAAAACTCAGGCTTCAACTGCTCTGAATTCAACTTTTTTTTTTTCTTTTCAGTTTTTTTGCTCTGTGTAATGCTCAGTGGGAGCACTGAATCCCCACCCACCCTGCCATTTAAACCTGCTGTTTGCAAAGGGCAGCCAATGAGAAGCTGGATTAAAGGGAGGGGGAAGGGAGCTAAAACGTACTGTGGATAAAATGATTGGCTGAACCCCTGTGAATCATGCAAAACTAGTCGAGATAAAAAAATATGGAGCTGGAAATCAGCATAAACAGGTCCACTTTAACTAATAAATATCACCATCAAACTTCCCCGGTTTATTACTTTCATTAAAACAATTTTTTTTTGTTATACGTTCTCTGAAATTTTATGTTTAGATATGAAAATGACACGTTATCAAAATCAAGGACAGAAGTGTGAACGCTGGAGAAAGGCAGGTTTAAAATTCTTTCATGTTTCATTTTGTTGGCACATTAGATCAAGGCGGCTCTACAAGCATGAGGCGAATCACAAAGTGTACTCCGTTTTTCAAAGGCTTGCATAGAGTCCTGTGAAAACTGTTGTTTCCACGAGTGAAAAGCTTCTATAAATGTGTAATTTAAACATTTTCTTTTCACTAGTCTGTAAGAAATACAAAATAGTCCCAGAAAGTTCCACATTAACCATGATTTAAAGCATGAAACTGAATCCACACACTGGAACCAGGGAATTCCTATTATTGCCTAATTATTATAAATTACACCCAGTGGAGGCAGATAAGGTGCGTATACGCTACATAACAGTAGCCTAGCCAGCTAAAAGTATCTATTTGTACTGTGAGAAACTAATTAGCGATGAAGCTCTCCACACATCTGTCCCTGATTATGAAGCAAAACCAGTGAAGCTGGTTAATGAGCCTGCTGCATTCTTTATTTTTTGGCCTTTTGTTTTGGCAGAGCAGGCCTTTATCACAGGGGTTCAAACACAATCAAGGCACGCACACACGACAGAGGAGCCTACGCTTCCCATTTAATTGCCCCTTCAATACGACATAGGTTACTCTTCACTTTCTGTATTACAGTTCTATTAGTGATGTTCCCCTCAGCTTGTCTCATGTGTGGGTCTGTCACCCACAAAAAGGTTTTCACCCGCTCTGCTCTGTTTGCAGAACGAGCAGACAACAGAGAGCAGAGATCATTGCTGCTGCACTGTAATTGCTATGTAGGGTTAACAGCTGGTCACTTTTTATGTCAAACACATAAATGACCTCAATATTCAATGGTGGATTTTACAATTAGACGGCCACTGGAGCCACGGCTTTGGATTAGCATCTCAGCTAGCAGTAACACCGAGCACAAAAATAAGAATTATACCTTTGAGCTAGACTAATTTTTATTCATTCATGCACACAAAGACTCACACTGACTGAGTGAGTGACTGACACAAAGAAGCGAGTCTGAAGCTGACAAGATCTAAGCCACTAAATGAATCCTTTCTGAATGAGAGAGAAAGGACTGCACACACACACACACACATGCACACGCACACACACGTACACGCTCGCATATCACTCATTCAGCAAGATCGACTACAATGACAGACTGTCACACACATCAGCAGCCAGAATATCTGACAAAGACCCATCAGAAGATTCAAAGAGAAAGGAGGGGGTAGGGAGGGGGTATGAATCAGTTCCCATATGCACTTTATGTTATCTTGATGACTCGATAAAAAGTAGTGAGCATGAAAAAGTCTCCAGTCTGCTACTTGTGTAAATATTAAACACTGGCTGGCAGACTGGCTCTCTGAATTAATTTAATATTTATCTGAACTTAAACGCTGAAGGTTTCAAAATAATACAAATAAAAATTCTATTTCTTGGGCTCCGTCTAGTGAGGTTCACTTTGCCCACTGAAATTATTCCTACTTGTATCTTTTAGAGTCCCATCTGCTAATCTGTGACTGTTAGAAAAAAGACTAGACTGGCCAAGTGGGTACACATAAGCATGAAGTGTGGAGTTTGAGCATTTTAAATGCTGAACTTACTTCACAGCATCTCCTGTTAAGGTTGTGCAGTGCTGCCAATGTGCAGGAAAAAAACAGCAGAGAACTCATTAACCCAGCCACATACTGGTGAAAGCAAGTGAAAAGGACAGAAAATGGGGAGCGCAGATTGTGTATTTGTGAATAAAGAAACACACATGCACACCTCTGCATCATTACCTCACGTCTCCCACAAGGCTCCGAGAGCAGCCACACAGGCTGAGCAACAACTGGAGCAGAAGAGCAGCCAGCCTAAAGTATTTGGTGACTAAGAGAGCTGCTGAGAACATAGTGGGTGGTGAATGTAAGCATGTGAAGAGAAAAGGAGACAACAAACGCATGAAGAAAGGATGCAATGCGCAGCTAGCTGGCTGAGAGGCACTTAAACGAAAGGATTCAGTGTTTTCTTCATCTCATGGTGAAAATCAACCCCAGATCTAAACGCTCATCCCTAAAACCTGAATTCATCTTCAACTAAAGCTGTAATAATAATAAATAAATAAATAAAGACAAAGTTTTGAATTGGAAACCATTCAGATTTAATCATTCATCATTTTCTGCAGATAACCATAAAAAATAACTAAATAAACACAACAGAGTCATCTCACATTAAAATAACCATCATCCACTGAAAGTGTGTGATTAAAAAGTGTGCTCGCAAATCACAAATGATTTGCATTATTATGAAAACAATGATAAGACAATTAGTCATCCAGCAGCGGCAGTTTTAATCACAAACTTGCTCAGTGTTGATTGCTCTGAGTGTGGTGTGTCAGAGAGTTACCTCTCCACTCTTGAGCTGCTTTCTCCCTATAATACAGTGACATCTTGACCCTGCAGTGTAAAATGCAATTGCTAGGGTTTGGGCACTATACAAGTCAATTTAAAATTACATTAATTTCTCTCTCCTGTAGACTTGGAAACAATATTTGTCCTAATTTGTGAATAAAATCAACATTAACGTTGGTTATTGCTTTGTGAGTTCCACTTTAAGGGGGCAGAAATGAACAGAAAAACCAAAAAGAGGCAAACTCAATTCGGCTTAATAATAATTTTATCTCTTTATAAGCTTATTGTTGCAGCTCTTCCCTTGGGAAAATTAATTGCCCACCCCTGCTCAGGGCCAACAGACCATGCAGACCACACAACAGTGACGTTATCAGCAAGTACGGTGGATATGTCAGCAAACAGCCTATTAGCACATCCAGCAGACACAGAGCAATATTAGCATTCAAAAGTCCAACATTCACCCGTCTCTCTGCTTCGTTTTAGTGGCCACAAAATCCTAGAGATGATAAATTCTCACTGTGTTCCCCAAGTAGATGGTGACTCTAGTTTTTTTTTCACATGAACTCTGGAAAACAGGCTGAAACGTTGCACACAGCGAGGGGTAGTTTGCATCAGGTTCTACAGGAAATAATACTGCCTGACCGGAGCGTGCAAGAGGGAGAACACAGGGCAGCCACTCACATAGCTGTGAGAGTACCTGCACTCCTCTCACATCAGCACAAATCGGTGCAATCAGACTTCAAACAGGCATTGTAGCAGCGAGTTTGCAGATTAAGGGCTGCGTCTCACATTATGGTCTCACACGCACCTCAGGTGATGTCTCGAAAAGTTTAGAACTGCCTGCTGTTTAATGCGGGCAAAGCTATGCTTGTTTTCCTTTTGTTAGCTTGTTTGTCATTACCTGCATCCAGAAACAACGTTGATAAGACAGGTGAGTGTGAACCAGAAAGGTAAAGCTTGCAGTTGTAAAACCAAAAGAATGACATTTCAACACAGTAAATGTAAGAATTATGTGTCAAGCCTAATGTATATTTATTTGTTTTTATTTTATTTAAATGTATTTGCTACACACTTGTGATTACTTCTCATACTAAAAACTAAGTGTACATACACACATATACACATAATTGACTTATTTGGAAAGAAATATTAAAATAGCATCCATTCAGTGACACTGTGTTACTGGGGGTGGCTGTGGCTCAGGAGATAAAGTGGGTCAGCTACCAATCGGGAGGTTGGCAGTTTGATCCCTTGCTACTGCAGTCTGCATCTCTAAGATACCGAATGCCAGAATTGCCCCCCAAAAACTCACACTTTGATGCATTCATGAAAGTGTGTGAGGTGTCCCTTACGAAAATCCACTATGGTTTCCTATGTTTTTTATGCAGTAACTATGGTTTTACCATGGTACCTCATGGTGATTTCAAATACTATGGTCCACCCATAGTACTCCTATGGTTTATTCATAGCACTTCATGGTAGCTGTGGCATTACTATGGTTTACATATAGAACTTCATCATAACTA
>JAVDPK010002140.1:753054-766767 GCA_034780415.1 Cichlasoma orientale
CTGAAAGGGCCCCAAGTCTACTTCTTGTGCTTCCTTCTTGTGCTTCCTTCTGAAAGGGTGGATGGATGGATGGATGGATGGATGGATGGATAAATGGGCAGAAAATGGCATCATAGGGTACGTTGAACTTGGCTAGATCCAAGGATTCCAACGGTACCTCGATTTCCAAAATCAGACACATGGGTGTCTGATTTTGGAAATGCAAATGCAACTTTGTCCCAATGGTGGCGCTAGAGTGCTCAAGGTAGTGGCACATAATTTGGTGAAAATGATAATGAGACTGTCCTGAGGAAGTGTGCCAAATTTCACAACTTTTCACCAGACGGTTCTAGGGGCTGCCATAGACTCCCACTGGAGAGGGGGAAAAGATGATGATGATGATGATGATGATGATGATGATGATGATGGTAAGGAGACCTACAACAATCACGATGGGTACCCACAGCCTCGCTAGAAAGTTCGACACTAGAAAGTGTCGGATGCAGACGGGATACAAAAGATGGGCGAAGCCACCGTCTTATTGTGAAGCCTTAGGCTGAGCATTGCCATCTCACTGTTTTGAATCTGGATGCAGGGAAACACAAGGAGCATTACAGGCTCATGTGATAGCGGTCTGTCAATGACAAAGTAGCCACGCCTAAAGCATGCCCTTCTTTATCCTTGCTTTCACTCTAATGTGGTATCTAATTAACAAAATGAACATCAGATCTAACTGCATTCTGTTAGCCCTGCTGGCTATTAGAAACAATGCAGTTACGTTAATGTTTTTCCTGGGATTCGCCAATACAGCTTTATGCAGTAACTCCATTTTCCAATCAGCCACCCTCAGCTTGTGATATATCTGTGTACACACTTACATGTTGCCAAAAAAAAAAAAAAAAAGATCTACGGCGTACACAGCCTGTAAAGTGTACTGGTGAAAAAGTAGCAACACATAGCCAGCTCATCTAGCATGGCGCTTTGATCTACGGTATTAATGTTGATGATAAAATGCCACATCTCCACAACACTACATTTGCATAAAACTCAACTCTGGCCAAACCCAACAAAAATGAAGGTGTCACCACCTTGTGACACTTTTAGATGCCTGAAATAAGGTCGGGGGGTAAACCAATTCATGTTTTGTTCTACAACATAGATTTCATAAGTAAATACTCCCACTTGTGAAAGTCTAAGCTCTCACATGTCCCACAGATACTGGTTACTAACAAGAAGTTAGATGAGACTACAGAAGTTGTTGGAGACAAATTCATCACCCACATGTTGTTTATGATATTTTACTTCTTACAGGATTATTTACATAAATGTTGCATTAATTTGTGAAGAATATCTTCCAATATTTCCAAGAGACCTTTTTTCCTGCAGTAATCCAAAGACATATGGAAAAATCCCATCAGCTTTTTGTTGAGAGAACCAGGGCAATGCTAACTTCCTTGCTGTTCTACAAAAAAATGTCTTCCTTGCAGCACTCTACTGCGTTTATAGTTCAGTTCTCAAGTAGGTGGGTCACCAAATTGGCAGAATTAAACTACAAAAAAGACGAACAACTGCAAAGTGTTTGGCCAAATGCTGTATGTAATATATTTGTCCAACAACCCTAGTGACAGTAACAACAGTGTAATAACAGCTTATTACACTGCTCCCAGAGGCCCAAATTAATATGCACCATGCAGTCATACAGATGACAAAATGCCAAAACATTCATATACAGCATGTCTTACTAATTACGTTCTCAAGCTTTTCAGCGACTTTGCCAATGATGCTGACCTCTAATTTAAAAAACGATTATTTCTAAGCTCAGTACAGATGGACAAACACAAAACCACCTGTATTGTTGTAGAATAAAATGTGTAAACCACCAGTTTTTTAAAGGCCTTATAAAGCCCATAACCCCAAGCACGAAATTGTGTTTCATTATTTAAAATTTGAAACATTGTGGAAAATCAAACCAAACAACCATGGTTTGTTTGACGTAAACGACTAGAAAAAGGGTATTGTGATTTGGATGTAACCTAATTTTAAACCTTCTTCAGCTCTCTGACACAAACTCCCTTTCTCCTCCCTCCCCGCCCCCCACCTCCCCTCTTTCTTTTATTTCCCTTTTGCCCCCCCACCCACCACCCCCCCCCACTTCTGACCTAACTAAAATGCTGTGCACAGTGCCTCACAATGAAGTGTATTTCTTTCACATGTTAATGCTTTTACTCACGACTCAGTGCACAGCACAAGGCAAGAAACAGAGCTGGTCAGGAAAACAAGATTGCGTACATATGCGCGTACACACACACACACACGGGGCAGGAATGGCTACAGATACAGTGAATCTAAATGAACTGCCACTGATTTGCCTTTAGTTGTGATGAGGAAGTTTGAAATCCAGTACAGAGAAAAGAAAGAAAGAAAGAAAGAAAGAAAGAAAGAAAGAAAGAAAGAAAGAAAGAAAGTAACCCCGTCTATCGTAGTCAGGCTTCATTATTCCTAATCATTTCAGCATATTACACAAAAACCCTTTTCCACTTTGACAAAGAGGCCGTATGTGTGTGGGAATTGATTGTAATGATTTGACAGGGTGGAAGAAAAAAAAAAAAACCTGAAAGATGAAATTACATATGCATCTGTTGACATTAGTGCTGCTTTACAAATATGAGTAGAAACAAGTCTCCTAAACACAGTAACGCAGCTGTATTCAAAGTTTGTGTGTTCATGTGTGTGAATCTAGGCTGAGTCGCTACCTTAATGCAATCCCGTTAAACCCTGGCTCGCTGCCAGATTTCAAAAATGCATGAAAAGCAATTAATAACCTGACGTAATTAAATTTGCTCTAACAGCTTTTATTACACCGATTTGATCCTGTTTTGTGTGTTGTGCTTCATTGTTTTGTCACAATTAACATATTTCGCATTTCACTCAATTAGTGAGAACATGAATGAGTTGCACTTTGGAACAAACAGCCGAGGGAAGGATGCAGCCGGAGATGTTTCCTCTCGCTTGCAAATGGCATCCGCACGGGGAGCACGGTGACAATTCACATGCCGTTAAAGCGGATTGCGCATTATTACACTCACATGCTAAATATTGCAAGAGCTGGAGACATTGTCATGGTAATTTGCTGAAATTCAGGTAAAGGAATGAAGACCAAGAGAAACATTAATCTTTTTGCTTCCTGTCACATTTTATTTATTTTATTTTTTTTAGCAACGCCGTGACGTTAACTGTGAATCTTTGCAACGGTAAGCTTCCCTTTTAAGGAGCTGAAACTGCAGAGCTTCAAAGAGCAGAAACCCAAACAGTGGATTTGGTGCGCAGGAGAACAGCATTGCCATCTGTCTTCACACACACAAAAATGTTACTGTCTGCTCAGTATGCCCATCAATGCGCATTTCTGACAAATAGTCACAGCTGTGCAATATATTCTTTATACTCATCAGGAGAAAAGATCAATAAACCAGACACAATATGTTGCCAGTTAATGATTTATACTGTCTATGAGCTCTGCAAGCCTAACCCTAACCATTACTCTCTTATGAGCTTCAAATGACATGCCAATTATCAGCAACATGCTACTTAGGGGTGCGGGTTAATAAGTCTAATAGCTCTGCATTTAACCCCCTGATGGCCTGTTAAGCCTGTTCGCTCCTCCTGGTTCCCCTGGAACAGCTAATCTCTCCCTCAGGGCCCATTACTGTCTGTCTGTGTCCACTCTTTGTTTCTGTTAGACCACAGCTTAGCTCGGCAGGAGCTTTGTGCTGAGTTAACTGTTATCATCCAGCCATATGGTCCGAGGTAGATCAAGGTTCTCTCGTGGGAGCCAGCGAGACATAATTCCTTCACTTGATGTGATGTTCAGACTGTCCAGACTGACATTGCCCAGTCTGGTGTAGCTGTCTGTTTTAGGAAGCGTCTGAGTGATTTTGAAATCCTGTGGGATTTCCACTTGAAACCTTCTGTCACTGTTTGCAAGTGCGCAGCGTGCTCTCCTTCTTCTCTGCTCGTCTTTCATTTCTCCTTTATCGTTCTTTTTATTGATGTGGAACATGTTAGAAAGACGCCACGACGCCGCGTTCAAAATAGACCTGAAATTTGTCCTTGTAAAACACATCCTGCATGTTGATTCCGTCATTTAATGCACGGCGTGGCTGACAGCAGATCAGATTTTTGATGATTCACATCCAAAATTTCCAATTAATGCCAAAAAAAAGTCAGAAAAGGATATAAGGAAAGTCATAATGAGCTCATACAGACCTGAGTATGACCAGTCGAAATCTTCGGTGAGTTTTCTCAGGCCTTGGATCAGCGGTTCAGCTTCCACTGCTATCAGAGAGAGAGAGGTGATCAGCACCATATTGCATTTCCAAAAACAAATACACATGCTTTTATGTGACTTACAGTACAAGTACCATATGATCAGTGACTTTTCCCATAGTTCCACAGTTCCACAATTTGAGGCCCACATGTGACAGATGTTACTGCTCGGTTATGCTATAGAATATATACTTAAGACTTTGTGGGTTAGGCTTAAAGAAGGTCATAGTTTGGGTTCAAATACAACAGTTGCCACTTTTTCAAACTCCATTTTCTCGATGTCTCCTCTGAAGAGTCTCCACAGCACGCTTCCCACTGAAATACAGTACCAGTCACAGTACCACTCATCCATTCATATGAGTGAGTGGTACTGTGACTGGTACTGTATTCATTCATATGAATGAGTGAGTGTGTCCAAACTTTTGACTGGTACTGTACATTAGTTTCAAAGTAACCGTCACAAAAAGTGACAATTCAGAACCACGAACATGCACACAAAGATAACTTTTCATGAGCATTTCCTGTTTGCAGCGAGAGCAGGTCAGACGGTTTGTAGCGAGCATATTCCAGCCAAGTGTTCATTTACAGGAGACCCCACTGTTCTCCATCATCTTTTTATTTTCAATTTCTTACAGTCTCTTTCTTCTGACACTACATATCCAGTGGTTTTTATGTTTTTTTTAAACAAAACAACAAATAAATTCTATACAGATTCGAAACATCTCGTTTTAATTATAGTGACCTGTGACACCTCATGGCCCCCCGGAACCCCCGAGTAGCCTTGCAGTGGCAGCACGAGTCTCTCAGTGGTGAATGGGCTTAATTACATAATTACATAATTCCTTTTTGTCATTTTCTGCTCGTTGAGCTCATCGTGCTCTCCTGACTGTTCGACTGTTCTCCTGACACACGGGTCAACAACCTCTGCAATCAAAAGAGCCATTCTGAACAAAGAGAAAAAAACTGTATGAACCCGCAAAACACATTTGAGCCTTATTATAAAGGTGGTACAAATGCATTAACCTAACATTACTAACAGTTATAAACAATTAGACTCTTTTATCACACTTAGTTACTCTGCAGTGGGTAATTTATCATAATTTGGTGCTTTAACTTTGCATTTTCATTACAATAATGCCACGTTTTGATAATATTTATGAAATTCTGGAAGTAAAATAATGAAGATCAATTACTTCTTTGCTAATCTGTATTACCATTTAAACAGAATAATTGTGGCATGGGAGTGAAAATATGTATTAGCACATACAGGCCTACTTTAGAGGCCACTTTGAGAGTTACCTGTGTTTATGCAAATGAATCCAATTAAAAGCAGCATACTTTGATGATAAATAAATATAAAGCAGTAATAATTTTATAAAAATGAAACAGTTCAGTCCAGCCACAGATCAAGCAGAGCAGTAAACCAGCATTACTGGAGGTGAATAAATCTGTCCGGGCACTGTTAAATTCTCTTTTTCTCCACAACTTTTCTTCTTTGGGATTTGGGTTCTATTTATGCGGATACATCCATGCTACACACAGCTCTGCAGGTCCAGCAAACTCAAAAGCAGAAGGAGCCAGATGATAAACATACTGTAGGCCATGATGCATATATTAATTTTTTTTTTTTTTACATTTTGATTTACACATTTGAATTATAAATATAAATTATTGATATAAATTTAAATGTATAAAAGAAAAAAAACATTATTCATTTCCTTCTTAAGATTCATCTCATTTTCAGAATCAGAATCAGGATCAGAATCAGAAGAATTATTGCCATATGGGTGAACAGGGTCAAAAAGTCTGTGCCCAGGGTGAGAGTGGACCTGCACGCCCCAGAGTCCTGGAGGTGTACAGGTCCTGCAGCCGATCACCTTCTCAGCAGAGTGCACAATGCGCTGTAGTTTTCATCTAGTCACAGGACCACTGGAGATGGCCCGCAGGCTCAAACCCCCATCCTAACTCCTTCCCTCTACTTTTAACTAAGGATGTGTTGTACGTGAAATAAAAGCCCTGCTTTTTTTCAGTAGAGACAGAGCAGCAGTATCGCCAAACAGGAGATGGCTTTGTACGGTGCAGGAGATAACGGCACCTCTGTTAGTACACATACACACACACACACACACACTCACTCTGTTCCTCAGAAGAGGACACAATGATGCACAAAGTCACAGCTTCGGTGTATCTGTGGGAGTGCTGCTTGCCTAACTGATAATTGCACTGGCTGTACATTTGCTAAAAGTGTCGTGTCCTTCTATAACCGGCCTCTCTTCCACTATGACGGGATATCGTGCACAAACATAAAGATGCACGACTCTCTCTTCCTTGTGCTGCGTCTACTTCAGACTCTTGCTTTCTGTTCTCACATTCTGTATACAAATCTTTTTCTCTCATTTACTCTTCCTCTTTCCTTAGTAAAGCATCTTATTAGCAAATCCACTGTATGTGATTTTTTTAAAACTTGGTTTTATGAGTGCTGCACTAACAATAGTGTTTCCCATTGATTTTGATTCATGGCAGAAGGGTGATTTCAGCAACATTATAGAGAGACCTTTGCTCCTGGGAAAGAAATACAGTATATCCGAATATATAACCCTGAGGAGACTGCATTCCTTTTAATTTGAAACACACTGCTGCTTCATATTGTTAAAGCATCACCTCTGCACATAAATAGAAATGTAGCAGTGTGCAATGTAGCCATCTGTATGGGGACTGCAACCCCGTGATGTATTTTGTTATCACCGGGGTTAAAAATGGCAAAGATAGGCACAGGCATGACCCGACAAGCCTGTTGCTACACTAAAGTCCACATAGAGACCAGCAGGGGCTACATGATAGTAAAGACTCCGACATCAGCTCTCATCATAAAAAGGTTTGGGTCAAAAACAGCATGAATAAATAAAAAATAAGAGGACTAAAAGAAAACATCTCCTCTTTCTTTGATCTTTTACTGTGTGCAAAAATACCAGAAACCTGTCCTCCAGGAAGATGAAAGCTCTGCGCGGAGTCAGATTTAGGTCACGGACAGCAACCATCATCTCCGCAACACTAAATCTGTGCATGTGGCTCAACTAAAAACAGAATAATCCTATTGTTTGCTACATACAAGAGCAGGATAGAAACACGGGGTAAATTATTGCTCATGTGGCATATGCACTTGTGTTGGGAAAACACCAAATATATGCAATGCACTGCTGCCACAAATCCTCTCTGTATCACCCGTTAAATCTGCTCCCAAATGAATATTCAACAAACTCTGACAGAGATGCAGCCACGGGGGGATGTAATGTTGCATTTTACACTTGTCTAACTCATTTTTGCTTCATCCGTGTTTTTTCCCCCATAAGCAAATTAAGCAAAAAAACAAATAAAAAAAAAGAATAATTGCTTTCTTTTCTCCTTTTGGAGCTGACAGACTGCTGATTAGTCTAATGAAAACAGCCAACTTTTTTCCAGAAAAAGGTCCTGGAATTATCTGAACAGTGACTCATGTCTTAAGCCTTAAAATAAATGAAAATAATATGAATACAAGCATCATCACTGTTATATGAATCTAGTTCCCTGGGAATAAGTTCTTCTTTAAAAAAAAAAAACAACAAAAAAAAACACATCTGGAAACAGGATGAGCACTGCCAGAGCTACAAAATGACCTCCAGCAGCCACTGGTGTGAATGTCTCTGACCAAACAATCAGAAACAGACTTCATGAGGGCGGCCTGAGGGCCCGACATCCTCTAGTGGGCTCGCTGCTCGCTGCCCGGCACTGTGGAGCCTGATTGGTATTTGCCATCGAATAACAGAATTGGCAGGTTCACCACTGGCGCCCTGTGCTTTTCACAGATGAGAGCAGGTTCACCCTGAGCACATGCGACAGACATGAAAGGGTCTGGAGAAGCCGTGGAGAACGTTATGCCGCCTGTAACATCGTTCAGCATGACCGGGTTGGTGGTGGGTCAGTGCTGATCTGGGGAGACATATCCACAGAAGAATGATCTGGGATCTGGGAGGAGATCCCCAAGGACACCATCCATCATCTCATTAGGAGTCCCAATGTTGTCAGGCACGCATACAAGCACGTGGAGGCCATACAAAGTACTGAGTCCCATTCTGAGCTGCTGCAGTGAAATTTCAGCAAAATGTTCCAGCCTGCTGGATCATTTTTTCACTTTGATTTTTGTCTATGAATTCAGCCTCTGTAGGTTGATAATTTTCATTTCTATCAAACAATGTGGCTTCCTTTCATTCCTAACACATTACCCAGTCTATATCAGTGTAGATAACCAGCATGAAGTGTCCCTTTCATTTTTTTGAGCAGCATATTATCTTACACATTATACTGCTACAGGCAAGAATGACAAATATTAGATAAATGTATTGTAAAGTGAAGAAAACTGCAACCAGTCTGTATCTGTGAATGATCGTGGTTCATGTAGTGACAATGACTTTAAAGAGGAAAACAAAGAATAAGAATGTATGATGTGCACCTACAACACGGAAAAACCCAATACGAATAGAAGGAGAAGGTTGGAGTCAGCTGGTGCTGTAGCTGTAATAATGGCTTCATTAACATCACACTGTGGGAATTTTATCTAATTTGGTAACAATCTTTGGTAACCTGTGATTTCAGTGATTTTTTTTTTCAAGAATAAAATTTCCATTTGAAAATATTTGAAGTATTTGTTTGGCGAAAAATAGGAGAACTGGATAATTGCCATGGACAATGTGTGAAAAACCAAATATTCAAAGTTAAGTGGAAATGCATAACAAATGTACATCAGCAGTATTTTCTTCCCATGTGGTCACTGTGACCGCACTTGATTAGACATGTCCTCCTGCATCCTGGAATCCATTCTTGGCCCACTCTGTAGTTGTAAATTTATTTTTCTTCACCATGAAAATTATTTTCTGCTTAGCCACAAAACAGCCTAGTTCACTAGGCAATTTTCTACTGTGAGCTGCACATTTATTAGAATACCAGCTGCTGATTACAGTAGCCTAATCTTCTTCACTTCACATCTTTTCTCCTCGCACAGACAGAAGTATAAATGTCATTCTTATATGCAAAGATTAAGAACATGGACATAGTGCTTACAGCATCACGCTAGAACTCTGACATCTTCAAACGTGTTTGTTAGAGTCCTGCTTCTAGAGGGAAAAAATAATATTCTCCACTCAGCTTCCTGAAGTGGCAAGTGTTTCAGATTTTGGTTGACATTGAAGTATCTCAGTCAGATTTAAGTCCAGGCTTTGACTTGGCAGGGCAGCGTGGTGGTTAACACTGTTGCCTCACACATAGAAGGTCTGGGTTTGAATCCACCTTGGCCTGGGCCTTTCTGTGTGGAGTTTGCATGTTCTCCCTGTGTTTGTGTGGGTACTCCAGTTTCCTCCCACAGTCCAAAGACATGTAATTACTGGGGTTAGGTTAAATGGTGATTCTAAATTGCCCATGGTGCGAATGGTCGTCTGTCTCTCTGTGTTAGCCCTGCGACAGGCTGGTAACCTGTACAGTGTGCACCCTGCCTCTCGCCCTATGACAGCTGGGAGAGGCTCCAGCCCTCCTGTGACCCTAAACAGGATAAGCGGAAGAGAATGGATGGATGGACTTTGACTTGGCCACTCCAAAACCTTCATTTTGTTTTGTTTTTTTCAGACATTCAGAGGTGGACTTGCTGGTGTGCTTTGGATCATTGTCCTGATGCACAACCTGAGTGTGCTTGAGCTTGGATTTGGGATTGTTTCCCTCTCTCTGTCCGTGAGCAGGTGTGTCTCTCGGTGGAGCTGCTGTGGCCACGGTTTGCCTCGCACAGCTGTCAGTGATCTCTTTCATCAAGGGTGTGTATTTAAGGAGCAGCAGGAGCGGCAGTTCCTCGTCAGATTGTTATTGCAGCTTTAGTGGTAATGTGTTCGGTCCCACGTGTTTCCTGTGAATGTTCCTGCGACGTTAAGTAATCTTGTTTTCCTGTTGTTTCCTAGTGTCCTGTGGTTCCCTTGGGGCCCTCAAACGTCTCTGTCTGGATTCTCGGATGAACTGCTCCTGCAAAGCTCAAGTGCTCTCTGGGAACACTCACCTGGCTCACCCGCATCACCTGCCTGCCTGCCATCTTTCAGCCTCAGCCTGCTCGCCTCCGGTAACCTGTCCTAAACGTGTGACAAGCAAGCTCCACTCTTAATTAATTACTTTACCCAAGTAATGTCTAATGCTGGTTTCCCTCTTCCCTACAGCTCATCCTCACTTTCTCTTCCAGTTGTGCCCTCGCTAAAAGTTTTGTTAGTACTTTGTTGCACTGTAAATGAATCTTTTTCACCTCCACATGCCGTGTGAGCTCTCCTGGGTCCACTATTTTGGTTCGCTCTGATAGTACAGATATTGGATTTGAACTCACAGTTCATTCACAATTTAACAAGCAGGGCCAGGTAGGTTTGAGTAGCTTTTTTTCCCTCATCATTTAAAAACAAAACTTTGATTTTACTTTGTCTAATTTGTTTGATGATCTGAACCATTAAGTCCAAAAAAACTAAGAATTCGGGAAGGGGGCACATACTTTTCCACGGCACTGTACGCATTTATCTATGACAACTCAATCAGCAAGACATGAATTCAATTTTTGATGAGCTCATGTTTGGTATTTTTTACATTACTTCCCAAGATTTTAACAGGTGTGTAAGCGTGCCCTGCAGGTTCCATCACTTAAGCTCAATAACCCCGAAAATGGTAGTGAGCTTGTGCAGATGAAATGTGTCTTGTGAATTTTGTTAAACACTGTGAAAGGTTATATTTCCTAAATCTAACCCGACTAAAGCCTAGAAACTGAAAGTAATATAAAAGTGTAACTCTAGCCATCAGGACACAAACTCCTGCTTTCTTGTACGAAGTTTTATAACTAATGTTAACCATCGCGCAACAACTCCTAACAGATTGAGCTTCATCTGGTAAAACCATACATTGGTAAAGCAGGACATGATTTCTGAAAATCAGATAAGGACTTCTAACTCCCAGCATGTCAGAATGTGACATCCAGGGAGTGAGGATGTAAAGAAATGAGTAGACACATTGTGTTTTCATATATCTCCAATGTTAGGATGGGACTGGATTTTAGATATAACTGCATTTATGTCTCCATCTTTCAGGTATTTAACTCCATACACATTGGGACTGCCTTTTGTGGCCAGCATCAGCAGCCCACCAACCAGCTGCTACAATCAGCAACTGTGCAGGAGCTAACACTCTAAAGGGGGAAAACAGTTCTTTCAAAGAGAAGACCGCCATCTAGGAAGATGGGGATCGAACAGGGGTGAGACACTTCAAAGTCAAGCTCAGACAAAAAGATGAACTTCGAAAAACATTTTAAAAAAATGGACCCCTCGGACTAAAGCACACACTGACCTCCTCCACCTCCTGGCACAGAAGCATAAAGAGGTAGTGAGAAAAGAAGTAGAGTGGAAAGACACCTGTGCTGCTCTTCAAGAGAACATTGCTCAGCAGGAGGAATCCTGCAGGAGTCCAGGAGGAGAACAAGAGAAACCTTCTCTCAGAGAAACTGCTGGAAAAAGAGAATTAATGGGACAGAAAAGCAAAAGAGTCAGAGACAAAACTCCTCATCAGCAGGAGCCAGCAGCGTCAGGTACGCTGCCCTGAGCCTACCATTTTACTTCACAATGATGGCTTGTTGCAGCTTAACAGCTTCAGTTTCAGAATGTTTCACAGTTTAGTGCAGAATCATTAAAAATAATCCTTTTTCTCTGTTCAGCAACCTGCACTTCACACAGAGGAGCAGGAGGAGAGAGTGACACAAGCTCAGAAAGAACATGAGGAGGAGAAAAAGAGAGAGGAAGAAGAAAAGGACAGGCGAAGAACGAGGGAAGAGAAAATACAGAGAGAAAAGACAACGAAACGCTGGAGGAAACACAGAGGAGTGAAAGACAAATTCTACCACCTTCTCCCCTCTCCACCTTACTCCAGTCCCCCCTCAACCCTTTACCCCCACCCCTTTTCCTTAAAAAACATTTATACACAATCCCTAACCGTCCACAGCCCCATCCCTCCACATCCAGAAAACTGTGTGAAGGTGGAGTATAGAAAACAGAAAAATTAGGCACGTCTGGACACTTTGGGTCACACAGGTAAGTTTCATATCTAAAGCGGGAGCTCGTAGCAAGAGTCACAAAAACGCATGAAGAGGCTGTCAGTCAGTTTGAGGCACTACTTGAGGGATGAGGCGATGAGCGAGCGCAAAGCCAGGAGCAAAGAGACACTGACGCTCTGTGCTTTAAAGAGCACAGTGATGGAACTTCACTGCTGCAGGCTGGCCATGCATGAAGCTCACAGTTGAATCGCTGTATTATTCCACCCTTCTGCACTCTATCTGCTTTATCAGATTTCCTGATATTAAAGTTTTAAGAGAATGCTGCAGAAAGAAGGCATTTCTATGGATGGTGTTTTATTCATGCAGGAAAGTCAAGGGACATCCAGTGTTCCAACAATGCTCTGCTTCATTGTCAAATAATAACATAGATGCTACCTGATACCTGAATCAAGGTCAGTCAGAAGTAACTATCGTCCTGTTGTAAATGAAGGTAATGAAGCCAAATGAAATCCCAGCTGAGAGGCTGAGCCAGGCTCTTGAGACTGACTACACTGATTGTCAGTCATGAGGATAATTTGCTGAGAGAGCGAGACTCGTGCGTATAATATGGCCAAAACTTGACTAGCAGAAAAGATCATTAGTTTTCACATGGGAATCAGCTGATTGGCAAGTTCTTCATCAAAAAAGTGGCATCACACAAGCATGTTTCTTAAATTAAGTAGCAGTTAATGTGACAGAATGCAAAGTAAAGACATCAAAGGACTTACAGAGTTGGTTGTGTTACTACTTCAAGGTGCATTTGTTTCCCCCAAATGCAGCATTCAGCATCTTTGAAGATAACAGTGCCCCTTTTTAATGTAATAGAATTTTAGATAGAATTAGAAAACAGAAAGGGGCCAGAGATCACAAAGGTAAAGGTCATTTTCAAATTGCCCTGAGAGGCTAGTGTTACTCCTCCGATTCCCTTACATCAACACTGAGCTCATTCCAGAAGTGATTTTGTGATGAAGTGTTGAAATTGACTGTTTCAGTCTATCTACTTGACCGTGACCTTTTCGTCTCCTTCTTTAGTTACTGATCTCTAATGTTTCCTAGAAGGCCTTCCAGGAACCCCAACAGATGGGACGGGAATGTGCCACTTTCAATCAAGCCTTCATGTTCAGGCAAAGAATTTTAGTACTGCGGTTTGTGAATCCTTGAAGTAGTTTTGGATCAACTGGGATGACACTACTTTTTTTTTAATTGCATTTATACAGCAGTAGCATTGGGTGTTTTCTTTTCGGGGGGGGGGGGGGGGGGTGCAGGGATTTTTCACTGAAACCAAC
>JAVDPK010002140.1:769593-789267 GCA_034780415.1 Cichlasoma orientale
TGTGTGTGTGTGTGTGTGTGTGTGTGTGTGTGTGTGTGTGTGTGTGTGTGTGTGTGTGTGTGTGTGTGTGTGAATGGGTTTAGAGGTGACCGTGAGAATATGGGGCCCTGTGTCAGAGTTGGTAATACACTTGAACAGCTGGGGGAGTGAGGGTTAAAAAACACATATGCAGACACACATATAGAGTGTTGAGTAACCAGATGAGGTATCACATGTTCCTTTACTGCCATTTGGCTCAGTGAAAATCTAATAAAACCAAGCTTGTTCTGTTATTTAAAACTCTTCTCAGCTTTAACCAGATGCATCTACACACCAACTCAAAAGTGGCTCCATGGGACAAAAGCTTTAGTGTGTCAGAGTAACGGACTGTACATTAAATGCCCACACTGGCAGCATGCGTTCGTGATGTAATCAGAGTTGCTTTGGGTTCAAAGTTTTCTTTTGCCTGTATTTCAACTGTAGGTATGCAGGTCAACTGTTTTGAAAGGATGTTGTGTAGATTCTTTCCAAAACGTCACACCACACAAACGTCCACACTATGATCAGAAACAAGACAGAGCAACACAATGAAGCTAAACAAAGCAAAGAAAAGCACACATTAAACATCCAAACATTTGACAGAATTGACATTATGATATGTAGGCAATATCCATAGAGCAACAACTACCACAACAATCAAAATCCACAAGCAGTTATCCTTTTGGTATTTTTCTGCTAATTATAAACCTCATAATTAAGATTAAAAAAAAAAAAAAAAAGATTGCTTTGTGATAAACAATTCCTGAAATATTCTGTAAATTCATTCTGAGTGATTCCAGATTATGTTTTGCATGACGACCAAGCGGCAACCTGTAGTTCCTCAAATAGCCACTTGAGGCCATCTTCAAAAGTGAGTCAAATCTTTTCAACAGCCAACTTTTCAGCACAAAAAAACCAAAATACTTTTTTAGTCAAAAATAGTTTTGGTCATTATGAAAAAATTTCCACCTTTTGTGAAAACTGCACAAGGGCGAACTTTGAGACACTTCAGCCATTTAATTTATATTAAGGCTTAAAGATCAGCACCACTGTGGGAATGGGGTAAATTTGACGGACAAATCCTTTTCAGTGTTTTGATGTAGCTACTGATAGAGTCAAATGCTCAATATTCCCATGTGTAAATTTAATTTCAAACTTGTTTTTTACTTGACAAAATTAGCATCCAATTAAATATCACAGTAATGCATGCTGCTTGTTAACAAAGCAAGGCTAGCATTAGCTGATAGCTCCCCAGCGCTGCTATCTCAGCCAAATATGGTCATATCTGATTTTTTTTTTTTTAAACAAAGGTTTCCAATGATCTAAATGGCAAAAATAGAGGATTTAAAGCGATGGCTTGCAAATCAGTGGGGATCATCACTGTGGGTATGTCCATCTTTGATATACAGTCTATGATGATGACAAAGGGTCAAAAGCGTGTACGTTATTTTCTTCCTGCTCTATTAAATTTGTATCAAGAGAGCACTTTCCTTGTTCATTGGGCTTTAGTGCAATCTAAAAGTTTAATGATCTAAGCTCATGAAGCTGTAGTGTTAGACTCGGGAAAAAATCCTAGCCTTGGGTAAAAGCCAGGTGTTAAGAAGATGAATGAGCATGTTCCCTCCAGTTTTAGTCTGCAGCTGGGATATTTCTGATGAACTGTGAGTGGTAGAGGCCCTGACCTCAAATCTTTGCCTCTAGATAAAAATCAAACTAGCAGGTCAGGCACGACACATCTTATCCAAAGCCTATGAATAAATGCAACACAAAGACACATGAAAGCATATGCTCCCCCTCCCCTCTCTCTCTGACACACATATACATGTGTGTGTGTGTCAGATCAGTTTCTTAAGCCATGACACACGTGTTACCAGTAGGGAATGAGTGACGTGAGGTGACATCAAAACCACGCACGTATGTAGGAAGGAGAAAGCACAGTGGACTGAAGGAAAGCAGGCAGTCGGCGCACACGACCCATCTGTGTTTGTGTGTGTGCACGTGCTTAATGTTTCAACCCAATTCCTCTATTCCCACTGGTTGTGTGTTGCGGTTGCTTTACTGAGCTTGCGTGAGTCTACATGTCCACCGCAGTTGTGAGGGAGCTGTGTGCGCGCGTGCGTGTGTGTGCCTCACTAATCTGCCTGTTAGAGCAGTGAGATGTACCATTTCCATCTGCTTGGCACAAATTCAGAAAATACCACATATCATCTTTGTGTGTGTGTGTGTGTGTGTGTAGGCATGTACAGTTTAGTGGGGCAAGTTTGCAAACTAACACATATGTTTGTCGATTTAAACAATGGTCATTTTGAAGATTTCCTGGGATCTGCAAGATTTGTTTACTCAAGGATATCTAAAAATATCTGAACACACGAAAAAAAAACAACATATGGATTCCTGAAGGGATGGATGGGACTGTTTTCTTTGAGGATTTTCTGTTCCAGTTTAGTTAAATCTTACATTATGTTATGACACTGACCAGCAACATCATGCAGTCGTGTTCATCTGCTGTTTCTTAAAAGCGTAATTGTAAAAACTTCCCTATCAACAAGTGTCGAGACTCATTGTAGGATCTATTCAGCATGCTTTCCATGAGCATTCAGCCTAAATCAGCAGAGTTCCCATGACAACAGTTCACAGCGTCATGACAACGGAAGAGCCCCTGATGGCGTGTTGAACACCCTGACTTCCTGTGGGCTTCCTACTCTGATTCTCTCTATCTCCATGGAGACAAAACCATCCCCTCTCCTCTCTATTTTTCAGTGCAGGTTCACGCCCACAAGTCTTCTCTTGTTTAGCAGAAAGTGCTCACACAACCCCCCCCCAACATATGCACGCACGCACACACACACACACACACACACACACTTGAATAGTAAAACAAAGACACATTTACACATATATGTATTTATGCAATTACACAAAGACAAAAAAAGTGTTCAGGCACGCAAATATAGGGGGAACTACTCCAAGTGCCCACCCAAATGTTTCTATTCAAAAATCTCTATGTGCATGCATGCATGTGTGAGTAATTGGGTGGCTGGTGGGGGTTAATCAACTTTCAAACCACTCATTGGTCACAGCAGCAGCAGCAACTTAATGAAGTTTCCCACTGGAGAAAAAAACGTTATGCTCAAATTCAGTCCATTTTGACTCTGCTCGCCTCTGAACTCCACATTTGACAAAACAACAGCCAAATCTTTATTAATTTTCATCCCAGCCACTGGTTCGGTTTTCACTCAGCTTCAGTGCAGACTACACAAGCCTGCAGCTGAGACGATGAAACCCCTGCGACAAGATGTTCACTTTTCCTTGTGAAAAAAAACTAGTGTAAAAATAAATGAGAAAAGTTTCCATTGTGATTTATTTATTTCTCTCTTTCTCAGTAATGGATGAAAAGCAGCTGTATATTGCACTCATTCATTCATTCATACTGTTTTGCACTGTAGTCTCATTTAAAAAGAAATGCACACACACACACACACATACACGCACACACACACACACACACGCACAAAGAGAAATTCTAAAGACTATAGCTTGACCCTAGAACACTAACGTCGGGTGAGTTTCACCCACCTGAAAGCAAGAGTGACAGTGTTACAAAACTCATGTAAGTGTTCTTGGGTTAAGCAACTCTTATTACTTCTAATCTCCACTGAAAGATGCTGTTCCTATTTTTTTTTCTCCAAAAGGTATATACAGCTCTTTTGGCACCCTGGTGAGTTAGCTTCAGTTTTCACCTACATACGATCTTGCCGGTCAGAACCTCACTATGGATTTGGTGAATCATTACATTCCTACTCATTATTCATAGGCTGAACCACTACCATCTTAAAACTAGGCATTCATTTGATCTGAACTACACAACTGTAGTTCAAAAGTCTAAGGTTTTGTGACTATATCTTGCATGTTTGCTATCATGTTAAATCTGACCTAAACACCTGCCAAAGCCCTCGGAACTGGCTTGGTGGCATTTTCCATGACAGTAGCTGTCTCAAGTACCACATTTTGCCATGATGACACACACACATGCACAACACTACTCATGTTGGTATTCTTGGTAATTATTGTGTTGTCTGCTACTAGTGTAGCACAGTGAATCACATTGTGTGGTGCTTACAGAACTCAGCTAATTCAGAACGAAAACTGCAGCAAATTTACTTTGAACAATTCAATTTGAACATCATAATTATCAGTTAAGCATCAATTCAATCCAATTTCAATTAAATTCAATTCAGTTTTATTTATATGGCGCCAAATCACCAAGGCACTTTATATTGTAAGGTAAAGATCCTACAATAATTACAGAGAAAACCCAACAGTCAAAACGACCCCCTATGAGCAAGCACTTGGCGACAGTGGGAAAGAAAAACTCCCTTTTAACAGGAAGAAACCTCGGGCAGAACCAGGCTCAGGGAGGGACAGTCATCTGCTGTGACCGGTTGGGGTTGAGGGGAGAGACAGGACATTAGCATTGCCTTCCATAATCCTTTCATGTAGTTTGTACCAGTGGTATACAATATAGCTCAAAATTAAAGTAAATAAAGAACAAATCATTCATCAGGGCTGCAACTAACAATTAACATTGTTAATGTTCAGTGTGTCACTTATTATTTTGTCCATACAAATGCCATTATATTTCCCAGATTCCAAGGCCATGGCTTCAAATGTCTTGTTTTATCATATCAACAATCTAGAAGATTTCTTGTTTACAGCAATAAACAACAAAGAAAACCATTAAGTCCCAAGAAACGTTGGTATTGTTTCTGAACAATGACTGAAACACATACGTGACTGCTAAAATAGTTTCAGTTTTCTGTATATTGACCAATCGGTTTAACCAATAATCTATGAATTATTGCTGCTCACAGCAGTAATATGTCTTATAGAAATCAAATAAAAGAGCATACTGGGGTAAACCTCAGTGCTGCCATGATCAGACTAATCTCTGATGTAGGTCTACAGAAAACAAAAGGTTGCAGACTGAGTATTTGCAGAATTTTCATGACAATAGTCACATGCTAAATCACAGCCATAATAGGAAAAAAACAATGATATCTAACAGAGTAATGCAAAAAGGTTGTGGCACACTATGCTGGGCACATCTGTATCCATTAATTCTACATTACAGCACTGAAACACAAATATGAGTACAATAGTTCTAGGAGCAACACAAAATTTTATTTAGATAAAGGTCAAGTCTGAATTTTACCTCAGCATGACTCTAACTTTAATATAACAAGCTAAGAACTCCCCTGAAAGTGTTTGTGTGAGTTCAGAAGTACAGAAGAGGACTAGCAAGGTACTCCCTCTCCAATAGCCTCGGTCCTTAGTGCCAGCCTCTTAAAAAACAACAGTAGCTTTTGTATGTGGGCACAGACACAGACAGACGGCCATTGTCAGCCGCTGTAACTTCAGACAGACCTTCTCAAGTGGAAAGACCACAGAGAGAGCATTGGCATTTGTTGATTGTACATTTGAGTACTGGTTTCACTGACTTAGTTACACTCTTCCTCTCCTTTTCACCTTTTGTTCTCTCTTATCCAGACATCCCCTTTTTGTGATGCCAACTCCTCTGATCCTTATCCTTGGTTTCATCCTCTATTCAAATCCTGAACATAATTTTGCAGACTGAAAGCACTAAATGGTGAAGATGAACTTTCATTGCCAACATCCAGCATTTACCACTACTTCAGGCTGCCACTGGCCAGCTGCTGGGAAGTGACAAAGTAAGATGGATTGGAACTTCTCCTAGTCTAGTTAACCTTCCCTTGTCTGCGGACAGTTTGTGGCACCAAATATCTGAATGCTTCCCAAGAAAGCCAGTCATCCTATTTCTCAGAAAAACATTTAACCACATTTTGCTGACCAGTGTTTACCATGCAAGGCAGCTGGATTCTCACACAGTTTGTGAGATCACAACCGTGGTGCTTCAGACTGATTAGCATTTATGAAGGTGTTTCAGGTATGATGACAATTGTTCAAAAAATCCAATCCCCAGCTTCATCGCCAGTATCAGTTTTATCAAAAAAGGATTTCCAGACTAAAATTGGAGGAAAGCATCCCTCCCCTCTGAAACAGGGATCAGTCGAAGTTGTGCATGTGACTGCAGTGAGCAACAACACAGCCTGAAGCTAGAGAGGCTTTAAAGATTTACCTGCTCATATAGTGGGGGAAATAATTATTTGGTCCCCTGCCAAATTTGTAAGTTTGCTCACTTATAAAGGAATGAACAGTCTCTAATTTTTATGGTAGTTTCATTTTAATGGAGAGAGAGAATAGCAAACAAAAATCCATGAAAAAAACACATTACTTAAATTATAAACTGATTTGAGTGTCACTGAGTGAAATGAGCAAAACATGACTTAGTACTTGGTGGAGAAACTCTTGTTGGCAAACACTGCGAAGACATTTCTTGTTTTGGGTCACCAGGATTGCACACATTCGACCCATTCCTCTTTACAGAACCTTTCTAAATCATTTAAGTTTCTTGGCTGCTGTTTGGCAACTCAAAGCTTCAGCTCCCTCCACAGATTTTTTATAGGACTGAGGTCTGGAGAGTGGCTAGGCCACTCCATGACCTTAATGTGCTTCTTCTTTAGGCTCTCCTTTGTTGCCTGGGTGGAATATTTTGGGTCATTGTCATGCTGGAGGACCCATCTACCCATCTGGGTAGCGCAGTGGTTAGCACTGCTGCCTCACAGCAAGAAGGTCATGGGTTTATTTCCACCATCTGGCTGGGACCTTGAGGTGTGGAGTTTGCATGTTCTCCCTGTGTCTGTGTGGGTTCTCTCTGGGTACTCCAGCTTCCTTGCACAGTCCAAAGACAATGGAGTTAGGTTAATGGGTGATTCTAAATCAGTGTGAGTGTGAATGGTTGTCTGTCTCTCTGTGTTAGCCCAGTTGGCCCCTCAATGCAGTGAAGTCGTCCTGAAAACAGCTCCATGATCCCCCTATAAGGATGGTGTTCTTTGGGTCATACTCAGCATTTCTCTTCCTCCAAACACATCAGGTTGAATTGGTGCCAAAGAGCTTGATTTTGGTTTCACTGGACTTCAGCACTTTCTCCCAAGTTCACTGGCAAACTTCAGATGGGCCGGTACATGTGCCTTCTTGAGCAGGGAGACCTTGTGGCACTTCAAGATTTCAATCCATTATGGCGTAGTGTGTTACTAATGGTGTTTTTGATTATTGTGGTCCCAGCTGCCATTAACAAGCTCCTGCCATGCAGTTTTGGGCTGATCCGCCACCTTTCTCATGATCATCCTCACCTCATGAGGCAAGATCTTGCAAGGAGCTCCAGACTGAGGGCGAATGGTGGTCATTTTATATTTCTTGTATTTCCAAATGATTAGACCAACACTTGCCACCTTCTCACCAAGCTTCTTGCTGATGGTCTTGTAGCCCATTCTAGCCTTGTTCAGGTCTATAATCTTGTCCCTGATATTTGGCAGCTCTTTGGGCTTGCCCATGGTGGTGGAGAGGTTTGAATGAAAGGAATGGCTCCTGCGGACAGGTGTGCCAAGTTGAGATCAGAAGCAGCTGTAATTGACTGACTGATTGTAATCTGCGGGAGCCAGAGTTCTGGCTGGGTTGTAGGGAATAAAATACTTGTTTCACTCAATGACATGGAAATCAATTTACAGTATAACTTTTATGCAATATGTTTTTTTCTGGATTTTTGGCTTGATTTTTTTGTTTGATATTATATCTCCATTAAAATGAAACAACCAGGCCCACGGTGGCTCAGTGGTGAAGCCGACGACATGCATATGCCACGTTGCAGTGCAGGCGGCGCAGGTTCGAGTCCTGGCCTGTCGCCAATTTGCCCGCATGTCTTCCCCCATTTCCTGTCTCTCTCTCCACTACAAATAAAGCTGCTGTGGCTAAAAAAAGAAACACCATAAAAGTTTGAAACTGTTCATTTCTTTGGAAATGAGTAAACTTACATATTCAGCAGGAGATCAAATAATTATTTCCCCCACTATGGATGTGAGATATGTGTGAATGTTATGATTAAATTAATTAATAGTGTTTTTAATGATTTTGAGTGTAAACGGTTTTCACTTGGAAAATTGAATGTTTTCTTGCAAAAGAGATGTCTAAGAGAGACTTCCCAAACAAACTAACAAACTAATGAAAGCAGCAAACGTTATAGAGGAGAAATAGAACATGCTGCAGCGGCTCTTTTTGAGGTTGTCGTGTTTCTATTTTGCAGTGACTGGGTCATCACTGAAACGCTGACTAAAGCTGTTGTTCTCTGTGAAGAAACACATCCAAGACAACAGTTCAGTCTTCACTCTTTGAATCGGAGAAGCGACAAAGGAAGAAGCCCTCTCCAGATGTATGCCCCCCTGGGTTATTTCTGCAAGCTTATTTTAAAACCTATAGTTATATTTTGATACTATTCAACCTTGAGTGCTTGTCTGTATGTACAATACAGAGAGAGCTTGCTACCTGGATAACCTAGAAAATGTTTTTAAGAGTATTTAATGTTGTGAAAGGATGCGAAAGGACCTTTTCTGGAGCTTAACCAACTGAAAGAGTGAAAACTAAAAAACTAAACACTGAGATAAAACTGACTAAAGTTTATTTTTAACAAACAGAAACTAAGTTTAAAAAAAAATCATAGATAGGACTTAAAATCTCAAGGCAGTGATTTCTTCTTTATACCAACTCCTCATTAGAGGAAAGCAACTCCACCATTTCATTCCACTTTTACCTTTGAGACTTTGTACATTTTTAAATCGCTGCTGACAACAACAACCAAAGTAGCTCGTGATAAAAGTTTTGACTGACGTAAGTGATTCATTGAGTTGAGTTTCCTGTCCGGGCAGCTCAGTATCAAAGAGATCCGGCAGTCCTCATGGCACAGGCCGGCTCTAAAATAGCCGTGACCAAACGCTGTCACCGTCATAGCAGACTGCAGCTAAGTGGATTAAAGAAAAAGAGCACTTATGAATATAATGCTTTAGATGGAGAGCCCAAACAGAAAAGTAGCTGTGCGAGGGGGAGACGCAGAGGGCAGGAAGAAAAATTATCAAAGTAGAAAGCAGGCAATCAATTATTTAGTGTAACAGCTGTGGTTTTTAGCAATCCCAACCCTGTAGTGACTGCCAACAGTTCATCCTACCTCTACAAGTATGCTCAACATTCAAGTCTTTAAACAGGACTCGTTGTCTGCAGAGCACAAAAACGTTAAACAACTTCCCTCATTTAACAGGATTCCTCAACTTCCAAAATGAAACTTTTTAATACAATATCATCCTCTCTCCAGCGTGTTGTCAGAAAGAAAAAGAAATCAGATTATATTTTTTACCCCAAATGCCAGACAGTTAAGAAGGCTTTGGAAAATCTTTCTAACAAGATTTATTTCCCCTCAGTGAAGATTTTTATTTCGTTGGTTCACCGAGCTTGACTCCGTCAGCCTGCGTGCATGTGTGTGTGTGTATCTGTGTGTGTGTGTGTGTGAATGTGTGTGTGCATGCATGTAAATTAGTGCACACATAATCTCATCTTAAGCATGGAGTTAAAGGTAGATGGAGACGCACAGAGCATATCTTAAATGCAGTCCTACATATAAAACAGGAGGGGAATGAAGCAGTGTTTTTATATAATGTTGATGCTAACACTCAACCATGAAGGTTCAAAGTTTAGGCGGTTCTGGATTTTTAAATTAGGCAGTGACCCGATATTTGTATCAGATATCCTCTAACACTGCCTCAAATAGCTGCACTGGATATCAGTGACAACAGAGGCTGCTCAGTTCAGTTCAGTTCAGTGCTGCTCTATCTGCCCCACTATTGACATCTTTGCACAGGCACTGAGAGCAAAATCAGAGAGAAACGAGTACAATCGTGAATGATACTAAAGGGTGGCAAAGACTCTAATCTGAACTCAAGTGTAACAAGTGCAATAAATTCAATTATTAACACAAAGAAATTTATTATTTTTCATTTTGTCGACTGAGGTCTGTATGTTTTTGGACAGTGAAACTTTTTTTTGTAATTGTGCCTCTGTCCATCCCCACAGTGGATTTCAAACAATCAAGATTTGATTTAAGCGCAGAAGATGTTCAGCTTCAATTCCAGTATTTTATAAAAAATTTAAAAAAAAAGCACTGCATTATTTGTTTTAGTTGACTCCGAGTGCTGAATTTGCATTTGGTAGATGTTCACTGGAGCTTCCACCAAAAGAGATGTCCATGTGAATGAGGGAGGTCACGGTCAGGCTGAAATAAACCTCTGAGAGAGAAAAAATTAGAAGGGGTCTAATCAATCATTGGATAGATGAAACCAAGATTAATGTTTACCAGAATGATGGGAAGAGAACCACTTGAATTAAAGCTTTTTTTTTTACAAACCTAGGAAAACAGTATTTTATATTGCTTGTTTTCTGATGTTGCCCTGCAGGAAACAACGATTCTCAGTCTCTTTCACAAAATGAGAAATATAGCTTACTAATTTAACCCTGATACTGGATTTGGTATTTGGTATTGGCATTGGTATCTGTATTTGTTCAACAACTTAAAAAGTTGGATCAGTGTAAGCTTACTTTAAAGTGATTATGTGTTATTCTGTAGGCAAATTACTGTGATGTTCAACTTGCCTGTAAAGTTGACTGAAGCAATAGGTTTAATAGAAATAAGTTTGCTGATAATTGTTAAGTTGCCCTATATTACTAATTTACATGAATTATTCATTGTCAGGCCCCAGTCATGCAGGCCTACTGACTGGCTGGCGATGCCCTGGCTTCCTCCGGTGGCTATGGAAAAATGTGTATTGCCCGACCAGTCAGTGAGTGATTACTGGAAGTTGCTGGCAGTTGCTGTGAAATCGATGGCTAAAGCCCCAGTCACGCAGGCACAGAGACTGCTCAGTGACCCCCTTGGCAGCCTCAGGTCTAGGAGATAGCCACCAGGGAAAATATGCATTCCCCAACTGGTTAGCAAGTGCTGCGCCTTCTGAAACTTATTGTTTGCAAAGGTAAGGCACAGCTTTTACTTTGAAGGTGAAATTTCTCCATTTCTAGTTTGCATCAGTTGGCAAGTGTTTGCATACAAATTTATGTTTTCCATTAAAACTAGGAGCTACCATGGAAATCTACCAGTGTCCAAATCAATCACAGGGACAGTGTATCACTGCATGTACCAGTATGTGTAAGTGTATATATACTATAAATAAATAAGGAAAAGCGCAACAAGTCCCATTTAAAATAAGGAAAAGCGCAACAAGTCCCATTTAAAAGTGAAAAATGTAACTGTTATAGAAGAGGCATGCCTACTGTGAATTATGTATCTGACTGGAATCACTGCTCCTTTCATATAATTCATGTGTTAACACATGGAGTATGCTCAGTACTCTGAGTGCACGGATGTACGTGCCAATATTATGTAGCCAATTACTATTACACCATCAGGCACCCTGTCCTTATGCCACCGGATGCAACCCCCTTGGTTCAAATTCCCTAAGTGCATTGACCAGCCAGATGGTCTCTCACAGGCAGGCCATGAACACTTCAGAGATGACAGTGTATGGTGGTGTGTTGCTCAAATTTTCTGCATAAGGGGGCTTTATGAAATTTATCTGATGATTAGAGGAATTTTAATGAGATTAGTACACACTACACAGAGACCACACAAACACACTGATCAATAGCATGCAGCCAGTTGCTGTCTCACTCATTTAACTAACTGTCATGCACTGCCAAATCTATTACTGCCACAGTGCTTTTGCTACTATTTTAAATTCAAACACCAGCGCTAAGCTCAATACAAAATGACTGGTGGTACCACACTTTTGCAGCAAAACCATCACCACTAACTACAGAAGCAACTTAAGGAGGAGGCATCAGATACAACTTGTCGTGTTTTGAAAGCTGAGTGGAAAGAGTGAGCTGAGTGAAGCCTGGGGTCTGCTGTGAAGTGGTAAGAACACCAGAGGAGAGAAGAACAGACACAACCGCCATGCTGAGCTGAATCAGATTAGGTTTAAATCTCTAACCAGCAGGATCACAGGATACTAAAACTCCACGTTACGGGGGTTTCCAAACACTTGTTTCTTCATATATCCGAAGCCGAAATGTATCCAAATGGGAACACATGCTCCCATCCTCTCTTTCTTGCTAAACTGCAGACAGAGCATGAAAGGCAGCAGGTGTGACACACACTGAGAAGTCAGATTGTATGCTGTGGAGAGGAACTGTGCTGTTGAAAAGCATATGGCACAGCGAAAAGGACTATGTTCACTGGCAGAACTGAGAGCACCCACAACATCGCAGCCATTTGTATGTGTGTGTGTGTGTGTGTTTGTTTGCATGGAGGAGTGTAACAGAAAAGCTGAGCAATAAAATGTGTGTGATGTTGTTGTTGTGTGGTGTCCAGGCATATTGTGAGACAGATGGCAGGGGGATGCTGTGCTTCCTCCAGAGAGAGGAAACAACATTTCTCTCACTACGCATCTAAAAACATAAGCTTTAACTTAAACACTGGAAAGGAAATGGACCGAATTGCATCAGATGATTGCAAAGAGAATCAGCAAGCCTAATCAGCAAGCATGTGCTAAAAGCGAGCGGACGAACCAGCAACTTCAGATCAAACTTTGACTGTGCAAAGGCAATATGAATAGCCAAGAAGAGAGAACTTAGACCTTTAAAGTTTACTAGAAAATGATCTCAGCCGGTCGCAGCAAATCTGAGATCAGCAGATCGCTTTATTCCAAGGATCTCCATTTAATTAAGATACAATCTTTTCCCTCTGGTGACAGCAGGTGGCAGAAGGAGTTAAAGGCCAGTGGGATTTTTTTTTTTTTTTTTGGAAACAAGAGCAGTAGCAATTACCCTGCTATTATTGGTATCAACTAACCAAAATCAAAGGGAGATTTAAAGTATGAGAATACTCACTGACCCCATCCATCACCATTCATCTATTTCTGTACCAAGTTAGAGTTTATCATATTAAAAAAGAGAATCTCATCTGCCTAAATCTCATCACAGAAAATCCCATCAAATGGGAGCGCTCATGTTTGTGTTCAGGACACGGAAACATTTGAAAACGTTTAATAGCTGGAACGTCATGAGGTCCTGCGCTTTTGAACAACTGATTAAATATAAAAGTTGGATAACCTTGTTAAGAGTCAAAGTTGAACAAGTCAGAGTTTGTTGTAAGGGCAAATCAAACTGTCAGACAGAGCACTGCAGGGCCAGCTGGGATTAAAGGGGTTCAAAGAGGACGTCAGCAAATTAGGAAACGTCTTCATTTCATTCCTCACTTTTTAACTTTTGTTGAAAAAATCTTTTTTTCCTTCTGCCTGTGCAGCATACCAACACTAGTCATGCATGGTTACCACTCAAAGGCTGATTCTGAGCCAGGAAAATTCCTCATCTGTCAAGCTCTACTTTGATGTTACTGTTCGCCTCATATTTCACGATAATGTTTAGATATGTCATATTGCAACTATAATATAATTCACAGTGACAGAAACTTAATGTCTAAAGGTCCACTGGTTATTTTATTTTAATTCACTTAACTGTAACTTTGCTCTGCTCCATTAGGGGGCTGGATCTCGGAACAGTCTGGTTTTGTTGAAATCTGAACAGATCAGATACTGAACTGGTCCCGGACCTGTTTGTGCATTCCAGTTTAGTCTTTTGAGTTGTGTATGCAGTCAGAATGCACAGAATTATTCTGTACATTCTGACTATTAATCTTCTATGTTACTTCCCCCACCTGTTACGCAAATCTGCACTCAGTTCTGCGCCAAATGGGGATCTGCGATCTGCTTTGCCGACAATTATGGGTGACTGTTTCTGACAAGCCATTATAAACGTATCCTCAGACAGCATACAGGTAAAAAGCAGCCAACAAGGACATTCCTGACCATTTTTGGCCAGAGGGAAGAGCACTAGTACAACAAATTTTAAATGAATCGATTCAGCAGCCAAAACAGGAGAAGTACGTTAAGACATTTTATAAAGCAGCCTTTAACCACACAACCCGCTCTCTGTCGTTCCAAAGACACATAGATTTCTACATCTTTCTATATGGATTTTAAAAGATGCCTTTTTATGACAGGAAACCCCCCAATCATGTCGCATCATGTCACTGAAATTGTTTATTAATATGTATCAAATACATTTAGAAGACTGCACGCTTGCGAGCAGTCACCAAATAAAACATCAAACACGGAGCGTCTCCTTTCATTCATTCTTCAACTTGTCTTTGGAGAGAAAAAACGCTTCAACGCATCCAAAGCATGATCAGAGAAATCTCTGCATGCACGCTTCCTTTGAAACTAAATTTGAGTGCACTATATTATTCGCTGGTAGCCTGTAGCCCGCTGCCGCGTCTGAGAAGCAAGTGGCAACATATGAAATTCTTCTCTCTTTGCCACCGATTGCAGATTTTGAAACACTGACTGAAAGTGTGCTGAATGTCGGAGGGAATTACACAGACGCACCGCTCAATCTTTAAGCAGCGTTTAAAAACATTCACAGCATCACATGTCAGCCACCACAATCAGTTATTAAATCGGCATTATTTTTTTTCTTCTTCCCCAGTTTCTTACCTATTTGGCTGAAAAGGAGAAGCAGGGAGAAGATAATATGGGTCCTTAGAAGTGCTGTGTCCATGATCTCATCAGACGAATTAGTAAACAGGCAGGATGTGGGGTTTTTTAAGGGACGGTCGGCGGGTCGAGTGCGCAAAGATGCGCTAAGAGGTCATCATTCCGTCCCTCCTGCCTTGGATTGTAGTGGCAGGGATGCAGATTCGGATCGGTGTAGTTGGGCTCGTGTTGGTTCGGCTGGGTTTGATTTGAGGAGTGCGGGCTCGCTGGCTGGTTGGACGATTACGGACGCGCGTGTGTGTCGCAAAAAGAGACGAGCTGTGTGCGCGCGCCGCCCACTGCCATTAATGGAAATCACTGTTTCGCTCCTATGATATTCTTATGATATTAGGGACACGGTGTGCGTCTCTGTGCAGTATGCGGCTGGCTGTGATAATCCAGGGCAGCGGTACAAACACATACAGCGTTCCTTCTCTGTCTACGCAATGAGATCATGGTAAAGTTGTCAGTGTTAGCATGATAAGAATATAAAGCGTTACAGAGAAAAGAAAATGCATATAGAAAAGGCAAAGTGTACCTGTGATCACTAATGTTCTAGTGCTGTAGTGACTGATTTGTCACTGCATAGCACACTTTAAGGTATTTCTATCTTCCATACAGGATTGTACAAAATTCTTCAGACACCCCTCATTTCCTTATATTTTGTTAGGAAAATGGGAAATAGCTGCAGTGATTTATTGGAATGTGCAATCATATACAATATATAAGGCAAAAACAGAGTTTGTACAATTCTAACAAGCTTGAAAGTCAATATTTGGTACTTCCACTGAGACCGCTTCCGGTGAGGCTTTAGCGAACACTAAATAGATTGACTGCTGGATCACAGGTCCTGTGTCAGGTCCTTGCTGGATTATTTCCTATTTCTTAAGGACTTCACTTTCAGATACCGTTTATCTTCTGTAGATATTTTTAAGGTCTGCCACTTCTTCTTTTGTCCTCCACTTGTTCAGTTTCCTCAAATTTTTTAAGGTCACACTGCACAATATACCAAGATATGCCAAGTTTTTGGCTAGCATCTATTTAGGAATCACCTTGTTGGTGCAAAAATGCTATTTTATCCATGTCCATCTACAATCTCATTGTACATCCTGTATAATGACAATAAAGGCATTCTATTCTATTCTATTCTATTCTATTCTATTCTATTGTTGGTATTTTTCATAGAATCAATGAAATTGTCTAAAGATACAATTTAAAACTGGTTCTTTGCTAAGTTGTAGTTATGTGTAGACACAGTGGTCCATCCCTTGAGTTACGTGCCTTTTTTATGCATGAATGAATCATAGGTCAGTGTTAAGTGGTTTAATAAACAAAAAAAAGATTCCTCTGAAAAAGATCAGGTACAAGGACTGGGCTGAAAATGAGCAATAAAGCAGCCAACGCCCAAACCAAATCTTTGAAAGACCTTCAGAAAGCCTGGAGAACTACAGCTCAAGACCACTTTAAAAAATGACTAGAAAGCAAAATATAAAGAAAGGTGGGCTCAAGACATTTGCACAGTACTGTACGACCTTCTCCTCAGTCTTGAAAAAAAAGTGAAATGGTATTTATACAAAAAATTGGTTCCATGATAGCAATGGATGTTTTACCCAAATGTGGTCCAATGGAACCCATAGATGTGGCCCACATTTGGGCTTTCACTGACAGATCTGACTGGTGCAACTTAGCCACAGGTCCACAGTATAGATGAGAGCTGTGCTGTGACATTTGGGCCATATCTGACCTATACAACCCTTCTGGTCACCAATATCAAGCCTCCATGATAAACACAACATATATCAGTGCCTTAACTGCCAAAGGCTGTCCTGGTGCAAGGGTTTTATGGTGTTTAGGAATTGTGTTTATTATTATTACGTTTTGATTTCTGTTTGGGTTTACTGTTGTTCTAGAGATTGACACTTGCGATGTTTGTTAGGTTGACTTTTGGTTTCCTGTCTTGGTTCGGCTCGTCTGTGTATGAGCCCTCGTGTGCTTTTGGATTTATCTCTTGGCTCCTTGTGTTTATCTTTTGGATTTCTGGTTCCTTCACTTATTGGACTTTGTTGTTTTTATTTCATTGCTTTTTGCTCTTGTGTCTGTTTTTGGGTCCTTTCTCCAAACTTCAATATTACAAAAGCAGTCCAGCTTAGGACCAAACATGTTTGATATGTGGGTTAATTTCAAATGGACATTTGGAGGATGACTGCACTTGTAATCACATCACAAATATACCACATATAGTTAAGGAATTACTTTGTGTTACTTAACAGAACACTACCAAATTTTCTGTGTAAAAACATTTATATATCAAATGAGTCCAGGTATCCAGGAAAAACCCCTGTTGACTGCATATTAACTGATCTGATTATAGCACGAAAAGCCATTGATAAGAAATGAGGACGTCAAATAGGCTAAGTGTCCCCACAGGCAATTTAAACAACTGTGACATCATAGAAAATACCCCAAAAAAGCATGGTGAGGTCATTCCAAATGCCTCTAATGTCACAGATGGACATCAGGTGGTGACCTTTAAAAAGGAACTTTCATTTGAGCAACTAAGCAGAGAAATGACTGTGGTGTGCTGAGCTGAGGCAGAATCAAAAACAACGATGTGGATCCAACCGAGCCGGCACAGTCCCACAGCGGGATCGGTGTGCGTATTTGTGATGGTGGAGAGTTCTGGCAGTAGTGCGACTAAAGGATTCAGGACAGTGTGTGTGTACGTGTGTGCACTGCACAAAAGATGGAGAATAGCCTCACAAGCAACAGGCTTCAGTGGTGCAATAAACACGAAGTAGTGGGAGCTTGTAAATGTGCATGTGTGTGCGTGAGAGACAGGCATGAGTCACACAATAACACGCAGCTCTTGTTACTCTGTGTGCATTAATTAGCATAAATTAAGAGTGATAATCCCCCTTAACTCAGGCGGGAGCCTTGTCTCACTTGTTGGACCAACATTATTCCGGATGCTTGTTACAATATCCTCTCTGCCTCCGTGCTGCCGGGACATAACCCTGCATGTGCGTGCGTGTTTGCGAAAGAAAGGGAGTGCGGACTGTGGAAAACATGTTGATTGTAGCCTCAGTTTGTGTAATTACTGACAAAAATAGAAAATTGAAGCTACCGGGGAAATCTTTTCTCACTGAGTCTTATTTACACAATAGAAACATTGCTTTTTATAGACAGAGCCTACAACACGAGGTAAAAAAAAAATGAGTGGAAATTAATCAGATCATCTAATAACACTCGTGTTCACGCACACAGACCCACACACCGCCTGCTCTGACAGTTGCAAAGACACTAGCACCATGATGAACGCCTCGTGCAAAATAACCAGAGCTTTTTTACATCCTGTTACCGAAGAAAGCTGATTCTGTTTTCAGTGCACACAGGCTGCTATGGATTATGGATTACGTGTTTGCTCTCTTTCCTCACTCTCACTGTGCATTCACATCACGAGTGGAACAAGGTCAATAACCTGACAGGAGCTCATTTAGGTTACCCGCAGTGAAGATTTTCGCCATGTTATCAGTGGCGCCTCTAATCACTGATTTAATGAAGCTTTTAAAAACAGATTCACTCCACAGCTGCCCTCCATCGGCTTCACATCGTACTCGTAACTGTAGACGATTTCTCTAATAGTCTTTAACATAACTAAACCAGTGTGACAAAACCTCATATTGAGTTTCAGTGATAGGCTTAAAAAGAGTGCTATTGTGAGTCTTAATTACACTGGCAACAGAGCCAGACCTATTTTAGGATTGTCAGGTTACTTTTCTGCAGACAATAAACATCCCAGTTTCATGGAATTTGAACAGTGACCAGTGGTTAGAGAAACAAGGAGTGCTCAAAAGGGTATGCGAAGTGACCCATAAAAACCTTACATACATCCATCCATCCATCCATTCTCTTCCGCTTATCCAGGGCCGGGTCACGGGGGCAGCAGCCTAAGCAGAGAAGCCCAGGCTTCCCTCTCCCCAGCCACCTCCACCAGCTCATCCAGGGTGACCCCGAGGTGTTCCCAGGCCAGCCGAGAGATATAATCTCTCCAGAGTGTACTGGGTCTACCACGGGACCTCCTCCCGGTGGGACATAATAAAAAAACCTTACATAAAAAGGAATTTAGCTGATCTGCTGTTGAAATGCATCTTTAGATTTCTCAGTGAAAGCCTCGTGATGTTTCCTTGTACTTGTGTTTCTGCGATGGGCGCTGGATTGAGCGCACATCTTAATTGCATTGCCCTGATCCCACAATGTTTTGTATCTTGTTCTGGATCTGAGGGTTAAACTGGCCAGACAGAACAACTGAATTTATCTTCAGACAAAGCTGCTAACAGGGCAAAAAATGGAAAGGACACACAAGAATACAAATATGACAAAAACAATTTAGACTATTTAATAAGTTGCTAGTAGGAACCGATGGGATCAGTTGGCCAGTTGTGACGCTATCAAGCTGACAAAATCAATGTTTCCCACACGCAGTGTATCTGGCGCTGCCGGGCATATTAAAACCAGCCCAGTTTTAGCATTTTTAAATATTTATTTGTTCATTCGTCTGTGAGAACGAGAACAACTCCACCATCTTGCACTGCAGCTGGTGACAGTAGTCTTTCTTCTGCTCTGAACAATCTGCTGTGAGCTAAAGTGCCACTCAAAACGGAACCTGGAGCAGGTGGAGAACTAGTTCATGTGCTGATACACCAAGCTTGTCCGAGCTGTGAGAAGAATAGGGACAGTTACTGTTACCAGCTGCAGTCCAGGACAGTGCAGTGGAACAGTAGACCCAATGGAGAGGCAGCTGATTATATTGCTCTGGTATTTGGTTCACAGCACATGGTAATATAAATATTTCCAGAGGAGCTCACAGAGTGATGCTGAAAACCTAGTTCATGCATTTATTGCTGGATTATTGTAATTCATTATTATCAGGTTGTTCTAAAAACTTCATGAAAAGCCTTCAGCTGATCCAAAATGCAGCAGCTAGAGTACTGACAGGGACTAGAAAGAGAGAGCAGATTTCTCCCATATTGGCTTCTCTTCATTGGCTCCCTGT
>JAVDPK010002140.1:790802-802407 GCA_034780415.1 Cichlasoma orientale
GTGTGTGTGTGTGTGTGTGTGTGTGTGTGTGTGTGTGTGTGTGTGTGTGTGTGTGCGCGCGCGTGTGTGTGTGTGTGACATTTACCTTCCTGGAATACTAAAGGTTCCACCAAAGATCTTAGAGTCCGATGACTCATCTCTCACTTGAAACACAATTTATCATGTGAGAAAAAAGGACTATCTACAATTATGCTTTTACATTATTCAGACCTCATTATCGACTCCTTCATTTCTTATTTCTCTCTGGGGAAAAGATGCCATCTCACAACACTCATAAATATTCTGATATGACGGCCTCTAGCACACAGTGATAAATGGCCTAAGTGAACACATCTAGACGTGCAGATCATTTATATCACACGTTTTCACGTTAACATTGTCATCTCATTAACCTTAACCAGATGAAGTGTTTACATGACAGTTTCTGTGAGTCACCAGGACGTACAGGAAGACAGAGGCACACAGTGAGAGAAGGAGACAACCAGACAGGTAGAGTCCACAGGAAGTAAAGCAGGTCTTTTCTTTAGTCCGGCATGTAAGCAGCAGTTTTCATGCACTGCATGATCACATGGTTTGCTCTATAGCTCTACTCATGATAAACTGAATTATTAGTGTTTAATAAAAGTACAAGCAGTTTTATTACAGCTTTCATTCACAGTGGGTGTAATCATGAGCGAGACGAAGTGTGGCGGTGACATTTCTGTGTGTTACGGGCACTCAAGAAGACACAAAAGAAGAAGTTGTAATGCCATCTTGCCCCCACAGGTAGACTGTAGCCTTTACTGGAAATGATTTGAACTGCGGTGAGCCTGCACACGCTGAAAATGAGCGCACTGAAATTGAAAAACGTTTTTTTGGCTACACAAACATAATATAGTGTCATCAACATCCCTGCACGCCGGATTTGCCTCCCTGAGACTTTCATCTTCCCCAGAAATGAAGATTCAACAGGAAGGATGTTTGTTTTGACAGACTGGAGGAGTTCCAGCACACATCACAGATACAAGAGCAAAGTGACAGATCAGGGCTTATATATTATATACATATAATCACTGAAAAAAAGTGTTCACAGGACTCTATGTAGTCCTGTGAAAAAGTGCACCCCACGACTCAGTAGCTTCTAGGACCACCTTTAGCAGCAATAACTTCAAGCAATCCTTCTCTGCATGATTTTATCAGTCTCTCGCATTGTTGTAGAGGAATTTTGTCCCACTCTTCTCCATTCCTAAATATCAATGCAAGAAACACATAGGCCACATAAAGAACAAAGGACACCACATTTACACTGACATGATAATCGCTATGGTAAACGGCAAAGTGTGTATCCTTGCAATCTAAAAATCTGAAAAGTAATTGGAAAGACTCACAAGTAGGGGCCAAAATTAAAAAATTTGCTTAAAGACAATGTGCAAATTGTGCCCTTAGGATAATCCCTTTAAAATTCCTCTGAGAACTGACTTTAAACCCGACTGTCTTGTGACAAACACTGTCACCCTTCTCCTGACATCCTGAACTGACACTGACTGACAGGTGACAGCAAGCTGATGGTCACCCCAAAGGAACAGGTACTCGCATAAGAGATGCTCATTTAAAACTTAGAAAAAGTACTTCTCTCACTGGTATAGCTGGGTTTTTTTCTATCAGTGACATTATTCCTGACAACTGTGAATGGATAATTCATCACACTGCTGCGATCTAACTGTCCCTGCTCGCATGTCTGGTTCTCTCCACAAAGAATCTGTTGCCAGCTTAGATGGAGCTGCTGCTGCTGACAACTCTGCAGTGCGGGGAAGAGGAAATGCTTTAGAGCTTTTAATAGCTTTGAAATGACACTGTGGATCAACCACCTCACTAGTTTGTTTAAAAAAAAATGAAAGTCTTTCAAACAGAATGAGAAAATAACTTTGAGAGCGATCGGTGTCAAATGAAAGTGGGGAGAGCCTACATCACCCAGCTGGTTGGTCGCATAGAATTAAGCTTCAAATCTAACCTTGTGTGTGGAGTGTGTGTGCACACTTGAAAAAGATAATAGCACTGTCAAAAACAGCCAGGTCACTTAACAGAAAAAAGAGGGGGGAAAAAATCTCCAGACCTCTATGCTCTGCTTTATTTCCCTTCTAAACATTTTAAAACTTTCATAACGCCCCGATGTATTTTTGATGAGTATAACTCCATGTGTAGTCACCCTCATGGCTGCTGAAGGGTCTCTGAAAACTAAGGAGTAGGAGAGAAGTACAGGGGCAAGCTTTGGGACAACCTCAACTTTTGGAAACAGGAACTTTTGGTTTATTTTCACAATTTCTAACAACATAAAATTAATTGAATTATGAAGCACTTTTCAAAAAAAATGCACAATTTTCAGGAAAGCCATTTCATTTAGTTTAATACAGACCCAGTCATCCATATCGGACATAAAAGCAGTGCTGCTCCTTCACAGAATATGGTTAGTAAGCCCAGGCTTCATAACCCACTTCCATTTAAGGCTATTTGGTTTGAAGCAGCACTTAATGTGGCAGACCTTCCCTGAGAATGAGTAAATAGAGTGAGAGCATGCAGGGAGAGGGTATAAGGGGGCAGACTGAGGTACACTTCATTTGGAGTTCCTGGTCTTGCAGAAAACAGCAGTTTTTAGGTGCTGACGGTCACTGTGAATGACGTTTAGTTATTAACACGGCATGAGGTGTTTTGAACCCCATTCTCCAGCATGCACTCGATTTCAAAACAAAGTTTCCTCAAGAAGCCAGTCTGTGAGTGTGCTGCAAATAAAAATGACGACGTGATCCTGGATGCTTTCTGTTTGTCTCCGTGTTTGTTGCCCTGTGATTACTGTAGTGCTTTCAGATCCTAATCAAACAGTCCTATCGTGACCGCGGCTTTGCCCTCTCTTCATTCCGACTGCCTCCCTCTTTCCCACCTTCTTTCCTTGCAGCAAGCGTGGAGCTCAAAGACTGATCCGCTCATCAGCAGTGCATGTATAACACGGTTCTCCAACTTTCAAATTACAAGTCAAACTAGATTAAACTTCACGTATGCCTTGCTTCCAGCAATCTGAGCTGCCGGAGCCACTCTGTGCTACACTCAACTGCCTCTGAGACCCAAATAAACTCTATTCAACTATTAAACTGTTATCTCTGAATCCAGCTTTTGATTCTTCAGTCCTTTAGTTCCCAACAATTACATGTTATGCTGCGACATGCTTTTGTCCTCCCAGATGAAACGAGTCACCGTAAGTCCACGGAGGATGCAAAATCCCGAATCACACATTACAGACGTGAGGGAGGCACTCATTATTCATCACTCAGACATTTACAGCGCATCTTCAAAATTTGATGCATTTTTTAAGCTGAACTACATTTGCACAGCAGCTACGTAAGCTGACGAGCATGTTTTACTATAAGGGTTTTTGACCGCCTGGTGGAATAGAGCTCATGGCAATCCTGCCACGTGAAACAGGCTCCAGTTTTCAGATAGTGGACCATTTTCTTACAGCTTCAGCTGTTATCCTAGTAGATTACAGTATATCATAGCTGGGTTGTTGGTGTTTCTATAAAATATGTATCTTGTGTGTCAACAAAAATTCCAATCAATTAACTCATCCCACTGTAGTGGTGAGATAGATACAGACAATTTTCAGCCATTCTAAAACTTTTTGAGTATCGCAGCCTTTCATTTCTTTTTTTTTATTGGTTTTCCACGTACTTCCAGGAGAGCTGTTTCTATAAATGCTTCCATGCTTTTGCTTAAATCTCCGTAACGAAGCCAAAACCCCTCATTAACAGTGGAAGAAGCAAACTTGAAGTGAGGTCAGTAAATGGTGTGTGGCATAAATAGTGAATGAAGTTCTGTCTCTGAAGAGACACGCTCAAGTCTCTCTCTCTCTCTCTCACACACACACACACACACACACACACACACACACACACACACAAATAAACACTTACTTTCCCCAGAAGAGAGCGAGCCTCTCACCCTTGCATTGGGGTGCTTGTGTTTTCCATTCCCTTCAGTCCGCACAAGCACACTAACTGGGATGGATTTCTGCCGGGCACCATGGCAACCAGTGGGGCTATTCTCCATCACTGTGGCTGAGGGAGGGAAGAAAAGGGAGAGTTAATCAACAACACACATTTTCTACTTAGCTATAGACACGCACCCGCGTACACACATAAAAACTTTACATTCACTGTTTGTTGAGCCTTCCATTGACATATATGAATATATATACATCATATATATATCAATAAATTGATCACTGTCCACACAAACAGGCACAAATCTAACATTTAGCCTCCAGTTAAAGCTGATGTACAATTTGGGTGAAGGCGAGTGCACATTACTAATAGACTTTCTTGTTTTGACAAGAACGTCCACTTTATGGCATTAGTCCAGCAAATATGGGTCACTGAGTGTGACAGTCATTTAGCAAAATATCCTGTAGTTTCACTTCAATTTTATTTATATGCACCAAATCACAACAAACAGTTGGATGGCTTCATTTTTTGACATTATGAGATCAAGACTTTTCCCCTTATAGCTTCACAAATACATAACAAATTGAAAAAAGAAAAAAAATGGAAGAAATCATCTTCAGGTTCACATGAAAATTTCTCAAACTAATGTTGAACAGTGGTGTTCCTCACAGAAAGAAGGTCCTGGGTTCAAATCCCACCTGAGGCCTTTCTGTGTGGAGTTTGCATGTTCTCCCTGTGTCTGTGTGGGTTCATTTTGAGTACTCGGACTTCCTCACGCAGTCCAAGGACATGCATGGGGTTAGGTTAACTGGTGATTTTAAGTTGACCATAGGTGTGAATGGCTGTCTGTCTCTATATGTTAGCCCTGTGACAGATTGGCAACCTGTGGAGGGTGTACCCTGCCTCTTGTACTATGGCAGCTGAGATAGGCTTGTGACCCTTAATTGGATAAGTGGAAGAAAAGGGATAGCTGGATTATGTGGTTCCACATTTCAATGCACTTACAGTACACTATTACCTGCAAATGGCAGGGCCCAGGGGTAACGTGTACAAATAAAGCAGAAGTTGTCCAAGGACAGACCTCTGAGGTACCTTCCTCATTGAGGATGACTATGACTTGCCAGTGAAAATACTGAAAGACCTATCCTGTAAATACAAAAAAAAAAACACTAAAACTGAACCAGAGAGGCCAACCCACTGTTGGAGACGACTCCATAAAATACAGCGATCCACAGTGTCAAATGCAGCGCTCAAATCTACCATCATTCATCAGCAGTCTCTGTGCTGTGGCTTGCTCTAAAACCCAACTGGAATGTTTCAAAGAGTCCAATTCTGTTTGATGATTTTCTAGTCCAGTGTTTTCTTTTGTACTGCCTCTCACCCTATGACAGCTGGGACAGGCTCCAGCCCCCCCTGCAACACTGAAAAAGATAAGGAGTATCCGGAGTATAGTGCAATATATATACAAAATATAATATAGGAAAGAGCAGTGCAAGATATAAAAAATATAAATAGAAAATAAAAAAGGTTACTTAAGTATCTTACCCTAAGTATATATTACATGGTACTGGGTTAATGGAGACTGTGAACAGCAGTTATTGCACACTTAGGATTCCAAACACAGTGGACAGATAATGAAGTGTATACTGCGCATGTAAATCAAACAGGTATTGCACCAATGAGTGTTATTTCAAGAAATAAAATGTTGCACATTAGATTTTAGTTGTGTGAGAAATATTGCATTTTTGATGAGAAAAGGGGAAGAGAAGGATTTTGGTTGTGAACAATCCTTTACTCTGAGTTCTGGGATGCCATCAGGCTGACTGTGGCAGGAAAGAAAATTTTATGGAAACTTCAGTGCCCCTGATGGTGCGGGGGGTGCAGTTGAGGGGCTTTCTTCCTGAAGTCAACGATGATTTTTGCTTGTCTTTTCTACATTGAGGATGAGGTCATTTTCCTCTCCATAGAAAAGTACCCGGTCTTATCCCCACCCTTGATGAGGCCCAGGATGGTTGTGTTGTGCTCTGTTGTCCATGTTGGATACACAGTTGTGGGTGTACAGGGTGAAGAGTTTGGGGCTGAGGTAGCAGCCCTGTGGTGATCTGGTGCTGATTGTGAGCTCAGCGGAGACCCTTCCTCCCATCCGTGCAACCTGCAGTCTGTCTGTGAGGAAATCCAGAACCCAGAACACAGTTGCAGGTGGCAGTCGGGACGCCTAAGTCAGACAGTTTTCCAATCAGCTTTCCTGGTCGGATGGTATTGGAAGCAGAGGTGTAGTCAGCGCACTCTGCTATAGTCCAGGTGTTGGAGGGTGTGGTGGAGGGCTATGGCTACCGCATCGTCCACTGATCTGTTTGGACGATAGGCAAATTGAAGTGGGTCGACAGTTTCCAGCACCATGGAGTTGAGACGTTTGAGCACCAGCCCTCAGAACCTGAGTGTGTGACACCTGAATGGCAGAATCATTGGGGTTACAGGGGAGTTTTGTGTTAAGTCTGTCAAATCTGGCAAGGTGCTGTCTCTGATCTCCATGTCTGAGTTTCTCCTGTAGTTAGTGACAGATTGGATTTCCTGCCACATACTACGTGTCTTCTTGTCTGGGTAGAAGCCTTCAGGTTTTGGGGAATAAGCCCTTTTAGCAGCTCTCATTTACCCAGCTTGTAACGTGCCCACTTATATTTCTCCTTGTCTCCTGACTTGTAAGCCTCATATCTATTCCTGATTTTCCTGCAGACATCTGCATTAAACCAGGGTTTTTGATTTGGGGAAACACTGACGGATCTGGAGGGGACACAGATGGATTTACACCAGCTGATGTAGTTGCCAACTGTCTCTGTGTACTCATGTATACTGTCTGTCGACTGTCTGTCCAGGTGTCGGTGGTTCTGGTTATAACTGGATCAACTTTCAGCCGTTTGATGTATGTGGGTTTCAGAAGGATTGCTAGATGATCAGATTTGCCGAAGTGGGGTTTGGGCTCGACTTTGTATACATTTCTGATGTTGCAGTAGAAATGGTCTAGAGTGTTTTTTTTTCCTCTGGTCGGAAAATTCACAAACTGGTGCAGTTTTGGAATATATTTCCTGAGATTGCAGTGATTAAAGTCCCCAAGGATGATAAAAGCACTGGTGGGATGATAAATGAAAGCTTTCAATAATCACTCCCTCTCACCTGTGGCTTCCTTGAGGAAACGCCCACTTTTTTATTTCTCTAGGGCTCTGACTGTACCAACCTGACAAAACTTGCCTTACTACCATACCACTACCATATTTAAAAATAATTTGATTAATTTTCCGTATTATTTAATATTACATTAATTCACTTCAGTAGTTATTTTTACTTAAAAGCAACCTTTAAACCTTCAAACCACTCATCCTGGCGCTTCTTCTGCCTAACAACGCCATCACTTGGTACGTTCTAGCAGGCACGTCTAAACGTCATCGCTGAGCGACAAGGAAGCGCCACTGCGAGCGTCCTTCACTGAGCTCAGCGCGACAGTATCCTAACCAGAGACGTGAGAGTATTCGCTGCCTCTAACCCAAACACGTTACTAAAGTGTTGTGTATATAGAACAGTAGCAGCGCTGTGCGGTGTTTCAGGGTTTATAGAGTGAAGCGTTGTGGGAGGTTTCAGCGTTTCCTTCTGTGAGCGGCAGCTGCGTTCATACAGGTACCGGCAGGCTGCCCTCTGTTTGGTTGTTAAAGCAGTTTAAAGTTGCAGTCTGGAATAAACCTAGCTGAACTTATAAGGTATATAAGTTATTTTTGAGGCTCACTCATAGAAACTAGTGGAAACTGTGTGAAGGCAGAGTGTACCCAGTTATAAATAAAATGTTTCGAGTCACTAGAATAGGTTTGTGTGGCACAGCATCGGAGTTTTTTTTTTAACCCTTTACCTGTGCTAAAATTAAAATTTCAGTTTTAATGATCATTCATTTCCCCATTGTGAAACTTCTACATGCACGCAGTGATGACGGCTCCAAACTCGGCAGAAAGGAAGGCCTGCTGGGACGCCAGGGACCATCTATGGAAGTGTTTGGATGATAATGATGACAATGTTTCATCCTGCCAGAGGTTCCAGAGCGAGTTTGAGTCCAAATGCCCTGCTCAGTGGGTAAAATAACCCATCTTTTTTTGTCTTTGGTTGAAGTTAGGGTAATGACCTGTGTTATAGATGCTATGGATGGTAGTTTCACAAATGAGTGTTTATTCTGGAAACGTGAACAGGATTGGCAGCCTTTATTAGCTTGCTTATCGTTCCCATTTTCCCCTGCAGGTGAAATATTTCACCAAAAGGAGAGACTTCCTGAAATACAAGGACAAGATGCAGGCAGAGGGTTTCACACCTGCTCAAGGACCCCAAGGGGCATCCTAATCAATGCCCAACTAGAAACCATCAAGAGCTGCAGTCTGACCTGGGTGCTGAGGTGCAGTACTTGGTGGAAGCTTGCAGCTTTGTGGACAGAGAACCTGGAGATCACCTTTTAATAATGTTATTTATTTTTAAAGATAAAGGCTGCTTTTTGAAATCCAAGTGGCAGCACAATGGACCTGTTTGGAAATTTATGCATCTTCCATTCCCAGAAATGCTAAGGAGCCAGAGTTAAGGAGTCCAGTTGGATTTCACCTTAAAACATAATTTGTTACTTCCTGCTGGAATTCTGCAGTCTCACACTTATCCCATTGTGTGTCGTTTATCCTAACAGTGTCCAATAGTCTCTGTGGTTGTGTTTAAGGAAAACATTTCCTTTGTCACCATTTCTGTGAGTAGAACAGCCAATCATGTTCTGCTTCTGTGTGGTGTGTTGATTAAAATAATCTTTGTGATTTGCAAATAAGAGCAAATCTGAATGTGGTTACTTACCCTTTACTCCCAGAACAGTATGAATGACTTGTGGTGTTTGCAAATAAATCAAAACAATAGGGTGGTTTTAGTGGTTTTATTGTTGTACATGAATAATATTGGATCATCTTGACTCCTAAGTTGTGTTGTAGCTGGCTGGTAAAACATAATTTAAGAATGTTACAGCTCATTTGAAACAGGCAAAGGCACATTATGTTTATATTACAAGTCCTCAAAGTATTTACAGAAGAGGGTGGCCCCTGGGTCAAAGGTCACTGCTGTAACACCATTGAGATGTATGAAACCTTCAGCAGAAGTGATGAAAATTACACAAAGACATGCTTCTGATTCAGCCTACACTAATGCCCACACTGTACTGACAATGAAGTGATATAAAAAAAAAGTGACTGACATTTAAAATCTGTGTAAAAATATAAGGCATATTTTACATTTCTGCACAGTACAATGAATGTTTTGTGCAAAACGTTTGTGATTTGACAGTTGATTGAAAAAAAAAAAATACTGCACCCTCCAACCCTGTGCTTACCCAGTCTCGTTCTTAAACGTTTGCTTTGATTAAGAATACCTCAGAATCCAGAGGAAATCTGCAGCCTCCCACAGTGGCATTTCATTTTTTTTTTCCTTTACATGCGAAGAAAAAAAAATTCTTGCTCCTCAAAGGAGACAACGAAACACGGTCACCCTGTTGTGACATGCAGAAGTGACAAATTTCATAAAACCAATTTTCCTGTAGTTGCTATCAAGCTGTCAGTGTTTCATAATGATCATTTGTTAGTGTTTGACTAACAGTGTCACAGTTAAAGATCATACTTCCATAATTTCAGATCTAAGCAGGTAAAATATCCTTTTTGACTTCATCTAAACTCAGTATGACAAAAAAAGCAGAACATCTGCCACAAATGTGAATCAAGGAGAGCGCAGACAGGTTTGTAGAACTCTCAGCGCCCTGCTGAGTTTACTGAATAACTGACAGTTTGTCTACAAGCTTCTGCAACAAGGAAAAGAAAAAAATTCAGGAATGAACTGAGCAGCAAGTACATGATGGCAGGACAGCTCTATAGCATAAATAGAGTGCATCTTCCTTTTGTAACAATGTTATGTTACATGATTGAAGGAGGAAACTAAAGAGGCTGGTTGCAGTCAAATAGTCAAGAAAATGACTTATTAAGTCTCTAATCACTTGTCCTTGGCCTCCATTGAAAAGGTGAAGGACTTAGTGAAACAGAACCACGATCCTGTTCTCACACCACACTGCTTAATATTGTTAACATGGGTCTTCTGAGGTGATGTTAAAAAAAAATGGATCGCTAAAAGGCCATCTTAAACCCCGGTCACAGGCCTAGAGAGCATTTGCCGGCATTATCCCCTTTTCATAAAGGACACTCCAGTGCATCAAATGCTAAAGTAGGTAATAAATGAAGCTCCTTTATTTAGCATTTAGCCAGCTCTTATTATGGCTGCCAGGCTCAAGTCACTCATTTTATAAAATTTCCTAAGCAAAACTGACTAATCGACCGCAACCACATGCTTTGAGATGACAGTGAGACATTAACACTGTCAGAGTGAGACGCTTAAGAGTAGGTCATGTTAAAATTGTATATAAGGCATTAACGTTGTAAAGGCACTGCAGTGTGCTGAAATAAAATGTAGCAACAAGAATCATAATTTTCACAGCATTTGAGGACACAAAAGCAGCTTCAGAAACTTTGGTAGGAATGTGTTTGAAATGTGTAAGAAAGGCCCGTCGTCTCCGACAAAAAGTACAGTAGCTGTATGTATACAGTACGCCGGCAGCCACGGTAGACTTCTCTTTTCATGCATTCATCTTGCTTTAATATAGCAGCCACATCTTTCTCTTCCACAAAAGACAAAACAGAAACGGAGATTTCCCAGAAATGCCGAAATGTGTGCGATCTAGTTGCAGAGAATTACATTTAATTGCAGCAATTTGAGCTCAGCAACCACGCGATCAAAAGAGACTTGTCTACAGTGGCCATATGTAGCTTATTTCTCTAAAAACAGGGAGGGGGGCATGTTGTAGATCTGAAAGGTGTACTCTAAAACCTTCACTTGTAATTTTTTTTTCTATTATAAAAAAAGCAAAACAAAAATCAGTTCTTGATCACCACATTAATGCATTAAGAAGTTTAAAAGAAGAAAAAGGTTTCAGTTGGAGTTCAGAGTTAACCCTCCCAGTGGCCACTTTAACATTCCTCGTAACACCCAAATTTGGCCAAGACATAATCTTATATCTAAGCAGCTGGTGATGGTTCTTCCTCCACTTCCTCTTCTTCTCACCACATCCATGTTCCTCCTTTAAGGCCAGTTCAATCAGTATAATTCTGAGCACTCTTGACACTTGCCCAGTCTCTTCCTTTCCTTCAGTCTTTGAGTTCATCCCCTCTTTGTACCACCGGCTCCCAGCCCACTGTTGGTTATAAGCTCCCAGTGACATTCCTGGCCACCGCCCAGGCTGGGAACTCCGTCAGATTGAAGAGGGGAACCCCCCAGGTGGTGATGGCCAACATCACCACCGCCACGCCAATCAGATTCACCCCAAAACCTGCTTTGACCTGGAGATGAGGAGGAGAAAAATGATTTCAAATGAGCAGTATTATTGTTTCCCCTTTGTTATGAAATAAAAAGAGCCTCAAACCTGACACGCCATTCCTTTTGATTCTGCAGGTGCAAAAGGAACAGTGTGTGTGTGTGTGTGTGTGTGTGTGTGTGTGTGTGTGTGTGTGTGTGTGTGTGTGTGTGTGTGTGTGTGT
>JAVDPK010002141.1:61855-72495 GCA_034780415.1 Cichlasoma orientale
ATTTTCATAGAATTTTTATTTATTATTACTTTTGTCAAATTAAAGTTATTTTTGTTACTATTGTGGGTTTTTCTTTCTTTAATCGAGGGGTACCAACAATTTTGTCCACGTGTGTACTTGCTGTGATCGACACCGGCAGCAGAAATGATTTAAACCAGTAAAATTAAGTTGTCAAACAAATTTATCAAAATATTTTGCTTTGTCCGGTTAGTCTGCTTATGCCTCAGGCCGGCTTTGGTTCTTCCCCAGGTGTCTTCACAATTTCTGGTTTCACTGCCGTGACCTTTTTTTTTTTTATCCCACTTGAGTTTGCACAACTTCATTCAGCAATCATATAATTATCTATATAATGTCCAGGCTGCCACATACACTGTATATCACTCTATTAGCTAGGTTTGCTTAAATGATGTTTAGAATTTGAATTTTACTGTTGAACTTTAAAATAACATTTTAAATCAGAGCATTATCGTAACAATGTTCTTCTTTGCTTTTGTTCCCGCAGGCATCTCTCTAAGTGTGGTGCCGATGTACTTGGGTGAAATAGCACCAAAGAACTTGAGAGGCTTCCTTGGTCTTGTGCCAAGTATCTTTATTGGTACTGGAGTTTTTGCTGCCCAAATCCTCGGCCTGCACGAGCTTCTAGGAAAGGTAGTCAGACATCAACCTGTGCGTGCAGTACAGACATCCAGGGCCGTAGCTTTTTGACAGAGATGTGTTTTATCATTTTGCTTCTGTGCACCACACCAGTGGGCTTTAAGCCAAACAGTCAGGATGTGACTGAAGTGCAGACTTTCATTCAAGGAGTTTAACAAAAGTATTTCATTAAATGTTTAGCAATGAAAGCCAATTTTATTCTTGCTTCTCCTCATTCTGCTGTTCTCAGCAAATTCTGCAGGTAAATCTCAGTTTTGTTACTGTTACAGGAGGATCACTGGCCCCTCTTTCTTTCAGTGATTGCTGTACCCACTTTCATCCAGCTGATGTTGTTGCCATGGTTCCCAGAGAGTCCCAGGTACCTGCTGATTGAGAAGCACAACATCCATGCCACTATCACAGGTCAGTTTTGTAGTGCTTTTTTGTGATTTTTAAAACGAGTGCAATACACATATAAGCTTTAAATTTCCAGTTTATCAAATGTCATCGAGCAGTCCTTACCTTATAAATATAACCTCTCCTGTCCCATCTTTCTACATGTCTCTCATCACTGACTGAAGCTGTCTCTCACTCTTACAGCTTCTCTTACAGAAATACAGCAGCTGTACCTTTAGCTAGCAGACACACTGTGTCTGTGTGTTGTTGAGCTTCAGAAATATTGCATTTGAAATTACCTGCCACAACATGTTATTCTCTTTAGGTCGTTCTGTAGCGCTAGCTGCAACCACAGCTTATGGATATCTGCACCAAAAGAGCTGTTGTGGATCATTCTGATAATTCGTTAAGCCCTGACTATAGTGCTATAAATGATGCACCAGTTAAAATCTCCAATCAGGAGAACGTCATTAAAGAGGAGTCGCCCAGTGATATTAAAGCCTCGCTGCTTGCTGCCAGGGGTCTAGAACAACCTCCAGTGGGGATACAATGAAGCTGAAGTTTGAGGGGAAGAACTTCAAGTTGTTTACTAACAGATACTGATGATTGAATAGTAGATGGGAATTATTTTACATAAATTGCAACATCACAACCTTTTCTGGGGTGGTCACAATGAAAACCTTTGTAACCCAGTGCAGTACAGATTTTGTTAGCCTAGTTTCAGAACAAAGAAGCATGAATAAGCATTGATATCTGATGCTTTCACCCAGATTTTCACCATCTTTGTTTAACTTTATAACTTTATCTCATAGCTCTGAAGTGGTACAGAACTAAATGTAACATCCAGGCTGAGATTGAAGAGATGCAGGAGGAGCAGCGCTCCCTGTTGTCAGTGGAGACTCTGTCGGTATGGAAACTGCTGCTGGATGACACTGTGCGATGGCAGGTGCTGAGTGTGGTGGTCATCAACATCGGCATGCAGCTGTCTGGCATCGATGCTGTAAGAACAGTAAACACAGCGCACACACAGGAGGAAGCCACACTTTTTCATTTTTACAGCTGCTGAGTTGATCAACTGTGGAGGAGCAGCAGCATCAGCTGACTGTGAACGTGTCAATTCCACATTGAAATAAAGCAGTTTATCAATTAATAACTGTGTAATAAAATGTTCATTAGTAAATTAATTTGCTAATTATTTTAATATGATGTATTTATTTAGACACCAATAAACTAATTAATTATTCGATGACTTATTGGACAATAAAATAAACAAATAGCTCACAAAAACATTAACCACACAATAAAAGCCTAATAAAAAAAGATTTTCAAAATAAAACAAAATATTTTCAGAATCTTTTTCAAATTTTAAAAGAGAAATATTTAAATTTATTTCTTCTGTAGGGTCGAGGTATGACCTCATGCTACTAGCAGTGACACTGAGCCTAGCCAAATGCAAAATTAGTTAAAAAAAAAAAAGTCAGGAAAGATGAGGAGGGAAGAATGTGAGTGTCCTCCACCTGTAAACCATTCCTGTTTGGGGAGTTGTCTCATTGTTCCTCTTTCAGGCACCTGTTGTTAACTTCATGAACACCAAAGCAGCTGATCCTGATTAACAGCCCCTGTGAAGACAGCCCCAAACCCACAAGCTAAATAATTAAAACAAAAAAGCCTTTAAAATAATTATTCAAATGCTATCTGTAAATGCAGTTCCATCACTCCAGATGTTACCATGTAACCTTCTGACATCTGAGTGAAAAACTTTAGACAGGGTGATTAAAATGACAGCTGTCAGTCCAAGCATGTCTTGTATTACTCTGTCTGGGGCTGCTTATGGCCCAGTGTTACCCCTGGAGTGCGTCCCAGGAGCACAGCCCAGTCTTTTCTTTGGTCAGGTCCTTAGAATCAGTCCCAGAAACAATAGTCTTAGAAACAATATCCACACCACGAGTCTCAGAAGTCTCAGGAAGAAAACGGGCCTAAATGATCCCTCATTGTTTTATAAGCCTCGTGTGGTTTTGAGAATTAGGCCAAAAGCTGGTGTTTGCATTGTTCTGCCTATGTGATAACCCATATTTCTCCTCTGAATCATGTGGCAGAGATTCATAAATTATTCAAATCATTACCAGATGTTGTGAAGGGGTTTTTCTTAACGAGGAAATAATTCTGTAATCTGTGCTCTTTCAGAACTTTTGTTGCTGCTGAACTGGTCAGAGCGTCGGCCCTTTGTTTACCTGATTGTTGATTTGGCCACAACTACTGTGTTTGCTAACTTTCTGATATAATCAGTATGTTTTGGTTTTTAAGCCTCATCATATTCTACTCCACTTGCATTTAATTCTCTTTGCACCTCATATTGAGAGTTCCAGTGAAAGCTAATAAATACAAGTTCAACACTTTTATCTGCTTAATTTCTCATGAAATAATGAAGGAGCAGACCTCAGCTGGCCATGAAACTATCAGTCAGTCAGTGTACGATCAGTTTTGAGCCTCGGAAATTTTTGTTTAAGCCCCTGAATTAAGGTGGAAATGTGCATTTCAAATCACATCTTGATAGACTGTCACATACTCACCTCTAATGTATGATGATGTATTATTTGATTCTTCAGACTAGTTCTGAGCTCTGATGAACAGGTATAAGAAAATGCATTTCTCTTTCACCACAGATCTGGTTCTATACCAACAGCATCTTTGAAAATGCGGGTGTCCCTCTGCCAGAGATCCAGTACACCACAGCAGGAACTGGAATTATAGAGATCATCGCTGGACTCATTGGGGTAAACATGCAAATTAGAAATGGTGCAAGACTGAAGCAAAGAAAAGTCTACCAACACCTAGACAGAAACCGTGGGCGCCTACCTCACCAACTCTAATTATGCTGTATTCCGGCTGAAGTGGGAAATTGGAAATTCAGAGTTCAGAATTGGAATTTTCAGCTGGAACACTCCTTCAAGTTGGAACTCAAGATGTCATCAGTGCTCATAAATATTCACATGTCTAACTACAAAATTTGTAACCTGTATCAGTACAGTTATGTTACTGCACTGTTTTTTATGTCAGCTTGTTATTGACAAATAGTGTTATTATTTGCATTGTTTTAGCCTTTATTTAAAAAAAATATATATAATATATTTTTGTTATTCTCCCACCCAGGTACCAAATCTTCCTGGGTGTTTGCGTTGAGTTTGAAATTCAGCATTGAAACAACTGTAATGGCCAGTGTTTAGCTATTGTGTTGTATCCATTTTCATTCTGACTATAAAGAAAGATGGAGTGATAACGAGATGAAAAATGGTACCATTTAAATTGTTATTTTAAACATGAGCATTAGCCCATTAGCTCAGTATTTTTAAGGAGAGCTAGGCTAGTGCTTCTCATTTTCTGTGCTAAGTTGGTCTAAACCCAGTTTGACTTGATACACAGACATCCTGTCCTCTGTTCTCACGTGTGCTGTTGGTCAACAGTGTCTAACATCCTCTGTGTCTCCTCCTGCAGTGTTTCACTATAGAGAAGCTGGGCCGGAGGCCTCTCATGATTGGGGGGTTTACTGTGATGGGTGTCTGCTGTACTGGGATCACACTGGCCCTTATTTTACAGGTGTGTGTGTGTGTATGTGGGTGTGGGTTAATTGGCCACAGGCCAGTAACATGATTGGATATTAAAAGAGCGCCTTTTAATATTTCAGAATATTACAGAATTTCTCAGCAGTGAAGATGTGCAGAGGTTCACCAATCTGCAAAAAGTTGCATCTACAAATTGTGGAATAAATTCAGAATAATGTTCCTCAATGTGAAACTGCAAAGACTTTGACACACACGTCATCAGGAGATTGTAGGAATCTGGAGCAATGTCTGTGTGCAGGGGAGATGGTCTCATCTTGGATGACAGAGGGATAAAACATTGTCTTTGCTCTGGCTCCATGTGTGCCGCCTATTTCTGCTGTGAATGTTTCACACAGCTCGTGACTTTAAGGGTTTTTTAAACTCTTTCTGGAGCAGCATTTGATGCTTTCTGTGTGACAAAGGATCTTCAGTGCAATTAAAATGACCTCCAGCAGATATTCCCCACGGCTCCACCCCCATATCACTTCAGTCAAGGCATTTAAAACCCTTTGACTTTGATGTGTTTTAAAGAAGCAGAGTCACAGCTCAGAGGGATCAGTTTAATAGGAGACGGGAGTTGCCCTAACACGTGTGACATCACTAAGTCCAGTGCATGCACTCCATGCAAAATAAATAAATGATTGAGTTATTATACTTTTCTATCTTCTCTATTGGCCTCTTTTCTTCCTTCGCTTCCTCTTTCTTCACATTGCGTCTAAGTAGGAGTCAAAAGGAAGTGAGGGATTGAAGGAAACAAGTGAACACATTCCAGATGCTTAAAGAGGAATTAGTTCCTCTCTGCTAGCAGAATGTGTATGTTCATGCTTTGCTCCATGGGACAGGGATGTACGTGCAGAGCCCTGCAGCAGTGGCCTGATATTTGAAGCCATGTTGGAAATAAAGGATAGAGTCTGTTTCACATCAGAGAAATGAACTAAATGTAATCCGACTGTCCTTCAGTGTTGTGCTCTCTGTCCTCCTTGCAGGCTCATCTGTCATTCATGCGCTACGTCAGTGTCTGCTGTGTGGTGGGAATCATTGCTGGCTTCTGTATCGGCCCAGGCAAGTTTCTTTATAATGCATATTATTAAAGGACTGGTTCATTTAACGTATATGCAAGAGGCTGTGATTAAACCAGCTATGAACAGATTAACCTGTTCAGGGTAATCTATGGTTATCACATGACGACAGCAGTTCCAGGAGCAAAAACATCTACAACCAGTGCAGATACATCAAAGTGGTTATTGCCTGCAAAAAACGAATTACTGCTCACTTTACTCTCATTAAGCCTGACGTTATGACCACTGACTGGTGAAGTGGCCTGAAATGAACACAGTATCTGTTCATCATGGCACCTTTTAACGGGTGGGATATATCAGGGAGCACGTGAATATTTAGTCCTCAAAGTTGATGTGATAGAAGCAGAAAAAATGGCCAAGCATATGGATTTGACAAGGGCCAAAATCTGATGGCTAGACACCTGGATCAGAGCATCTGCAGCTCCTGTGGGGTGTTCCCAGTCTACAGCGGTCAGCAGCTCTCAAAAGGTGTCCAAGAAAGGAACAGTGGTGAACCAGTGACAGGGTCATGGGTGGCCAAGGCTCACTGATGCACGTGGGGAGTGGAGGCTGGCCCGTGTGGTCCAACAGACGAGCTGCTGTAGCTTAAATTGCTGAAAAGGTTCATGCTGGTTCTGATAAAAAGGTGTCAGAATACACAGAACATCGCAGTTTGTTGCATATGGAGCTACATAGCTGCAGACCAGTCAGGGTGCCCATGCTGACCCCTGTCACCCATTAAAAATGTCTTCTTAAACAGAAATCTGGCCAAGAGTGCAGCAGAAATCACAACAAATATAACATCACAGCTCTGTAAAGATATTTAAAGAGGTCTGGATTGATTATAACGAAGGTACAATAACGCTGAGTCATGACGATACTCACAAAACAGGTCATTTCTTCATTTTATATTGAAGTTGTTCATAAATCCTGTTGACTGCACTCTGTTTACCAATATAAGCACATTATACAGAAAAGCACAGAAACATTGGAATCACTTTATGGCAGACGATCACTGCTTTGCCCCTGCGCGCGCACGCACACACACACGCACACACGCGCACGCACACACACACACACACACACAACACATATTTCAAACGTGTCAGTGATGACAGATCAGTGTTAAACAGTTACTAAAAGGCTGACCTGGCGCACTTTTAGCCTATCGGATGATAGAAAAATGAAAATACTGTTTTCAAGAAACATAGAACCTAGTTTAAATTTCAGAGGTCTCTTTGTTCACGATTTTTTTATATAAATTTAAAAAAAAAATGTACAAAAAAAACCAGTAACAAAAGAACTCGTATTTTTAGTCTAATTTGATTGAGAATGGATGGTTAAATTTCCTTTTCCAGGCTTGCTTTGACTTGGATATTTTGGGTCCATGTGAAGAAGGTGAACTGCAGCCCTGTTGATCTACTGAGATTCAGGTTACTTCCTGTAATGGTTGAACAGCGCCCTCTGGTGGAGACAAGGGATCGTCACTAACCTGTGGAAAGACTGAAAATGTTTTATACTCTTAAACCAACTCTAATTACATTTTCTTTTTTCATACAGTTTCACTTTTAGATGCTATGTTTTGTAAGTCTAATATCCACAGACGTAATATAGGAAAGTGATGTTTCAGAAGTACTGAAACTGTGAAAACAGCATGTTCAATGTGATCGCCTTACATTGTTTGTTTGTACAATTACTTCAGGTCAGATTTAATTAGCATCCCATCAACTTTTGAACTGATATAAAAAGTGGTTGCAATTCTGTTTATTAGCTGTATTTAAAACAAATAAGGGGACACTCATAATTATATTAACCCAGTGGTTAAACTGATGACATCACACTGATGCCATCAGAGGACCAGCTTTACAAACTGAAGGCAGTGAGTTTGAAAGTTGTGAACATAATAAAGACACTATCCCGATGAATTATTGGAGATGCAGGATGAACATTCGTTTAATGGAGGGATCTAAAGTCTCAGGTTTTGCTTCTTCTCTTTAAACCATCTCAGATGCAAGACTAAACCAGTTGTGAGCACTATGAAATTACTGCAGCAGCATTAACAGGAGCGTGTGCCTGCTGTTCTGATGTGTTCTGTTCCTGTTGCAGCTGGGGTTCCCTTTCTGGTCACAGCAGAGTTGTTTAAACAGTCTCACCGACCAGCGGCCTACATAATAGGAGGGTCACTCAACTGGTTGTCCAACTTTACTGTGGGATTCGTCTTTCCATTCTTGCAGGTAGAAGCTATACACTGTGGTGCATCTCATTTCTGCATGATAAAATCATTAGGGCTTTAAAGGTTTTACAAACTTACCTTGAAGAGAGGGAACTGACTGAGGTGATCACTGATCGCCCACTCAGTTTGAGTCTAAGACTCCTCCCCTTCCTGTGAATCTTGTACTCAGTGCTCTGAGGGAAAACCAAAGCAAAGCGTAAGAGTAGCTACCTATTCTGACATACATACTGGAGCATCTACTCAAAGGAACATGGGTGAAATCTGATACCTTCAGTTCAAACTGACTGTTTCTGTTCTTCTCTTTCGGTCTTTCATCCACCTGCCACACCCAACCATCAGATGTCAGCAGGAGCTTACTGTTACTTAGTGTTTGCCATCATTTGTGCATCTGTGGCCATCTATGTCTACATTGTGATCCCAGAGACCAAAAACAAGACCTTCATGGAAATCAGCCGGATGTTCTCAAAGAAAGAGGCAGTCCTAGAGAGCCAGGGTCTGATCCACGGTGACCAGCTAAAGCTGAAGAAGATGAATGGCTACGGCGGTCTAGAACATGCTTCAATGGAGTTTGACAGCTCTTCATCAGTACCTTAACTGAGACTTCCAAGCATTACTTTAATATGCACACTGAACCAAACAACACCTCACCCGCACTCAGTGAGCTCCAGCTGTGTGAAGTCTGACTTCCCATTTGTATCACACTCAGGTTCAGAACATTGCTTAGTAGACCGTGCAGTTAGGAACTGGTGGTATTTGCAACTTCAAATGAATATTTATGCCTAAGATCCATCAATACATCCAATTTCTTCTACTTATCCAGTTAAGGGTGGTGGTGGTGGTGGGGGGGCTGTGTCTGGATCCCATCCCAGCTTTGTTCATTGGTGCTATTTAAAATGTATTAATTAGTGTAATTGCTGAAATCTGGGAGCATGGTGACATCACAGGGCTAGAAATAGTCAAAGACAGGTTGGAAACAAAACTCCTGTATGGTAAACTTATTTTAAGAGAAAATTCATCACATTTCAAAGACCCACTGTGATGGAGCAGACTGGACTGTGGTGCAGCTAGCTTCAGGATATTCTGAGCTGGGATGGACTTTAACTCCCAACAACCCTAGCTGGATAACTGGGTAAGAAAATGTAGGAGAATTGTGTACAATGTTTCACTCATGTATTATTCTTCTATTCCAAAACACTGTGATGTCATGGGAGCACACTTTACACTGTTTCCCTAAGGGAAGGGATTATTAGTTAATAAAGACTCTTGTTTTCAGCTCAACCTCCAAATAAGGTGAATAAATATATGTTTTTGTATCAGTCATCATAAGTTACCAACAGACACAACTGCAAAAAGTTGTAACCACGATTATACTTTAAAAAATAATTGTTTTCTAAGTATTTTGATGGAAATCTATGTCCTGTGACCCCAATCCAGTCATGGAAGGACGTGATCCCATAGGCCATTTGTTTTAAAATAAAGCCAAACTAATAATCTTTCTTCTGGAAGTGTAATTTTTTAACTCAAACCACCATCCTCACCAGCCGGGTGGTTTTGGTGCCTAAACCCATCCAAATTCTTAGAGGAAGCAAATAATAAACTCGTTTAGTCTGTTAGTTTCTTCAAGCTCAGCCACTTCCAACTGACAAGTTAATCATCTGTTTAACAAGCATCAGCATGTGAAATGCAAAGCCGTTAGCTAATGAGATGAGATCAGATGAGAGCTTTGTGGAGACCACCTATCTACATTCTGAACATCCATGAAGAGTCGCAACAGTGTTAACAAAAGTGGACGAGACTGACACAGTTCCAGAGGACGTTCACATAGAACTGTTGCCATTACTTCCTGTTTATGTAGATGCTTACAGCAGACAGTTTGGGTAGCACATTGTGACGTTAGCTTCTTTGGCTTTGAAGGCAGCGTTAGTGAAATGAAATCCAGCTGTCTGCCTTTGAGGTCACGGAGAGTTTAAGTAAAATATTCAGAGCTCGCAGAAACAACAGCTTGTGAGAAACTTGGTGTGTGACAGGATTTCTAATCTTTTGTACCAACATAATCACAAGTTAGCATCAAGATCTATGATTTGAAATCCCACAAAAACTGCATGTTTTTGTTGTCACCCTTTGTTGTAAAGTTATGTTGCTTGATGTTAAATGATTTCCTTAAAATTCCTCAACTTGGCCCTGATCCTTTTACACTGTGCTGCCTGAGCTGTGTCATAGAGACTGCTAGAATATCTTTTGTACAGAAAGTGAATGCAGTTTGTTTAAATCCATGAATATGTGTACATAAGTGTCGTTGAAAGTTGCAAATCATCAAAAGATAACTACATAAATGAAGTGATATTATAACACTGTGCTTTCTGTGTCGACTCTCAGCAGCAGCCCACTTCACACACACACACACACACACACACACACACACACACACAAACCTTGAGGTTTTATTTTTGAGTTTATAGTTTAGACCAAGATCAAAAAATAATCTATGAATCCCTCCCACGGGTGACTGTCCTCCATCATGTGGTTGTGCTGTGAGGGGAAGTGTGAAGGTGAGTCCAACAGGAACCGCTGAGTTATGAATTAAAGACAACTTTTGCTGGTAATCTCTTTCCCACCTTTTCAACGTGCTGAAGGACTCTATTATATCAAGATTAACGCGGGAGCTCATGGCCTTAAAAAATTCAAAACCTGTTTTATTTGTTATTATCTATCGTCCACCTG
>JAVDPK010002141.1:100588-110775 GCA_034780415.1 Cichlasoma orientale
TGTAATCCATTAGAGTAAATGTGAATGTTACTAAGAAATGATCAGACAGGAGGGGGCTTTCAGGGAATACTGTTAAACCTCATTTACAGCTGCCTGTTGAACAGTGGATTCTAGTGGGAACTGAAATAGAAGGAAATCACTTTATTTGAGATTGACCTGGATAATTTGTACTCTAAACAAAGCTTATCTATAAAGTATGGACATAAAATATTTTGGAAAGCTCGGCCTTATATAGTCCTTTAGTTTAAATTATTTATTAGTTTAAATTTACTGTACTCCTTTAAGAGATTAACCTCTCTAAGGCTCAGAGGAATACAGTAAAAGAGAGCTTTTTAATTTGTGTGTTCCAGCCTATCAAAAATCTTAAGAATTTATATTTATTTTAATATATATTTACCTTGGAGAGCTAAGATGTCAGACAAAAAAAGCCTGACACCCTCCTTTGTTTGTTTCAGCGATGGCAAAATCCTCGTCCACAGCAGGAGAAAAGGTGTGCCAGTGGAGTTCACAGGTCATAACCAGGAGGTCAACTGTGTAGATGCTAAAGATGGACTCATCATTAGTGGATCCAGAGATCGGACAGCCCGGGTCAGAACTTCTTTACAGTTTGGATTTATTATGTGCTGCACAGCACCTACAGATGTTGGCATGTTGTGTGAAATGTCAGTAAAATCTGATTCCACTGATTTGCAAATCACTTAAAAGATGTTAGATTTCAAACTGTGAGCTAATAACAAGACAAAAGGTCCTTATTTAGCCCAGGACCTGCGTCCATGATTTCCATAAAATCATTTTAATTCAAAATTGGGAATGCAATAGTTATCATTTTCACCTCATAGCAAGAGTCTTGGGTTTGAATCCAGCGGCTGGCTGAGGCCTTTCTGTGCAGAGCTTGTATGTTCTCCCTGTGCCTGCATGGGCTCGCCAGGTTAACTGGTGATTTTAAGTTGGCCGTCAGTGAGGATGTGAGTTAGAAGGGTCGTCCGTTTCCCTGTGTTAGCCCTGCAGTAGAGTGGCAACCTGTCCTGGGTGTCCCTTGCCTCTTGCCTCAGATAGGCTCCAGCTCACCTGCATTGGATAAGATGGACGGGTGGACAGATTGCTCAGACCACCTTAGTCCAGCTCGAGCCCAGAGAAAGCAGCAGGGCTGCTAGATTCTGTTTAAAGACGCCTTTTTTTAAACATCAAAGTTTTAACTTGCATTTGTTAATGCAACTGTAAACATATTAACATTTAGAGATTTTTTTTTTTTTGGATTCTTAGAATACACGGCTTCAGTCCAAATGACATTCCAATTGCTGTAGAGCTTAGTGGTGTGGATCAGTGAATTGATATCTCATTCAACCCTGGCATACAGCTTGATGTCATCCATGTACAGGAAGTGACTGACTGTTGCTCCATTCTGTAGTCTGTATCCTTTGCAGTCTTGTTAGTGATCTGGATGAGGGGATTCAGGTCTATGCAGAACAGCAGTGGGGACAGAGCATCTCCTTGGTAAATCCTGCACTTGATGTTCACTTGTGCAATTAGCTTGAAGTTGACCTCTGGTGTCGTCCTCCACATTCCCATTGAGTTCTGGATGAAGCCTCTTGGGGTCCTGGCGGTGCACAGGTTGGTCAGTCGGGTCTTACAGTCTCATATGACTGCTCTATCTACCAGTAGCTGGTGTTTTGCTCCCCTGGTGTTGCTGCCAATTCCTTTCAGGGCCCCGCTCATGTATTGTGCCACATGCCTGCTCTGTCTGCCACTGTGATGGTCACTGGAGCCTGTTCAGGGAGGTTGCTGTGGTCTGCTCTTAGATCCACTAGCCTCTGAGCATTGGTGTTGTGTGTTGCATCCTTCTCCCATATGCTCTTCCAGTATTGCTCCATCTCCAGCCTTGGTGGGGGGTGCTGTTCTCATCTTGTTCCCCTGCCACTGACAGTACACCTTGGATGGTTCTGTGGAGAACATCTGGTTTATTCTCCTGGCTTCTATCTCTCTGGTATACCTCTTCAAGCAGTTAGTCAAGGCTGAGTCTTTGCTTGGCAGTCTCTAAGGCCTCAGGTATGGACAGCCTGTTGCATTTCTTAGACACTCCTTTCTTCATCACACCTTTCTGCAGCTCTGAGAGCTGGCTAACTTCCCTCCATGCTGCCTTGATCTTAGCCTCAAGTCGTCTTTTCCATGGAGGGTGCTGCTGCTTGTGGCTGTTCATCTTATAGCCAAGCATTTCAATGATCACAGTTACCGTGGTATACATCAACTGATTGGTTTCAGTGATAGTCGTGGTAGGGATTATCTGTAGTGCTGCATTCACATCTTCTACTAGACTTTCAAAGGGTACTTCACGTAGCCTTGGTTGTCGGCCACAGGGGGTCCAGGTTTCCAGGTCAGCCATGGTCAGCCATCATGGTCAGCCATGGTCAGCCATCTAATTCAGGTCAGCTGAAAGAGAAGATCAGGTCTGGCATTCAATGTATCAGCTGTCATTGGGGCTTGATACTGAGGTATTGACATCCAAGTTGCTTTGATGGCAGCGTTCACGTCATCTGTGTTTTTGGGTTGGGTGTTTCTCATCTTCCTCTTGACAGTACTGACAATCTCAACCCCATAGAGAATCTATAGGGTTCAGGTCAGGCAGGTTGGCTGGTCAGTACTAACACAGTAATAGCATGGTCAGTAAACCATTTAGCAGAAGTTTTTTGCATTCTGGGCATTCTGCTAAGTCCTGCTGGCGAAGGAAAGCAGCTTCTGCTCTGCAGATGGAAGCATGACGAGCTCTAAAATGGTAACAGTTGCATTAACTTTGGACTTTGAACACCCATAGATGACAGGCCATTCACACTGGACTTCAAAACCTTGGAGTGTGTGGCTCTCCACTCTACCACCTGACTATTATTATTTTATCCGAGAAGAGGACTTCAGTCCACTGATCAACAGTTCAGTTCTTTTTCTCCTTAGCCCAGGTAAAATGGTGCTGATGAAAAATGGAGAATAATAGTTTGGAAACAATACAGAAAACCTGAGAGCCTTACCAAATTATATTTCATTATGCTGACGTGTTTTATGTGGTGCCTGTTTTTTCTTCTTCTCTCTTTTCCTGCCATAAACATGAAGGTACGAATTGGTGCAAAAAAAAATCCCCAGAATGCAAAAATGTAACTGATACCTCGTACTCCACTCCTCATGTGTCCCAACTAATGATCAGAGGGAACCTATGCATTTTACAGAGCATCCCGAGTTTTGGAAACAGGGTCGTCTAAATCCATGTTTATAAGCTTGAAGCTAATTTCTTTAAAATGTTTTCCCATATTTTGAAGAAGAAAATGCTACATTTCACTGTATATGTAATTGATCACGTGTTGGTGCTACTACACTATATATCATTTATGTCATTTAATAAATAAATGACATAATGATCTGGTGATGTTTTTCTTCTTTAGATTTGGACTTTGACTTCCACCTCCCCCAGAGATACAATTCCCATGTGTGACAGAGTGTGGTCGGTGGCTATTAGTCCCACACTAAGGTAAGAATGACCCATTTACTCCTGTTGGCTCAGATGGGTTCTTTAAGGCGCTTTGGATCACACTTTTTCATAGTTCCTTTTTCCTGTGTCCACACCCCAGCAGGATTTGGGGACTATTGTAGTTCTCAGAACCCAGTTTATACTTTCAAGGCATCAGTGATGTACAGTAATTGTACTATAACTGGTTCAAGTGTACATTGATGAGTTGAGCATGTGACTGCAGCAGTGGCAGCTACCATTAATAAACGGTAAACATTGAGAAAACAGTCACGCAAGCATCAGTTTTAACGTTATACCTGCATGTGACCGAGTGTGTAATGTAGTTTTGACTCACCTGAGTGAAATATAAAAATCCCCTTAATTTTCTGCTACGCATCCACCACACAATAAAACAGCGTGGAGAGAAACTGTGGAGCCAAAAAAGGACTCCAAGGGGGAAAAAAAGAACACAGAGTTGGTGTTACATCACTGGGTTTCCCCAGGAAAGTAGATAACAGAGGTCCTACAATGCTTTATTAATCATCAGTGTTATAGACCAGCTACTGGAAATATAGCAGCCTGATGCAGGTCATACGGGGTTAAATATATCTCAACATTTTGGGGGACATTTAAGGCCCAAATTGTGTGTGACATGAAACTGCACTGCTAGCATGCTGCTATAGTTCTGCTGGGCTAAGTGCAGGTTAATAGTTAACGTCTGCATTCCTGTGCCAGCCTTGAGGGTCCTCAGGTTCTAAGTTCCACTGAATATTAATTGAATTACATTTGAAAATTTTAAGTTTGGCACAGTTGTAAGTTGGACTCAAGCATGAACTGATTTGAAGGTTAAGGAAACTATTGCCGCATGCTAATTATTGATAAAGTTAAGACAAATTTCATTATAGGATATTATGATAAAGGGGTGAGAGTTCATAGCCAAAAGGTCAAGTCTGAACAAATATGGACGTAACTGGATCAGCTGTGTGTGTGGTGTTGTTTAGGCCTGTGCTTTGGGGCCTGATTGTTTAGCTTTGCTTATGTTGGCGTTATCAGCCTTTTTATCTCCACAATATTTACTGTTTATTTGGGTCTGTCACAGAGCAACTGCCAAATGTAAGCTTTGTTTAGAAAATGAGTAGTGAAAGGTTCCCATCACAGCACGAGTCCATAAAGGTACTGACTGAAATGGGCGTGAGAGAGCAGAACCAAATGCTTTGTAGTGGTGCTTTAGAAGGGCCTTTGATTTTTCAGCCATGTTTAGACTTAGACACTTAATAACACACTTACACACACTCATTCACAGCAGTTGTGACATGAAGGCAGACGGATGCAGACGTCTGTAACACTATCCACTTCATCACCTGCTAGTCTCGTATGAGAGGCAGGTGATTGGCCATCTGGCTACAGATACTATTCGTCTGCTGTAGATAGGTTTTCAGGCCTGTCACTTCTCCTTTGGTTCTCCACGTGTTCAGTTTCAGATTTTTTTTAAGGACAAGTTTTTGGCTAATAGTTCTCTAGGAAACAAACAGAACTGCGAGCTTGTATCAAAAACTGGGCAAACATAAAAGTAGACATGCTTATAAATGTGGCGAGACAGGAAGTGGAAAAATGGAGAATAATTATTTGTGCAGAAATACGCTTTTAACAAACTGCTGTCTTTGGCATTTTGTAGATTGAGCAAAAAAAACTGGGAATAAATGATGTTGCTTTGCAGCAGGCTGCTGGTAACAAAGTGTCTAAAGGTGCAATTTAAAAATGGCTCTTTATGTGTAGCCACAGCACTATAAACTAGGTTTATGTGGCTTTTTGGGCTTGAATGATCCAATGACAGTTTTAAGTGGCTTAAATGGTAAATGGACTTCTTATAGAGCGCTGTTCTACTCTATGCTGAGCACTCAAAGCGCTTTACACAACATGCCTCATTCACCCATTCATACAAGCACTTCCTTCTACAGATAAGTGCTTTCTATCTACATTCACACACATTCATACACCGAGGGCTGCATCACAGAGCCCAAACAAACAGACAAACATTCTTCTGGAAATGGTCAGGTACAAGGACTAGACTGAAAATGAGTGAAAAAGTAGCCAAAACTTAGACCTTCAGAAGACCGGGAAAATGATTGTTCAAGTTTAAAAGTCTGGTTCCTTTGAAGCAAAATATAAAGGAAGGAGGGGTGGCTTGAAATTTTTAATGTATATAAAAGATGGGTGTGGCCACTGTGACTTCACCCGCTGGTTTGTGAAGTCCCATTTTGTCTTTGAGCTAAGCATGATTGCTGTAACCATGTTGTGTTTCTAAAGCAGACATGCTGCACAGGAGGTGTAACTGAGTGTCCTCAGACCTGTCAGTCATATGGCGGTGACCTGTCAGTCACAAAGCCCTAAAGCGTACCCTGCTTTACCATTTCTTTGACTCTACTGGGACCATATTTAATAAAATGCTGTGTTACATAAGACCTGAAACTGAGGACTGAAACCATAACCTCCTCAGGAAGCTGCAGGTGGTGTACTGGTTAGCCTCTCATGCCTGGCTGTGACCCTTCTGTGCTGGGTTTCCATGTTCTCCCAGTACCTTTTGTCCTGGTTTTCCAGCCCACTGTGTAATGGACGTGGCCATTTCCTGGTAGATTAACTGATGTTAACTTTCCAGAGTTTAAACCTGAATGTCTGGAAATCACACAAGTTTTTATTGCACTAAATGCGTATCCACCATCCCAACCTCCACACCTGTACATTACTTCTATAGGACATTGTGTACATACTGCTGACAAAGAATGTAAACTGCATCCTACCGAGTCATCCAGCCTTTAACAAAAGAACCAGCCTTCATTCCTAAACGTGCATTGAAAGGATGCTAATTAGATTTTTTAAAAACCCAACCTTGAACCTTTTATACAAACAAGGAGCGATTAAAACGTTCTCATTTCAAGTGTAAAACTTTCCAAACAGTCTAATAAGAAATCCAGTATATCAGCATACATGCATGGCGGATATGTGTCTGTCTGGTTTAAGCCTCAAAGCGTCTCTCTGATCTGAGAGGAGCAGACTGATTATCCACATCATTAATTCTCCAATTTGCTGGCTGAAATAGCAGACTGTTGCTCAGCTCACTGCCACTGCATAATGAAACCTGCTCCCTACCTCTAACTGACCACTGGTCTGGTTGATTAAAACTCTTAGAGAAACCAGGTGTCAGCTCACTGATAAACCTATTAAACCCGCTTCTCCCTTTCATACCAAGTAACTTATACCTCCAGCTAGCTGCTAAAGGGAAATGACTTTTTCCACCTTAGTTATTTAGCCAGAAGTCACAAAGAATATGAAAGAACAAACCAAATCAAACCGTTAAAATAATACTGCAGTAGCAGCAGGTGAAACTCACCCAGTGGGCGTCGACAGAATATTAGGTATAAAATGAACAGTGAACAGGCGATGAATAACCTCGATGTGCAGTTTTCATATCAGCCACATTCAAATCGAGCGATAATTCCCTTCAGAATGTAAGATCCAAGACTGATGCAGTGCTGTCAGTACTTATCATAGTTTTAACCTTGCTTTCCGTAGCAGCATCAGTAGATCAGGATTATGTATATACTACATGTGCCTAACCAGGAAGGGATTGACCAGGACTTTGTTAGTTTGTAACGATGTGCTACACAGGAGACATTTCAGAAACGACTTGGATATAACGTTGCTACAGAATTACGCTGCTTCGGTTTGTAACTGTTGCGTAAACAAACTGCAGAAAAGCTTCACCATGAACAGCACAACAGTGCTATTTTTGGACACATGCACATACGTGCCATACCTCCCCACAGCACTGAAATAAAAGTTATAACACAAGTTCTTACACAGATTACTCAAAGTATGTTTTAAATAAAGTTCATTGTATCCACAGACAGAAGCCTGGAGATTTCAGTGCTAACTGTGATATTAAAAACTAACCTTAAGTATATTCATTGATTATATTCTTCATTCATGATGGACTTAAATAAACCATTTTAAAGTAGCAGTAGCCCCAATTATTGTAGTAGGTCAAATATAAGTATTTTATAGGCGAGTTACTCAACAATCACATCATATTTACAGTTCAGACTGAGGGACTAAAGTTTGGGATACTGTCCTGTAGGCGTTTTAATATTTTAAACTGTGCTGCTGAGGAAACAGCCTTATGGCATGTTCATGTGCTTGAGTAAAAAAGGTTGTCCTCCCTCTTTTTAAGGGCTGACTGTAGATTTCCAGTCAAGTTTCTTGGCCGTGGATCTGTGAGCCACTTCGTTACCAGTGTTGCCCTGTGACATGTTGCTCATCGTGCTCGAAAATGAAACTGTGCTTTGTTTATCCTTTAATTTATCAGCCGTCTGCATCGTCAGCCAGCTTGAGGTAAATCTGTTTGTATGAACCGATTAATGCTACCCCATCTGCTCCACGCACGCACACACCTCATCCCACGCCCGTTTCCATCCCATATTTGTTTTTTCCACTGTTATCTCAAGGTCTGTTGGTGAGGATTATTGTGGCTGTGGTAAAATGCCAAGGCTAGTACAGAATAGCCACCCTCATCCACGCTCCCTGCTGTCTCCCATACGAGACTGGGCCTGAGTGGCCGTGGACGTTGGCTTTTTCCCCACTCAGATTGCTGTTCTCACTCATTTTCCTTTTTCCACACCATCGTTATACTCAAGCTCTGTGCCCACTGATGGAGCTCATATTGGACAGGGTGGGCGAAATATGAAGAGGCACTACAGGTGTTATTGAGATTAAACTCTGATCATAAGTGTTTCTCATATCTCGATCTCTGTTTCTTCTTCAGGCTACTTGGTAGAAAATGCAAAGATTGCATTATTATTTATAATCTCACCTTCAGTAAATAGATTCCTTACCCTACTTCTACACTGGCTGGTCACTTTATTAGGTACACCTTGCTAGTATTGGGTTTGAGCCCCTTCAGAGCTGCCTTACTTCTTAATGGCATAGATTCAACAAGATGCTGGAAACATTCCTCAGAGATTTTTGGTCTGCAGTGACCCTGCAGCATCACACAGTTGTTGCACATTCATGATGAGGCTCGTCTGCTCCACCACATCCCAAAGGTGCTGCATTGGATTGAGATCTGCTGACTATGGAGGCCTTTTGAGCCCAATGATTGTTATGTTTAAGAAACCAGTTTGAAATTATTTGAACTTTGTGACCCGGCGCTTTATGGACATTATGGGACATTGTGTGCATCCCAGGTAGGCTGTGGCATTAAAATAATGCTCAGCTGGGGCCCAAAATGTACCTCCACACCATTACACCACCAGCAGCCTGAACCATTGATACAGGGCAGGATGGATTCCCATTTTCGTGTTGGTTACACCAAATTCTGATTCTGTCCTTTAATGTTGCAGCAGAAATCAGAGTCATCAGACCAGGTGGTCTCAGGAGCTTGTTATCTTGTGATTTAGCAAAAAGAATCATATACAAATAATATATAAAGAATGCATGTTACCTCTTTGTAACCACCTACATTAATGACTAATCAGTGACTCATTAGTCAGTGACTTTAATTACAGTCAGCAGAGCTTTTTGAGAGCAGCTGTTTTAAATGAATAAACTTAAAATGTGTCATTTTAAAATTGTTGATCAGAATTTTTAAATATTATTCTAAACCGTTTTTCATCTTTAAAGCAACATTAGCTTTGTTGTAAATTATTTCCCGAGCATCGTGACCGCTCCTGCTTCAGCTCCTGCTTCACCTCCTGCTTCAGCTCCTGCTTCAGCTCCAGTAGAGGCGCGGGGCCCAAAAAACCTCCAAAGACTGCACAACATTGGGATTATGGGTGAATGTACGAGTGCTTTTTTCACTCCTGCCATGTCCATATAAAGCAAAAATGAGTAGACTTTGATTGTGATTCGTGCCACAGAGTCAGAAATGTCTTTACATTTCCATGTGCCAAAGTCCTTATGGACATGGGGTTGGGTTTGGCATGGAGGGCACGCCACACTGATCACTAGTGTAGAGAAGAGGGGGTTGGCAGAACCTAATGAAGGGAGAAGCTACCCTGAAGAGAGGTGAGAATAGGCGGGGGGGTTAGAATTGTTTTGTGTAGAATTCCTCAAGCACAACTACAAAGATGTTGCAGGGGCCAAAAGCGCCTTTGAAAGTTTCCAAAAGAAGAACATGATTGTTGGGTAAACCATCCCCAATTCACCACTTCTCACCACCACCAGGGAAGGGGCACCTTTGACCTCCAGTAAGTATAGGGTTACGCCACAGCAGCCACCCAGCCAGCCTGAGCTGGCCCTCTCTGACTGCTGCCCACCACTGCCACCGCCACCCAACCTCAGACACTCCAATTTCACCCCCACTGCTCTGCCCTACTCAACTGCAAGAAAAAGCCAGAAATTCATGTCTTTCTCTTTGGTCTCTTCTGAGCCGTCCCTGTGGCTGAGGAGTCAAGAATTCAATTAGTTAAAAAAAGAGAAGAAAAGATCTACGCTGCAACAATACAGCGATAAGGGGGCAGAATGTGCGTTCCCACACACTAAATACAGGGCGCTTTCCCTGGGGCCCACAGAGCCAGAGGACCTACACCACAGGAGGCGAGAATAATCACAGCTCACTCTAAACCCCCTCATTACACACACACACACACACACACACACACACACACACACACACACACACACACACACACACACACACACA
>JAVDPK010002142.1:0-23429 GCA_034780415.1 Cichlasoma orientale
ATTATTATCATTTATAAATAAATCCGTCACTATTCTTCAGTCTGCTGTTGAGTCTCATCTCTCTGGCAAACATGACAATATCAAGGTGAATTTTCTGGCTATGAATACCTGTATATCAATGCCTTTTGGCAAATACAGCTGAAGAAATGCCATTTATGTAAATTTTCAGCTTTCAGGCGATCCACAGCATAACTGTGAAAATAATAACTCCCTCCCAGAGCTATAAATAGGAGGGCCAGCTGTTGGATCTGCAGACTTTCTGTTTCCCTGATGAGGGCTATTGTATTGCAATCAAGACACCTCGTCTGGACTAAAGCGCTCTTTCTCTGTGGAGTGTATTTTTCAGCACCCCTGGTGAGTTCAGCCCTGCCAGTAAATATGTATTTCTACAATACCAGTATATTCTGAAATAGGTGTGAACATATTGTGTCTCTGTTCCTATAAAACACAGTAATACAGCATGCAGTGCAATACAAAGAAAACCTGCAGTATTTATATACCACAAACAGGTGCTCTGCAGTCCCATTTGTTTAAATCACGTCAGTGAGATGAGACAAAAACAAACCTGTCTGGTTGGTGCTCACAATGTCATGCCCATTATTTTTCCTTCTCAGCAGATTGTCACTGGCTCAGTGCACACAGTGACAGTGAGTCCATACAGGTCATCAAGGGGTGATTCAGGTGTTCGCGTGTTGTGTCAGTGCACAGAGAGAGGGCTCACTTTCTCGCATCGTCTCATAGATTCACGACTTCATCAGAGCTTTCGTTTCATTTGCCTTCTGAAAGTTACAGGGATTCAGCAGCTTCCTGCAGACTGAAGCTGCAGCTCAAGCGTGCGCGCTTTCCACCAATCTGAAGACGGAGACTGACGAGTGCAAGAATCTGCATTTGCGTCCACTTTCACACCAACTCATGACACTTAAACGCATTAATCAGCACTTAGTAACTTTATATGGTCTGCTGTGGTTCCTGAACACTTGCACTTTGCAATGATATGCATCGTGGGAATGCACGCATGCCTGACATCACAACAATCCAGTGAGGTCATGAAAGTGGATTAGAAGGAAATGTGTGAGTTTCTCTGTGAGCTGGACCCAGTTTACAGGGGCTCGTTGTCAGGTCCTGATAGCCGCCGCAGTCTTACACTACTGGAGGACATTAATGTTGAATTTTTAGATTTTAATAAAAAATGAAACAGCCCTGACGCTGAAAATTCAAAGCTGTGAAAGCTTTTATCTCCATTTATCTCCATTTATCTCCATTTATTTTGTGATCAGATTGGTTTTTTAAGCGCTGCAATGGAAAGCACATTTCCACATTGCCTATAACGCAGGTTTCTCTTCTCTTTAGCACCTGAAATGCATCCAGCTCCACAGACCTTCAGCTGGGCAGAAATCACAGCCAGCCAACAATCCTGTGAAACATGCTGATTTCTTCAGTTCGCATGAATCTCACTAAAAATTACCTTTTTTCCACAAACCTTCTTTTTAAAACTCTTTCTTCGTCCAGCAGGTGACCCCGTGTGCTTTTATGTCTTTTCTGTCTCTGCACTTCAGTCGTTGGAGACGTGAAAGTGGAGCTCGGGCTCACGAGAGAATATCAGCAACTGCATTTAAAATGCAGGTTTTACACACTGCATTCATAATGTGAGCAGAGATTTGCAACAACAAATTGCAGCTGAAGGCTCGACGCTTAAGCCGAATGACTGTACAAAGAAATTATTCGCCCGACTTCAAATGATGGCCATTTGCATCACACAAAAGCTGTGAAACGGTGCTTGTTAGCAGATGCATAGAATCTTGTCAAAACCCTCAAACATCTGACACATGGCTTGTGTTGCTGCTGTGGTCTGGCTAGGTGTGAGGAGTGCATTAGCACAAAGTGCCAACCAAATGGGATGCGCTTTGAAGCGATACCTCGATGCCTCTTTGAATGTCCATGTCACATCTTATTTTCATCTCCGTTTTGCCGCCAAACATTAAACACAATTGCCGGCAGAAGCATGGTAACACACCAAAAAGGGCTGTGCGGTCTGCAGGCCTGTCGGCGCCCTTGAATGGTTGGTAATTATCCCATCATGACACAGCAATTAAACCGAGGTATTTAAAGCCAGCGCACATCGTGAACGAGATTCCTCAAATAATAGGCTCACTTCCCGCTCCTGTCCAGCAGCGTTCCCCCCTGCTCTGCGTGGGTGGGATTTACTACTGAAAGAGGGGGAACGTGGATTTGCATATGGCTAACACCAAAGGTTTAATTGCTAATCTCGGGGATTGTTTTTCTGAGCATTGTTTAAGAATTTAATATGTCTTTAACCTCAATTTAATGGCTGAACTGAAAGAAATAAAACCAGAAAAGCTGCGTCTTTCATTTTTCAGCCATTTGTGGGAAATGCAAAGATCTACAAACACTTCACTGACATATGGCAGATAGAGTGCAGGCTATATCGGTCCAGAGTGATCAGAACCGAGGGATGGATCGATGCAGCCAAATACTGTCTCGCTGTCCTGAGAAACAGTCCCGCAGCAGGACGATCCCACTGCCGTGCTTCACTGCAGGGATGCTGCTGTGCAGTATTTGGTGTTCATTTTTGCCCAGAAGATATTTTCAGTATCTCAATCCTGCAAACCGGTGGGATCGGCTGGTGTATAAAAACATTTTTAGCTGTAAATCTGTCATTTGGTAATTATATTGAGGTTTAGTAATTAATTCTGTATCTCCTGCTGTATTATTCCTTACTACATACATCACCCTGTTAAACTGCATAGATGATTTATTTTAATGAAACACTAAATGCCTTGCAGCAAACTCCTTTCACTCTTTTGGTTCAGCTTGTGGAAGGTCCAATAAATGAAACACATCTTTCTGGGATGTGTTTACAGCTCTGCAGAAGACTGCATGACTCTCTCGTACAATGATTGTTGGCTCCCTGATTCGCCAACATCCGCTGGTTTCAGCCGTCGTCTGCGACTACACCACAACTCTGCTCTCACCTTTTATGGACACAATTTTGGCTACATCAGGCGCTGACCTCCAGCTTGCACCGGGGTGCTTTTCACTGGCAGGTCCGCACCTGGTTCTGAGTTGGAAAAGGGTGCAACGAAAGCTCCGGGTTGGGGAGGATTGTAAACTGTGAGACTTGATGCACTCAAATGTGTGACTCTGATATTCTCTGAGATTATGAAGACAGAAACAAATGGGATTTTTAATTAATTTTTGTTTCAGTGAAGGAAGCAACGGTTGGAGCAGCCCGATCACCTCAAAATTATGATTTTTAGCTCACGATCACAAACATCCAGAATGTAAAGAGACATTTCTGTGAATTTGTCCCATTTCAGATAAAATCCACATTCCGGTTCTGAGAAGGTGAGAGCTTCTGTTTATCACGGACTGCAGCACAGGGACAGATGTGAGGATGTTGTCGGGTACATCGTAGTTAAGGTGGCATCTGTGGTGCGATGATGTTGATCCAGCCGTGCAAATTAAAGCGAAGGGGTGCCGTGACAAAACAACACATTTTCCCCCTCATAACGTCAAGAAAATATCTGTATTTTTCATGTAGAAGTCTTTTTGTAGACTAGAGTCTCCAATAAAGAAATCAGCGAGTCTAGTTGCATGCTTGCTGGCTGCGCGCTGTGGCCTCTGAGGTTTTGTTATAGATTAAAAAAATTTAAGCATTTCCTGGTTGGTTTCTTTATATTCATATTCTCAGGCTTTAGATTCACTGTTCACGGTTATAGTTGGTTTATGTGCAATTCCTCGAGTTTCTGTGTATTTCTGCCCCTCAGGTGTGTCCGCGTCTTGTAGGCCGTGTTTGTGTGTTGTTACTTCCTGTTTTATTTTGGTAGTCTTTTATCTCTTGTGCTTTGTGTATAAATTTACTTCCTTTATCTTGTTTTCTTTGATTTGTGGCACCTGTTGGTTTACCCACCTGTTCCCCGTTCCCCTAATCAGTTAGTGTGTATTTATATCCTCAGCTCTCCCCTTGCCCTTTGTTGTATCGTCCCTCATGGTTGTGTGTCTCCTTGCTTCCTGAATCCTGTGTTTTGGGATTGTGATCAATGGCAGCTGAGCAGTTGGGACCATCCTTGGTCCCAACAGGAGCCCTTAAAGGGTGTTTCGAGCTTTGCTTTCCCCTTTTGTCCCACCAGGTCAAAGGAGAAAATAGGTGCACTAACAGTCCTACACACACAATAAGTTGTACAAATACATTTATTCTTTTTTAGCCACACGATCAATTTAATTTCTGTGGCTAATATTGTCTCTCACAGGATCTGTCAGCCATGCACAGAATAGCTGCTCGAGTGGAAGACAGAATCACACACAAATCATAAATGTGTTTAATAGATAACCAATAAATATTAAAGAGCTCTAGTGTGCATGTTTATGCATTGGAATGTGCAGGTGTCTTTCTCGAGGTGCAGAGTGCTCACGGAGAGCAAATGTGCCTAATGTTCTCTAAGAGAATGCATTTTATCAGGAGCACTAACAGAACACTTCGTTGTCACACGTATGAAACTTCTTTTGGGAGGTTTTCTTCCTGGCAGAGCTCTGCTGAAACTCACTGGCAGTCATCTTCTGCAGAACAGGTGGGTTTCCAGTGACTTGCTGCAGGGTGGCAGTTAAAATCATTCTGCCCTCAAGCGAGATCTCTTTGTGTTGTTGGCACCGCTGATCAGTAAGCAGGTGGTGCAGGTCTACGAGGCTATTTAATCATTAGTCATCAGCATTTGTCATGCCATTTGGGACGCGCGGAGCCTCCACAATTTTTGCTTTTATGGTGCAGAAAGTCGGGCATCCTCCTGTTCCCCACTGATTAAAACCTGCCAGGTTTGGAGCTTTGATGCACGCATCTCACTGAATGCCAGCCCGAGAAGAGAATGAGTTATTTAATGGTGTAAAGTAATCAGAATAAATCCGTTCTTTCTAAAACACAATGACTCCGGGCGCAGTTTTGGTTTTAGTCCTTTCAAAGGAGCCCTTTCACCCAGCCAGGTGGAATTACCTCGATCCATTTGTGTGTAATTACCTGCTTTTAGCTTCTCAAAGTAAAACCATAGAACGCTTTCATTCTCCTCGGTCTGGAGTTTAAATGCATGTCAGAAATGGCAACAACAACAAAAAAGGAGCTGTATTTCTCTTTGCATCCAGACAGGTTTCTACAAGCTGCACATCCACGCTCACTGAAATCATTTCAGTCCTTTTAATGAGGACAGGATTTAGTGGAGGATTGTGGGAGGCCAGTTATTAACATGTCACAGTTCAAGCTTCTTTGTCATCTGCCAAGAACACCGGGACAAAAACATGACAGCTGAGATGTTATGATGGAAGATGACTAGAGACAATCTGATGTTTTTCAGATTCCATCAATCTAGCTGACTAATGGCACATGGCATTGTCAGCTCATCACCCGTTACATGCCCACAAAGTACCTTAAATTATTGAGTGCGGTGCTTTTTAATGCTGGTGGCGGCAGCGATGACAATCAATCTGCATGTCAGGTAACGAGACGCGTGCACTTTGATTTTGAGGAGAGTGACAGTGCTTTTCCCTACATGTAAACAGGAGGGATCACAGAATAAGGAGTACGCTGTATATTGTTGTACCATTCTACCATTTCCACAGCTGCATCACCAGTGAAGCAACCCCCCAATACAAGCTAAGGTCACTGGGACAGCAACCGGAGACACATCAGAAGTAGCTTCTGAAATATTGTAGAGATGCTATCACGCATTTTATAACCTTGTATGAATGCCGTTATAGCAGTTTATCACTGCAGAACGGCAAGAAGGTGACTTTCATGTTTATGCCTCTAACAGCACCTTCAGTAATGTCTCAGAAGGAGCGGCTGCTCTGAGATAAACTGTGTTATTGGTCCTGCCAGAGACTGAATACCGCAGCCTTCTTAGCACTCTCCTTCTTTGCTCTGTCTAACTAACCAGCTATAAAGTCACGTTAATGTCATAGCATCAATTTAATCTTTCTTTTCTTTTCTTTTTTTTACAGAATATTATAATATTTTCCCCTTTTTCAGCTCTGTTTTTTTTTTTTTTTTGCCAAATGCACCTTCTTTTTGCCCGAAGTTTGTCTCCACATCACTGACCTTGATACTTGGGTTTAACTCAGTTAAATAACTCTTTCTTTATAATTAATAGCTTTGTAGGGCGCAAGGAGATATATCTATTGACAAGGGATAAACGCAAACAGCAATCAATATCCTGCAGAGCTGCTGTTCTTTTGACTTGCAGCGCTCTTCAGGGACACACCGTTGCTCTTTGTCGGCTTAAAGCTCCAGCTGCAGGACGCGAGGCCTCCCGGCACATGCGGCGCATCTCTGAAGTTGATCCCCGAGCTGTTTATCAGTTCTCAACCAGCGTGGGTGTTAACCGCTGGAGACTGCTTTAGAAAACGCTGGGACATAAAGATGTTCAGAAACGAGCAGGAGGACAGCTGTAAGGTGACCAGACATTAAACGATGAGGTTTTGGATGCAGGAATTGCCTGACGAGCCTGTAACCACATGGCTCCCTTTCCCAGGCAGTGAAGAGGTTAATGCTGAGCGTTGCACTCATTAAATTTTTATAATTTTTTTCCCCCCTGCTTTTAAAGACTTTTTTAGACTTTTTATTCTGACTTTTTAAAAAGTGTAAGGAGGTTGCTGGGAATGCAGTCCCACAGCATGAACTGCAAATTGAATTTCCTGAGATGCTGCAGAGGAAAATGTCTGGTACAACACTGTAACACTTGAAATATAGTGAAATCACTTGTATCGCAGATTGAAGCGTGTGAAACATTAAAGAAGACCTATTATGCGTTCCCTTATCTGCTCTCCTACATTTTCTTTTTCAATAGCGAATGCTTATAGTAAACATGGCCAAAGTTTCGAATAATGGTTCAGACGCCTGTAGACTAAAACCAAGAGAGGGGATATCCCTAATATGGTCATCTGAAGGGATTGTCGTGGCTGCGCCGGTCCCTTCAGATGACCATGCAGAGTTTTTCAGACCAATGCCCACATGTTACAGCTGTATCATTGATAAAATACATGGAAAAAATTGTAATGCGGGCTCCTCTTCCTCACATTCACACTATTATCTGCCCTTTTGCTTAGCCCCTGCAGCAAAGAAGTCATAAGATATAATACTTCTTTGTAATGAAGTGAAACTGAGTGTTAAAACCAACAAAAATGAAACCACAAAGGCCTGAGCACACAGGCAAAAACAAGCACCATCAATGTGTGGAGAGGGCGGCCTTAAGGGAGGAAGAGCTACTGTAAAAGGGCTGAGCAGAATTTTCATTTTATATTTATACAGTTTAACCCACAGTTATATTTAGAGATGTAGCTTATTTGGTGAACTACCACAATTCACTACAATTGCCACATATACATCGAGACTGAGTGGCATGTGGAAACTCTGCAGCTTAAAGGTTAGGGTATACTCGCTGATTCACCCTGAGCCTCAGCAGTTTTGTTCCTTTCGCTTCTTTACCGGAGCTATTATTAACTTCTGCAGAGGTGAAGCACTTTCTAGTTCTCAGAGATTAATGAAAAAGTAGTCAGCGTGTGAATAATTTAGGTTTGTCCTCTTCATTCATCGCTGAACTCGGTTTTGGACACTTTTAACCCCCACAGTTTTTCCTTCCATCTGAGACCTCGGCAGGAGTTTGTAATTTTATTCCACGATTATTGAATCGGGAGCTGTAAGCAAATGAATAAATTATGAGTAAAAGCAGAAAAATATGGTAATAGGAGAGAGGAATGAAATTGCCATGAATGACTGAACTTTAAATTTGCCAGGCCTCAGCAGTTCAGCTCTCCTAAAACCATCGTTTGACGTTTGGCTGTCAGATTTCTGTTTCCAGCCATCACTAAACATAATTTATAGAAGTGCTCCGAATGCAGTTATGGAAATATTTGTAAGCAGTTCAAACATCAAGTTTTTTCTTTAGCACTGAATATATTTTTCACCCGCGACAATGCTGGCGTGTACTCCAAATTAATTTCAGGTCTGGCTTATCCCAGTTACAGCCAGTCACTGAGCGTCACGGTTACAGGTATTGTTGTAGTTTTGGTTCTTTGTTGTTGACCGGTCAGTTCTTTGGTTCCTAAATAAGGGGAGGGCCCCTGAAGTGTCTGCGTGGCAAACATGATGAGAGCTGCTCAGATTTTCTGAGAAAAGAAAGAAAAGGCGCTCGAGCGCTTCCTTTATCACCTCCGTTAGCAGAGGACGCACTGTTTCATGGAGCTAATGCTGTCCCTGTATTCACAGTAACGCACAATCAGACCATTTGCACAAACAAATGATGGAAATAACCGATAGGTGATGCAGAACATGCACATGTTAACAGCGTGTTTTCTCTTTCATGCCTTAACCTGCTGATGTGTTTTGCGCCTTCAGCTGCAGGCTGTTAAACCCACATCTGAACCCTGAACATTATGCTGTTGTGATAAAAATCTGCTTCTTATGAAGTTGCGTAACACTGACTAATTCTTTTTGCTTGAGTCCAATTTTCTGTCTCTGTGAGCGCCTCTGAAGGAGGCTGGAAATGTTTAGCCAAGGGTGAAGAAAATGTTTTTTGGGTGTCAGTGTCACATGGTTTCCTGCGTGTCAAAGCAGACTTTTTAATTTAATATTTACTCGTAAGCAGGCTTTAACACTATTATTGTGGTAGAAAGTGTGAAGATGGTCTTGTTCTGTTTTAAGTACACGCAGAGTTATCTCCTGTAGAGCCTGTTTCTAAACACAGCAAGCAGCTGTTTCCCAGAAATAAGTCACAAAATTAGCTTACAGCTTGATATTAATACTTAATGCAATAGGCTAGTGTGTGTATTTTAGAATGTGGACGTTTGTAACTCAGTGTATGATACGGAGGGAACAACAGGATGAGCTGCAGTGTAGAGAAATGGAGACGTGTACTGGTGCCAAGAACAAGGGTGATGTGCAGAGCTGTAGCAACTAGAGAAGGATGAAGTTGATGAGCCATAGCATGAAGCTATGGGGAAGGGTTGCTGAAGCTAGGTTTAGAACAGAAGTGACGATCAGCGAGCAGCAGCGTGGCTTCATGGTGAGAAAGAGCGCTACAGATGTGATGTTTGATGTGAGCGTGTAGAGGATGTCAGAAGGAGTTGAGTGGATTTAGAGAAAGCAGATGATACGGTGGGAAGAGAGGAAGTGTGGCGCTGCACGCGGGCGTCAGAAGTGGCAGGGAAGCATGTGAGGGTGGTGCAGGACATGTACGAGGAGCGAGAGAGTGGTGAGGTGTGCGGTGGGAGCGACAGATGGGTTCAAGGTGGGGCGGGATTACATCGGGGATCGGCTCTGAGCCCCTTCTTATTTGCAGTGCTGATGGACAGGATGACTGATGAGGTCAGGCAGGAGTCTCCATGAACTATGATGTTTGCGGACGACACTGTGCTGTGCAGTGAGAGTAGAGGTGGTAGAATGCTCTGGAGAGAAGAGGAATGAAAGTCAGTAGAAGCGAGACAAAATACGTGTGTGTGCTGCGAGGAGCAGAAGCAGTGAAGGTAGATGAGTTTAAATACCTGGGGTCAACCATCCAAAGCAGGAGACAGTGCACAAAAGAGGTGAAGAAGAGCGTGCAGGCAGGGTGGAGTGGGTGGATATGCAACATGGACTAAGATGCATTGTCACTAAATTACCATTTAAATTTTTAAACTTCAGGCTAAAGTCCCACATGCCGACACAAATTCCTGTTCTAATGAGGACGTGCAACACCTTTCTTTTGATGTTTATGAGCACCAAAGCAAACAGCAAAGCTTTATTTATTTACACAGAGACACGGAGCGGCTGCAGGCGCATCAGAGGAGCGCGACTGCTTCCACAAAGCTTCACGCTCGTTATGACAACTTCATTTTGCCCTTGAAAAACTCCCATAATCCCTGTGACCAGACCAGACTGATAATTATCAGTCTCTCTACGCTAGCCATGCGGTCTCCCACGAGACATCAGTGTCCAATAAAGGTTTGACTTGCAAGAAACAGCTACTGCTGTTGGTCCAAGCAAAATATGTGAAAATGTTATACAAATGTGCGAAACGCGGTCTCCGGCTCTGCGGTCACAGGAACAATTAGGCTCATGATGTACTCATTTTTGCAATAATAAAATATGAGAGTGAGTAAAAGAACACGGCAGGGGCATGTGGGGACTCTTTTACTTCTGTTTCAGGATCTGGTGAAGCTGCAAGGAGGATATGTTAATGTAAAATGTGAATATATCGGTGGAATCTCAGCATGAAAACCCTTCGACTGCCCCCGAGCAAAGAACAAGCTCCATCTCAAACCATCTCCTTTTAGCTGTTTGTCCCCTGGTGTTCAGAGCGCTGGAAATGCCCCGACGTACATACGGCCCGGAGTACAGCGTGGAATAAAATATTCCCATCCTTCCCTCAAGGAAACATTTTGCATGCTCACAGCAGCCTCGACATTTTAAAGAGCAATTTGCAAGAAACGGATGTGAGGAAGAAGTTAGCTCAACCATGTGATTGAGTTTCCCTCTTGTCCCCGACGATATTTAGAAAAGCTCAGAGCCCAGAACAGCTGAGCTCAGAACACATTATCCTCGCTCGGGTTTTCTCAAGAATCACAAAGTTATGTGTTTGTCATGGCTGAGGGAGTGCTAATTTCCTATGGGATGATTAACAAATGCACAGAGGAATGATAGCGCCTTAACCGCTTTATTTATCTGAGGATCACCTGTCATAGTAGGTGAACATGATGCTGTATCTGCTGTGTGGGAGGCGCACAAAGGTTCAGTGACAGCTGAGGAACTGAGGAAAGCTTTTATTGCAACTTTTTAAAGGGTCACTTTGTCCTCATGGCAAACCTTTTCCCCCCTGTCACATTACATCTGTTTGTATGTGGCATCATTTTCTAATCTGTCTGCATTTTGAGAATGAAATTCCTTCTGTTTACAGCATGAAAGCACTTTTATTTTTTCCCTCTTCTTCTGCAGCCTTTATGAGTCACCTCAGCGGATTATCTGCCTCCATCTCGCCCTATCCTTAGCATCCTCTCCTGTTACACTAACCCTTCGCACGTCTTCACTGCATCCATCAACCTTCTCTGTGCTCTTTCTCTTTTCCTCCATCTTCAGCATTCACTATCCCTCCTCTGTGCACGTCCAAACCTCTGACTTTGTTTCCAGAACACGCTGACATACTCATTTCTAATCCCGTCCATCCTGGTCACTCCCAATGAAAACCTTAATATCTTCAGCTCTGCCTCCTGTCTCTCTGTCAGTGCCGCCATCTCCACACCATACATCAAAGCGGCTCTCACTACCATCTTGTAAACCTTCCCTCTCACTCTTGCTGCTATCCTTCTGTCACAAATCATCCCTGGCACTCGCCTCCACCCACTCCACCCTGCTGCACTCTCTTCTTCACCTCTCTTCAGTGTCAGGAATGACATTAAATGAGTATTTAGAGTGCGAGAGGGAAAAAAAAAGCACAGCACATCTAACCAGCGTGAAAGCAGGTAAACTGGAACACAGACATGTGGACTCTAAGAGAATAAAAATACCATAAGTCATCTCTGTGAGTTAGAGCAGGTCACACATGCCTTGCTTGTTGCCTCTGAGTTTATAGGAAAGACCACCTGCAGGCTCTGACTGAGACAGCAGTCTGTTTCTTCCAGCCTCTGTGTGTTTGTGCAGCTGATCACGATAAGAGGGTGTGCAGTGGGAGATTCTGGAGATGGCAGAAGTGTAGCTTTTTGCACTGAAATTACTTTACTTTGATTCGGGTGGGCAAGACGCTCTGCCTATAGCTAAACTTAATCAAGTACTGTTTGGTGCCTAGCCTGTGGAGCAATTGAAAGTAAAAGTATCCCAAAATATCTTTTGGGAAAAAAGAGTGAACAAAGCAAAACGAAGTGCAAACCACAAACACGCCTTCGGTCTCCTGATGCAGATTTTTGTTGCTCTTCAGTGCACGGTGCTTATCTCGTGGCATCCAACAGAACACCCTGGCATGAAAACATGTCGGGAAGATGTGTGATTGTGCCACCTGTCACTGAATAGAACAATAACTGACTCCTTGTCAGCCGTTATTCTTCCTCACTGCACTAAAAATGCATTTTGCAGAGCCCTGTGCGTCAGGAAATGACAGCAAAGACTCGGTGAATTAAAATGCGATGAAAAGGGGTCCTGACCCGCGTGGCACGCTGACTGTAAGAATATGTTGGCTAAGTACTCTTAAGAGTTGTCAGAGCTCTGCCAAGGTGTGCCAAATATTAGAACATTGCACACATCACTGCATGTTCACACAGCATAGCGGACAACCTCTCAACCCCTGCCGGCAGTGGCCTTTCCAGAGAGAACGTGCATTATTGACCAAGAGGTGCTTCGCAAAAAAAAGAGACGCACAAAGAGTCTCCAGCGTCGGCATTTGAAAACATCCTCTGAAAGAGGCGAGCCGCCCCAAAAAGCAGACGGCGTGACCAGCGGTGAGCGAGAGGGGTCCAGCCAAGAGTACAAAGCAGCTATTGAGCGGGCACGGCTGAGTGCTCGCAGTCGGTCTGAAAGGTCACCATCCTGCCGCTTTTACCGACTAATTCTGAAGATCAATAATTTAGCTGTCAGATGGAGCGTTAAATCAAAGCAGTCTCCACTTCAAAGTTGCATTCTTCCACATTATACTCAAGCGTCTGACGTGAAGCCCATCCTGAAGGATTCCTCTGATTTTCTTCACAACAACGACTGAGAACCTGAAAAAAACAGACTCATCAGATTCTGCCGCTAACAAGCAGTAAAGGAGACGGCGGTAAGGTGCACATGCACAGAAAGACTGAAGTAAAACTAAAAAAATAACACACACGCACAACTTGCGTTTCCCTGGAAGACTCTGCCAGAAATACATTAACAGCTTGAATCACTCCACAAGCAGTCCAACATTGGTGAGTCTCCTTCTGTCACCTCCACGCGCAGCTAACGTCCAGCACTCGTCCCCAGTGACACCAGCGTGCTACCTGTTGGTGCACCTGATACATGACGTGTTGAGATTAACTGACACAACTAAAACTTGAGGGGAAAAAAAACCCAAGCCTTTCTGGACCGTGACTTCTGTATACCAAAGTATTCTCGAGTCATATGTGAGGTCATCTGTTCAAGTTCAGCTAAAATCAGCTTTAGTTAGGTCTGCTGCCCCAACCGGTCACAGCAGGTGGCTGCCCCTCCCTGAGCCTGGTCCTGCTGGAGGTTTCTTCCTGTTAAAAGGGAGTTTTTCCTTCCCACTGTCACCAAGTGCTGCTCATAGGGGGTCGTTTGATTGATGGGTTTTCTCTGTAATTATTGTAGGGTCTTTACCTTACAATGTCAAGTACCTCGAGGCAACTGTTGTGATTTGGCGCTACATAAATAATTGAATTGAGACTGAAGGTGTTGCAGTGGCCCAGCCAAAGTCCAGACCTCAGCCCTCAGAGTGAAGTACTGCGGTGGGCCCTGAGGGGAGCAATGCCCACAGATCTCAGTGAGCCGAAGAGATGTAGTAATAGTGCAATAGATTGCAATAGACTGTGTTAATTGTGTAAGCAGCCTAAACCACTGATCACGTATAGAACACCAGTTCTCCACCCAAGTCCTTATAGTTGAAAAAAAAAATCATCATTTTTGGGGGCAGCAATTCTGAAATCAACACGGTGCGAGCAATATTGCTCAGACTGCAGTTTATCCGTTTTACGTATTACAGATAAACGCGTGTAATGTGAGAAATAGTGCATTGTTTATCTATTGTAGGTGGGACAGAAGACCCTTATCAAGTGCAACGAATCGATTAACAGTGGCCAGATCACCGGTGCACTGATGTTTTAGCCTCATGCTCGTTTTCAGAACCTTTTTTACCTTTCAAAGTTCTAAAACGTGTTATTTTGCAGGCTTTGGAGAGCTTTTGTCTTTTTTTTCCTACAAAAAAAATTGTGATTATAATTGTATCCACGAATACAAATCATCTTATCAGCCGGCGTGTGCTCGGGCGATGCTAAAATATTGCAAAAGTCGTTCGCATTGCTCTTCGGATGGTGACCCGTCTCCCAGTGCAGTGTTGATACCTGATCAAGTGGAAGGAATCCTATTACACAGAGACTTGGTTAGATTTCAAGTAATACAATCCCCTTTCCTATTTTCATCTCCAACTCAGCAACACCTTAAAAATATCTGTAATGATTCATTCCTGTGACGTGCACTAGATGGGAAAAAACCCACCTTGTTGCTCCATTAAATCTATTACAATAAACTGCAGAGTGCATTCAATGTGGGAGTCCAGTCTGAAAGCAAAAAGCTTCGTCGAGGCAGAATAATGAGAGCAAGACTGTTATTTAAAGACTGGAGCCATGACAACAGAAGACCACTGCTGGCGAAGGAAATTAGTCGTCCTTTTTTGAGAGTGAATTAAGAGCAGATGGGGACGTGATGCTTTAATGTTATGTATGATATTCACTAAAGGATGTAAGGTTCAGGTTTGTGTTGAGTACAATGAGCCTCACTGACAGCAGCACTTATTTTTTTTTCTGCTTTGTTTCACTAGGCAGCAAAATCAAAGAACGACGTGTTTAAATCGAACAGCCCTTTAAATCTGACACATCGGAGTCATATTTGCAGGGAGGAAGACACCCTGAGGCACAAGTGTTGCCTCAGACTGGTGAGAGGGTCTGGGATGCAGGAGTTGGTTGTGTTGAGTTGATGTGCTATTATTATAATGTTAAACCTAGAAGAGAAACATGCACATCGCCTAACAGGAAATTTAAGATTTGCATAGCACACGTCGGTTGTGATTGGTCGTTTTGTTTGTGTAGTTTTTACAGAATGAAGAAGAGGATGTTTTCATCAGCGAGTGAAATGCACGGTGTTTCTGGAAAGTAGTCAGATTTAAGCTAAAGGCTGCATGTTTTCCTAATACTGTAGTTTCCACACACACCCCTAAAAAACGAGCTGTTTAAAGTAGACATGCAGATGTTGTGGCAGTTGTTTTAAGTAGCGCTACAACAGCCCAGAGCTCAGGTTTGAGCTACAGTGGCACAGCCAGGAAGCAGCACAACATCTGGATTTAAAAGAAGGTAAGAGGAGAGATTTATAATATCAAAGATGACCTATGTGTTTATAGATCCACTAATTCTAAGCATATGAATGCCAGTGTGTGATATCAAGCTACATGTTGTGTGTCTGTGTAACCAAAAAAACTCTACGGCTGAAAAATGAAGCCCACGCTGAGGTGCCAAAATCTGCAGTTCCTCTAATGTCCACTTGAGGCTGTCTCCAAGCACAAGACAGTCCCCACAGACTCCCACACTGAAAGTCTCCACTTTACAGCAGTGATAAACATGTTTACAGCCTGCTGAGAAAAGAAAAGCTCATTTCTGACTTTAAAGAGGTAAGTTTCTATATACTGTTCTCATTTAAGTTACATAAAGGCTTAAAGTTTGCATTGTTAGAGCCGTGGCTGCTGTGATTTAGAAGTGCCGCTAGCTCTCACCTCTTAGTAGACCTCTCAAGAATAACAGCGTAATAATGTCAACAGCATAAGCTCCTCTCAAATGGGCATTACAGCAGTGGGCCCAGGGGCCTACACACAGCTGGGAGCCCATCCAAGAGGCAAGAAACAAAGCAAACAAGCTCTCAAACTCAGTCAGGTATTGATGCTGCAGCATTTATGAAGTGAATGAAACAGTCGTGAGTTAGTCTGAAAGTGGAAAATAAGAAAAAGGGGAGAGGGACGCAACGCTGAGCTGTCACTTTTAAGGAAACTGCCAGCTGATAGTTGTTTTGTTCCACAAAATCAAAACGAAAACACTGTGGCTGACATTACAGTTGTTGAGAAAAATGACAAGCACGCCAAGTGAGACGCTAGCTGTAGCAGCAACTCACAGCATCTCTGGATTCATGCAGGTGAGTGAAGCTCTGGCTGCTTCGCTTTCACTTTAATGTCTGATACTTTAAAGCCTTCCTGAAGTTTTATTATGATGTTACCTTTAGTTTTCTAGTGAAGTACAGTTCCATCCATAGTTATTTAAAACAGTTTGCTACACACACACAGATATATATACATATATATATGGTGAGTAAGAATTTTATTTTATTTACTTAGCACTAATTAGCTGACATCTATGTTTATGGCTGCAACTTGCTCACAAAGCTAACCAGTGTTAGCTGATAACTTAGCACTCCACCGTCTGGTCTAAATTTCTTCAAGATAAGAGGCGACAGCCATATTGCTGAAGTTGAGGGTATTTGTGTGTATTTATTTTTGTGTCCCTTAAGTTTGTGGTTTTTGCAGGCAGCTGTGACCACCAGGACACCAGAAAATCCACGAAAGCAGGACTGAGCGTAAAACGTGCTTAAATAACTTTAGAAACTGCTGCAAAAACATGACCAAAAATCACAACATCCATTCAGAGATGTATACAAACCGGGATAACACTCGAGTGTGTCCAAACCTTTGACTGGTACTGTATAAATATCATTGCATTATCCAAAAGTCAGATAATATAACTCACTCCAGAGATTTGACAGATTCTTCTCATTTAATTTTTACTGGTGTTGCAGGGCGCGGGCACAAGGTTCTGGTGAGACGAGTGTAAGATGTTTTTTTTTCAATGCTAACAACAGATTTTGTTCAGGCAAATCCACAGATGATACATTAGTCCTGCACACAGCTGTGAGCCCGAGCAAAAGAAACTACAGCGCACACCAGGGACGTCTAAACCACCTTAATTTTTCCATGATGCGTTTAGAGCTGCGACTTACGGCAGATGGAAATGAATACCTGATATGTGGTCCTGACTAAACTTAACCTTCATGGCTTTCAAACTCACACCTGCGATCTCGTTGCCACTTGAGCCTCATTTTGCTGCAGTGCTGCTGCGTTAATACTTTCTTCACATCTACAAATACCTGGAAAAAAGCAGAGAATGGGAAAATTCTGCAATATGAACCCAGTCGTGCATGCCTGCATTATTCCATTACCATCACTATTATGAGGGGGAACTAATTAAAAATTGCAACTCACAGGCGCGTACTGTCTATCCCACAGGTGCGCTCTGGGACTGGGGGCTGTGGGAGCTATCTGGTGTGAAGCATCAAAGCACCGTGGGCCAATCCAGGCATCGATAAGGAAGCTCTCGCGTCTCTGATGTTTGTTCACAAGTCGCCACTGATCAAACATATCGGGGGGGAAATAGATGAGTTATATCTTCATGTTGAGATCAGATTTTCTCATCCACGTTTGAAGGTCGCCGCAGGCTCCGGTCAGCAACTTATAAATCAAACCTGAACGTGTCCCTGCCATGCAGTGGGAGTGAGACTGAGTCATCTGTAATGGTTGCTGATGCATAACATATTAAGTGCTATATTTGGCTGAAGTCAGTGTCAGCTAAGTTATATCAGTTTCCCTTCGCGCTCGCACACGTACTTCATGTCAAACAGTCAAACATTTACCGCCAAAGTTCAGCACACATTTTGAAAAATGTGAAGGTGCAAACTTTCCGCTCACACGCCCTGAAAACACGACAGCACAAACATTTTTACATGCTGCTCTCTGAGCCAGCGAAGCTGACAGATCATCATCTGAGACGGAGGATGAGGAGGTGGAGGCAGGACAGTGGAGTGAGAAGGAGACGGAGAGGAACAGCGGGTGGGGTGGGGTGTTTTTCAGCACTGAGTGTGTGCGTGTGGGTGTATGTAGCTTTACTTTGAAGTGTTTTCCCGGCGGGGATGGCAGTTTCTAACAGACCACTGCATTGGATCGTGTCAAATGCAACAAACAAGGAGAGATGAGCGCAGAAAAACTTCAAGACCTGCATGGAGATGAAGATGCAGACAGACGGCTAGATGTGCACAAACATACACACAACTAACCACACACACACACACACACACACTGGATCAACAGTTTCATTGATTTATGTCAGAGAAAACACTGACCCATTCCTGCACATATCCTGCACCCACTCTCAGCGGTGGAGCGTTTTTCAGTCTGGCTAATCAAACAGTTATTGTTACATTTCCTGTGAATGCCTGCAGGAAACAAACAATGGCGCCTTAAACGCAGCTTCTGTAGGACTGCTTAGAGTTCAGCAGTGAAGTAAATTCATCATTTCTAGAGCTTTAATTTTGCCATTTCCTTATTTTAAAGTTTCTTTCTTTCATCGTTTTTGGCATTTCTGCTACTCTGCGTGTAACCCAGTCTGCTGACTGGATTTTGTAAAGATGTCTTAAGGCTTGAATTATTACTAATTTTGACATTTCCTCTGTTTTTGCAGCGTCTTGTTCGTTCGGTCTGGCTCTCTTTGTGTTCCCTGTGCTCCTTTGTGTATTTGTCTGCTTTTGGATTTCTGTTCAGCTCGACTCAGTCCTGTGGACTTTGCGTACCAGGTAACGAGCTTTCATCAGCTGTCAAAGCTCGCTTTGTTCGGCCTCCTGTGTCCTGCACGCGGGTCCTCTCTCCAAAACAGACAGACTGAACACGAGAAAGCGAGACTGTATATAAATGATGGACACCCACTTTGTCTTGATTTTGATTCTTTGTTTGGATCTGACTGAGGACCCGAGGGGCACCGCATACTCAGACTCAGTCAGCCACACCCTAAAGCGTGCCCTACTTTTTGACTCTTTTTGGCAACTGCTGGTAACAGGGAAATAGAACCACTCCCAACTAGTTGCGAGTGGTTGCTGGTTGGTGCTGGCGGTTGCTGTGAAATCGATTGCTATTTCCTAGTCACACCGGTCTATATACAAGTGAGTGACCCCCCCCCCCCCCCCCACCCCCCCCCCCGGTAACCACTGGTCACTGGGGAAAAATTCCCCGACTGGTTGGCGAGTGTTTGCAGGATGTTTGCTGTTGCTGGGTGAAATCAGTTGCAAAGAACAACTGCAAACCTTCAAGAGTAATGCAGTTTTTCTCTGGTGACCAGAGGTTACACTTCTGCAGCGCATCTATGTTGCGCCTACGATGTAGCCTAAGAGAATGGTTTCAGAAGTGTTTGTGCCTAAAGTGTACCTGCCGCATACACTTAACACAGAAGGGTAAAGTCATTTTCCCACAGCCTTCTACCAAGTTACAAGAACTCATTACTCTATAATCACCTTATCTCACACTGGAAGCATGTTATCAGACAAAAATATCATGTGAGCTGTTGGCCGATCCTTAAACAAGGTAATTCTCCTCTGAAACTGGATGATTGTGCCCGTGGGTAAGGCATATCTATTTTGCATGAAGATTCATTAACAGCGCCCCTCTGCGTCCTGTGGGTCCCCACAACATGACAAGGCCATATGTCTAATTACAGCACAGCTTTCATTTAGTAAAGAGGCCGCCTGCTGCATTTGTTGTGCTTCGTTCGTGTTGCATCAAATCTGGACATTTCGAGCTGCAGCTGAGAATTTTTAGACCAGGCTCTGCAACGTCAGTCTTTACTGACTCATTGTTAAAGGGATGTTATTTACCGGAGCTTTTCAAGTCTGGCTCCGGCCTGGCGATCGCAACAGAGAGAGATATTTTATTTCAAAATTCTCCCGAGTGCCTCCGATGTGCAGAGCCCGAGGTTGTTTGGTTTTGCCTCAGAGTTGTTGAGCTGTTGGTGGCAGAACGTGGGAATGTTTTTGAAGGTAGAAACTTCAAAAATATTGTACAGGGCTTAGGTTCTAAAGATTATTTACACTATGAAATCACAGTATTTGTCTCCAAAAAAGGAGATTTACGTCCCCGCAAAGTGAATGAAACAAACTTCTCCTCTACATCTCCTCAACGACATAAATCAGGTCGCGCAACAATTCAGAAACGCAGCATTTGCTCACATCACAGGCGGAGCGGACGCAGCAGCAGCAGCAGCGCGGTCAGCAGCTGCCATCGCTCGAGGGTCGCGTCTGGCTGGGGTTTGTAAAGATTTATAAAAGAGTCTAAATTTTAAATAAATGTCATGAATATATCATGATTTACTGTAACACACACACTTCCAGCTATAAGTGAAGTGATCTGATTAAAGAGAAGACTCTTTCTTTCAGATCTCCACATATTTAGCCAGTCTAATTAGAAGGATTCCTTAAAAACCACTGCAAGTACACACGGCACTAAAAAATAAAGCCACACTATAGAACATGGGTGGGCAAACTACGGCCCGTGGGCCACAGCCGGCCTGTTGATCTTTTCAATCCGGCCCACTGCAGATTGGTACAGAATTGCCCAAATCAAGTCATATCATAATTATGAGCGGTGATGTCAGTAATGCGTTACTTAGTAACACCTGCAGCGTTACTTAGTAATGCGTTACTGCTGCAGGTGTTGTGCCAAAAAGTGATCGCCTGTATTTAACTGTAAATGACCTGTTGACCTATAATCTGTGAAACGTGTCAAACATATCTCTCATCAATGATATCAGGTCATTTTGAGTGAGAAACAGCATTTTCTGCTTCCATCTGCTTCCATCTCACCCGACCCCCACCATCCTCCTCTGTCACACCAACCCTCTTCACTATTCACTACATCCATGAGCCTTCTCTGTAGTCTTCCTCTTTTCCTTCTTCCTCACAGCTCCATATTCAACATCCACTATCCCTCCTCTGTACACACCCAAACCTCTAACTTTGTTTCCAGAACTCCATCTCCAAACCATACAGGTCTCATTCACACACGTGTATTCTGACTTGCCTCTGCTGACATATAGTGGAATATAATGGAACTAAATAGCATTTCCCTTGAGTTGTTTTTTAATTTCTAAAATTTAATTTTATTATATTAATTTCATTATATAAAAGACATCTCTCCAAAACTGTGAAACGTACACCAAAAATCATCTAGCACTCAAGCCACAGGAAGATCTGTGAATTCGATTTGTCCACATAAGAAGCAGGTGTCAAACCTGCGCTCCGCGGGTCATAAATAGCCGGTAATTTTAGCCCGCTGAATGGCTCAGCAAATTGTGAAAATTGCATGGAGGCAGGGAACAATTTTGGACTTTCGCTGTATGTTGCATCAGGGAACATTGTGTTGCAGGTCCTAAAAAATTGATCCATCATGAGAGCTGCCCAATTTTTTTCTAATCCAGAGGTCTGAGTCAGCCTTCTTGCTGGCAAAGATTTTACCCATTACTTGCCATCCAGCACTTAAGTGAAACAGCAGCTTCTCTGAGCTGTGCGTGCTTTGGTAAACTGACTGAATACGGAAAAATTCAGACGTGTTGTTTTATCTTTCTTAAGATTTTTCTTTCCCCGTTCTGTTCTTTATAAAGTGGCTCTTTAAGCGTGAAAGTTTTCAAAATGAATTTCTTTACAGTAAAAGAAATTTGGAGGTGCTTTTCATTGTGAAATGAGGTTAAACAGTATGCAGCCCATTCATTTAAATGACTTGCCTGTATTAAATAGTTTCACATTTTAACTGCAATTTCCAGTAATTAATTTACAGTGTCTCTTTTTAACGGACGGCCGGTTATAAAAGGTGTTCTGAACCTGAATGTTGAGGACCTGGTTTACCGTTGTTCACATTCATATCGATGTAATGATTTTCTAAACACATGCACAATATTTTTCACATGCAGAAGCTTTAATTCTGTAATAACAGCCGTCACAATGACGAGAGGAGAGAAGCAAAAGCAACACATTGCAAGTGGTCCAAACAAAGCGACACAAGACGAAAAATCACAACTACGTTCCTGTGCAGAGGCGTCGAGATCATGAAAAAGTGTTATCTGGAGGCCTTGAATATATTTACAGTAAATAAGGAAATGTTCTGTTTAGTCGTTTTGTTTGGTTCACCTCAGTTATTCGGTTCCCCTTTTGTTTTAGTCTTAACCTGCTCTAAGTCTCTCCTTCTAATGGCTATTTCTTCTGCGCGCCTCTCTGCCAGACTTCAGCTCCATCAGCTCCACTTCATGCTTCGCTGCAGTCTCCAGAACTTTCTGCTTATTGTAGAAGATTACAAAGTTGTTAATGATAGGGTGGATGGGCAACGCGATGGCTATCACCCCGCACAGAAAGCTCACGGCTGCATTACACTTGCCCAGGGTGGTTTTGGGGTAGATATCGCCATAACCCACAGTGGTCATTGTGATGATGGCCCACCAGAAAGACTGCGGGATGCTCCGGAACAAGGTCTCCGGATGACTTTGCTCCATGGTGTAGGCCAGCGCTGAGAACACGAAGATACCCACGCCCATGTACATGAGGAGCAGCCCCAGCTCTTTAAGGCTGTTTTTCAGCGCGTAAGTCAGAGTTTGCAGTCCGGAGGAGTGGCGCGCCAGCTTGAAAATGCGCGCGATACGTGTGATGCGGAGCGCCTGGACAGCCTGCTGGACGTTTGCCAGTTCCATCATGGATGTGGTGCCGAGGTAGGTCAGGGCCAGGACCACGTAGAAAGGCGTGATGGCCATAAAGTCTATGATGTTCATGATGGAGAGCGCAAAGCGCAGCTTGTTCGGGGACGAGGCGAGGCGCAGGGAGAACTCCATGGTGAACCACAGCATGCACACGGTCTCGATCGCCTCCAGGGTCGGATGCTCCACCAGTTTCCCCTCGGCGTCCATCACCTGGAGCTCCGGGATGGTCCCCACACACATCACCACTGCCGAGACCAGGATGAAGAGGAAGGATGCGATGGCGATGATGCGCGCCGGCAGGGAGGAACCGGGCTTCTCCATTAGTCTCCAAAGAAACCTCTGGCAACGCTGGGTGCGCGTGATGCACTGATCCACCTCCATATCCTCCAAAATTACTTTGACTTTGTTTGCAATTTCGTTCAGCTCTTCCTCCTTCTCGCTTAAGTAACTTTTACAGCATTCATCTAAAACGTTTTGGTCTATTTTCCAAAACTCCATCTCTTTGATGAAGCAGATGGGGCAAATGCCGCGCTTGATGTGGATTTCATCAAAATAATAAACGTCGATGATGCACTTGAACGCGTCGGGATCTCGGTCAAAGTAAAACTCCTTTCTCCCCGGATCGAAGTCATCACAAAGCGACGAGATAACTTCGGAATTCTGAGTTGAGCAGTTCACTAACTCCGCCAGTCGGCTCTCCGGGTAACGGTTCAATACATCCCCGAAAAGCACCACTCTGGCTCCGCCGATGTTCACAGCAATCTCCCCCTCGGCGCACGAACCAGCTCTGTAGTTCGGCTTCGGAACTGTCCACATTTTATCAAGTGATTGTATCAAGTGTGTAATACTTGTTGATCCTGAAATGTAAGAGTGAAGCGTACTAACCGGAGTTAATGCCCATTATACCGGCGCGTAAAGTGCTTCTCCTCCGCACTGTATCGTGCACTGAACGGCACCGCGAGAGCACTCAGCTTTCCCCCTCTCTCTCTCTCTGAATCTCTCTCGCTCTCTTTTTCACACACACACACACGCACGCACACACTCACACACACACACACACACACACACACACACACACACACACACACACACACACACACACACACACACAC
>JAVDPK010002142.1:24611-38362 GCA_034780415.1 Cichlasoma orientale
GTGTGTGTGTGTGTGTGTGTGTGTGTGTGTGTGTGTGTGTGTGTGTGTGTGTGTGTGTGTGTGTGTGTGTATAGTCCATGCATTCTCCCTCAGTCAGGCTGTCATCTCATCTTTGGTCCTTTCTAATCTTTCCTGTGTTTTTTCGTTGCCTGTTCACGTCCCACGTTTGGTTTATTTGGTTAGTTTATCAGATTTTTCTTCCCTCCAACTGTGCAGTGATTTTTACTTTCTGGATTACAGATCTTCTTATTGTACAGCCTGACTCTATCATATGGGTGTGCATACTGCTAAATGCAACCAGATGCATTAGGACATTCTGGTATCCTGGCAATTGTTGGCATGTTGCGTTGGGGCATACTAAATATTCCTAAACCATATGAAATCAGCATCCTAAACACTGACAGTAGTATTAACAGTGTTGGCAAATGCATCCATGTTGAGCAAAGTGGGCTACAGAAGTCTATTAAGCACTTAGAGCTTTTTTTTTTAATCACTCAGCACCCTTTTGGAGCCAAGGAGAACCTAATCAAGCTCTACCCTTACCAGCTGCAACAAAATAAAGCAAGAATTTAATTACATGATATATAACTGTCATAAAGTGCAGTGAAAACAGGCAGGCTTGGACCAAAACGCAGGACTCGAGAGTCAAAACATGAACTGAAAGAACAACTTTAATATAGAAGATTCTCCAAACTGAATATGGACAGATTAGACCAGAACTGGGAGTCAGACTTGGAGCAGGAACAGAACACCATACTGTGAATGAGGGACGACGCGACAAAGAACAGAAGAGGACTCAGACAATATGTACACAATAGGCAATCAGGGAGGTGGAACACACCAGAGAGCACAGCTGAAACTAATCACCGAAGGCCAGACGAGAATTAAAACTAGATACAAGACACGAGTGTCGGAGACCATCAAAATAAAGCACGGAGAGCAGGACTGCAACACAGATGGAAGATAAGTACAGAAACTGATTTAACACAGGAAACACAACCAAACAGAAGAACACGATAAACTGTACACAACCGAAGGGGAAACCAGACAACCGTGGGGACAGGACACAGGAGGGACAAGACAGACACAGAGACACTGAGGACAGAGACGAGACCAGAACCGACCGGACACAACCGAGCTAACGTCACCTGGCAGGGAGCACAGGGGAAGCTTAACGAGGGATGGAAGTATCATAGAACAATCGGTGCTTTAATTGGCTACACCACCTGGTGATAATAGCAACTGTAAAAATGGCAACAAAAAATATGCTTCATATATACACTGCAAAATTACTGATCAGAAATATTGATTTAAAAATGCAAATAACATTTTACAAGATTTTTATTTGTTTTAATAAAGGAAAGGTGGGCTGTGAAACACAACGTTTCTCACATCCTTTCACAAAACGTGGTTATTTCTTACATTAAGTGTGACAACACGGGTTCTTACAACATGACAACCACCTTTGAAGTGGATCTGTTTCTGCTTTTCCTGATTTTTGTTATATAAATACACATTTCCAGTGGTGGATATTCATACTGAACATAGCAAAAGTTTCAAATAAGAGACGCAGATTTGTTTTGTTGTTTTTATCCTTGTGTGGTGTCAGTGAGAGGGGAAACTCCTAATATGGTCATTTCAGCCTCACTCACCTGCTGTTCAGAGTTTTTATTTAAGAAAGGCAGCTAATGAGAAGAAAGCTAGTTTAAAGGGAGGGCGGCCTTAAAGGGGAAGGGCTAAAACAGCAGGCTTCACACAGAGGAGGGACTAAGAGGCTGCACCAAGGCTCAGTGTCGCATAAATGTCAACTATGAATCACACAAAGGTACTTTAGTGGAAGCCCAGAAGAACTAAACAGGCTCACTTTAACAGTTTGAGTGCACAACTTGCAGCACATGTGATGTTTGTATACAGATTGGTGATGTCTAACCTTTGGGTAATGCACTTCAAAATGCACGGGGCTGTAAAACAACAGGTGATGGTGCATGAACACATCACTTTTATTAGTGTGGGCTGTAAGATTTCTAGAAATAATGTGCTCACTTAAAATGTTTGAAGCTCACATTAATATTTACAGTACACATTATTTTAAAATAAGTCCGTGAAAAAAATAAGATATTATACATATTTTAAAGTTTTCCACAATTCCAAGCACAGCACATGACAAACACAGGACACGTGCAGCTTGCTTTGTGGTGAAGAAGACCCTGGCATTATTTACACCTCCGTGCCACAGAGTTCAGTTCTTTCTCCTTTAAGGGAAACACTGAAAACGATACATTTATATTCTCTGATTTTATTTTGGTGATCAGGATCTTTATGTTTCCGGCTCTGAGTGACTGATCTGGAGCAAACCACAGCTTGTGTGTCGGGGCCCTGTGTGCTCCGTCAGTCACGCTGCTGACAGCTAGCTGATGTCCAACACGTTGGTGCTGATGTGAAAGCAGATGTAGGAGAAGTACTCCTGCTGACAGAGTCCTGGGATGTCACAGCTCACCTGTTTGGCAGATAAGACACAGAAAACAGTCACACACACACACACACACACACACACACACACACACACACACTGAACCAACAGGAGTGTTTGTGCACCGTGCAGATGCTGCTTTGGTTTGTACTCCATATTATGCACCAGGGTCATTGTGCCCTTATTTGCATGCAGTAAATGTGGTTGCAGTACATTAGAGCAAATTTCCTTTTTCTCACTGTTGTCTGGCAAGATCACGTGAATATGCATGACAGATATGTCATTTCCTGTTTTCCTGTTTCCTGTTCTTCTTCACTCGGACATCGACATAAAATCTGGGCCAACACTCCACTTGTTGGTCCGTCACGGGTCTTTTGAAAGTGTAAGAATACAACATTCTTCCAATAAACTATTCACAATGATCTATTCTAAAAACATGTTGTTTTGAGTTGTTTTTTGGGGTGTGTGTGATTATAACCTTATTACTGCATTATAACAGTGTGCCTTCTTACATCAGTTATGCTGGCGGTCGGGTCCAGATGCACAAATAGCGAAGCGAGTTCTTGTTTCAGTTTCTTCGAGTGCTTCCTGTCAGTCTGCATTAGAAGAGCCTGGTAATTCACAGGTAACCCATACCTGAAAGCAGATATCATCGGATGAAAATCAATCGTGAGCGCTTTTCACGAGAGAAAATCACCACCGTCACCGGGGCTGACCTCAGGACCGATTCCACAAACACCCGCAATGCTTTCAGGTGAATCCAGGCAGCAAACACTTCACTGAAATTCACCTTCAGCCAGCGTACAAAGATTCCCTGCGAAAGAGAGAGAGAGGCACATAAATAATACACCACACTGTAAAAAATACTCACAGAGAGCCTGTGTAATGTTGGACTCACATATTGCTCCTTTTTGTGAAAACTAAGTTGCGTAATCTCCTGCTGCTTCTGCTCCTCCAGCTCAAAGCTGTAATCGCGCACGAAGAACCTGTGTGGACCAGAGGCTACACTTTGGTAATTCAAACAGACAACGCACACCTGACCTTATTAGGCGCTTTCTGTCACACCGTCCTGCTTACTTGCTCTCCTGGGCTTTGGCTCTGAATTCACAAGCAGCTCTTTTGAAAAGTGTCACTGAGAAGACTCCCTCCTCTCCGTTCTCATGCAGCTTCCTGACAGACACCCAGGACGGCGATAAAAGAGATTCAGCAACAAGGAGAAAGTCAAGTAGTGTTTATCACTTGCATCGTAACTTACTGCTTAAAGCAGACTTGTTATGCTCATTTCAAGCTCCCTGTTTTAACAGACTGATCAGTATGCATTCGCAGAGCGCCGGGATTCTTTGTTAGGTACACCTGTTCAGCTGCTCGTTAACACAAATATCTAATCGGCCAATCGCGTGTCAGCAGCTCAGCGCGTTTAGGCATGATCAAGACGACCTGCTGCAGTTCAAACAGCATCAGAATGAGGAAAAAATGTGATTTAAGTGGCACTGGATGTGGCACGGTTGTTGGTGCCAGGCAGGATGGTCTGCTGGGATTTTCCCACACAACCGTCTGTAGGGTTTACAGAGAATGGTCCGGAAAAGAGACGATATCCAGCGAGCGGCAGCTCTCTGGATGAAAATGCCTTGTTGAGGCCGGGGGTCGGAGGAGAATGGTCAGATTGCTTCCAGCTGACGGGAAGGCAACAGTAACTCAAAAAACCACTTGTAGGAGCAGCGCTGAATGCACAGCAGGCTGAACCTTGAAGCAGATGGGCTACAGCAGCAAAAGGTGACAATGAGTTCCCTGCACTCAAACGGCCTCCACGGTCACCAGATCTCAGTCCAGTAGAACATCTTTGGGATGTGGTGGAATGGGAGGCTGGCATCATGGATGTGCAGCCGACATATCTGCAGCAACTGTGTGACGCTATCATGTCAACATGGACCAAAGTCTCTGAGGAATGTTCCAGCACCTCCATGAATCTGCTCTGTATAGAATTAAGGCAGTTCTGAGGGCAGAATGAGTCCAACCCAGTACAAGCAAGTTATACCTAATAAAGTGGCTGGTGAGTGTATAATTAACACTATTTACAAAAACGAAGATAAAATCTGTTTAGCACATGTTCACCGAGGAGGATCTCACAAGTGATATTTAGATTTATGCTGTTTTTGGAAAAAAAGTAAAACAAATATGAAGTTGAATTTCTTTCCAAACATCCGCTCTGACCAAGTGCTTTCATCATGTCAGGTGTTCTCTCCTACATCACAGGGAATCCAAATATTCAAAACTTCGACATTTAGCACTTCAAAAACAACATTTTTTCCTGCTCTCCAGGCCAGAAGACTCTTACTTTCTCCTGGTAATGAAACACCTGCGGTTACTCAGCCTGACCTTTTGGATGCTGAGAGCGGCTACCGGCGCACTCGTGCTTGGATCAAATGGAACGGCTTGTATGGCTGCCAAGAGTGCATAAAGAGCGCTCACCTGCTCGACCGAGGGACAACAAACTGTGACATGGACTCATAGGTCCTCTCCCACTGCAGGTAGCTCCCTCTGTGACCAGAAAACAGGAGCAGAAACACATTTTAACATGAAGAATATCACAGGAACACACAGATATGATGCGTCACTGACCGGGCCACCACTACCAGCAGAGTGGTGAGGTACTCTGAGACCACCAAGTCTTCTTTCCTCACGACATCACTCAGACTGCAAGTCTGCAAACTGCCACTGCAAAGACAGACAGTCCAGTTCATAGATAGATAGATAGATAGATAGTGTTCAGTATGTAACCAGTGTTACTCACTCTAGTTTGTGCTCGAGGTTTTCCAAGCTTGCTTTCACGTTCTTGTACGCCGCAGCACGAGATTTTAACTCTGCCTCCACCTGCGAAACCTCCTGAAACACATGCAGGTATTAAAACGGGTTTTAACCCTCTGAGAGGGAACGAGGCTCCTGCAGCTGCTTTCAGGACTTAGAAAAGTTAGGCAGAAATGGAAGACATTCGCCAAACACGTCTTTTCAGAGTTTGTGGTTAGAATAACGGGTCGCAGCTGGTTTAAAATGAAGGCCTTTGAACTGGAAGAGCAGAGTCTGAATTATGTGTGAAGTTGAAAGTCAGCAATAATTTATTTTGGCGGGCAGAGCCTAAAACACAGAGGTAGCAGCAGCAGCAGAAGCAGTGCTCATTTTTCAAATTCAGGAGTATTTTTTTCTCTCTCCCATTTCTAGTTTTTCAGCTTTCGCAGCACACACGCATTAAATATGCAACGCATGAATGCAGAGAGAGTTCTATACCTGCGCAGCCCGCAAGTAACTTATATACAGAAGTTACAATATTGCTGAACTTTATTCATTTAAAATGTAATTTGATCTTGTCAAATGTGTAAGGAACTTTTATTTTTAAAAGTCTAGATATTTTGGTCTCGCCTGCCCAATCCTATGAAACTGCATATGAAGGTAAGCTAACAGGCACCAAAGATTATTTCTCAATCTGTAAAAAATAAAAATTAATTAATTAATAAAACTTGTACCTTTTCATTGGTTGCAGGCTGCCTTTTTTAAAATTAAGCTCCCACATTTAACATGGGGTAAAATGACCTGCTCACTGTGCTGTGCTGTATTTGCAGGCTGCATTCATCCTGGAAACAAACCGTGTACCTTGTTAATGATCTCTGCCAGGCTGGAGAGAGGAAGCGATGTGGGATATTTTGCTTTGTCCCACTGAAACTTGGTCATGAAGTTCATCAGGTCCACTGAGAGAGAAACACACACACACACACACACACACACACACAGAGAGAGATCTAACTGAAAACATGACAATTTTAAGCATCACAGAGGCTTTGATGTTGCTTTAAAGAAAATCAAGCAGATACTCCGGAAATGTGGGAAGAAATTGAGTTTATAGCAGGAGTCACACAGAAGTACACTCCAGCTCAAAGAGCAGATAAAATACCCCTCAGAGCCTCGAGGTAAGCTTTCAGCGGTGGCAGGCTGGTTCTCTGATTCCTGCTGTAGACTGATGGGGGGGGGGGGGGCAGTAATCAGACATGCTGGTTAGCCTGGTCTGCTGTGTCCTCTCACACAGCCTACAGCCTTAGTCTGCTACAATGTAAATGCATCAGGCTTTTAAAGGAGTTCTGCAGTAATTGCAACGTGCATGTGGCCTGTAGCTGGTTTCTCTATGAGGTAATTAACGCTCAGCGTGTGTGCTTGTGTGTGACTCACCTCCATTGACCAAAGCATTTTCCAACACTTTGTCACTGGCCTGCTCCATCACCTCCTTCATACACTGGCATGTTTTTTTGATCACACTGACCAGGCGACAGGAAAAGCACCATCACTACACAGTGTTTACATGTTTTGCGTTCAGCTCCATCTACACACAATGAACTACGACTCTGGAAAGGCCTCAGACTGAAGACAGATTCGAGAAAGCAAGTATCAAAACTAAATTTGAGATAATAAATAAGTCTGCCTGGCATTAAAGGCGCCCCGTGATGGTCTGCTTGCCTAACTCGTCTCTGTGGCAGATCTCTGCTGTCCCGAGCTCCTCACGTGTGATGTAATTGTGTTCTGGCCTCGGTTCTCCTGTTGCCTCTTTTCAAGCCTCTTAAATTGCTTCCTTGGTGTACCAGTTTCTCAGGTGTTTTAGAAATGATTTTGCTGACTTAGCTTAGTTTTTCATATATTTTGTAGAGTTTTTGGCGCCCTTTAGGACACCTGCTTGCTTGCTTGCCATTATTCATCTTATAATAATTTTTATTCTTCCTGCATCTCACTCTTGTTGTGGCTTCTGAGCCAGTTGTGTTGGATTGTTTATTTCCTGTTTGCATTTGTCCAGTTTGTTGTTATATATATATATAGCACTTTGCTACTCTAACTGAGCACTCATCGTGTTTTGATGTGGCCCAAACTTCAGATGTGAGCCAGACATTTGTTGCTATCTGGGAAATTATAAAATGACTTCATAATATCTGAATTATAGTCTGACTGAACCTATTATATCTGTTCTCAATTATAAATTTTGTATATTTTAACATACTTCAAATTGCATTTCAGATATTTTATGTTTTAGTTTTTGTTAGATACAAATTAATAATTAATTTCTTAATAATTTTATTCCTAAGAAATTAATTTCTGAGCAGTGAGTTTCAGGCTTCATCTTTATTTAGTGCAACTAGTCATAATTAAATTTTTTGTCATGATTTTGAGTTTTGGTTTCATTCCCTGATTTATCGTCCAGTTTCCCTGGCTCTTTAATCTGTTTTTATGGTCCACGTCCTGCTTTTCCCCAGTTTGTTCCCTCCTGTTTTTACGTTATTTTCCTAAGTTAGTTAGGATAAAACCTCCTCCTGGGGCAGACCCGGCATGGAGGCCCTGGAGGAGGAGACCCCAGGGCAGACCCAGGACACGCTGGAGAGATTATATCTCCCGGCTGGCCTGGGAACGCCTCAGTGCTCCTCCAGATAAGCTGGAGGAGGTGGCTGGGGAGAGGGAGGTGTGGGTTTCTCTGCTTAGGCTTCTGCCGCTGCGACCCATCCCTGGATAAGCAGAAGAGGAGGATGGATGGATGGATAGAGTTTTTAACCTTATTAGATTAACAGGTTTGTTTGTTTGTTTGTTTGTTTGTTTGTTTGTTTGTTTGTTTGTTTTCCTGCAGCATCTTAAGTTCCTGCCTTTTATATCCATTTAATTTTGAGGTGAACTGTTCCCTTAAAATCCACACTCACGCTGCATCAGCTCAGATGTACGAACAGTGAATTTAAAATCAGGAGGGAAAACTAACCGATAGCCACCCCTGACCATCAATTAATCATGGCACAGACCGCACAGGAGCTCAGATTCATGAGACAAACAGAAACACATCAAGAGCAGCATATTCAGCATATTTTACCTTTCAGCCAGCGTGTCGAGTTTGGAGAGATCATCTGACATGCTGAGCAGACTGTCCAGTGTTCCCACCTGAGGTCACAGCACAGTTAATGTTACTGCGACCTGTGTTTAATCAATCTGACTTCACAGATAACTTGGATCATTAGACCCTGCATTTACGATCGCCACATTAGGAGGCGTTTAGAGTCTGAACTCTTGAAGCAAAATGTATTTCCTGCAAGACAAGATGAGCGCTGATCTCGCTGAGTGAAATGAGTCAGATGGAAATTTTGCCTCAAACTGTAGAGAGCAACCTGAGCCTTTAGCTCTTCATCAGAGAAGGACACCAAACACCATCACTCTCCTGTACTGCTACAAACACAGAGCTAACACACACTCACGCCTCTTACTCTTTGTTTTTGTCGGTGCTGAGACGCCTCCTTCTCTCACCCTATAGCACAGTATAATTCATTTTTATCATTCAGGCGATGCACATCCTCACCTTGAGATCTGGAATGGAGAACTTGCAGCAGGAGGAGGCCAGGCTGGTTTTGGCAATGGTGCGCTTGAGTTTCTCTACACTGATTAAACTGGTTTTGTCCAGTGGGACAGAAATCAGCCAAAAGTCTGTCATGACTCCCCACAGGTCCCCGCTTTGGCACCAAACTGTGATCCAGAGCAGACAAACCTATAGTAACATGAACTCTACTACTGAAATATATACAGGGTTTTATTCTGAGGCTGCTTTGTAAAATGGCATGATGACTTTTCACCTCTTCTTTCAGCTCTTACCTTCACAGTGGAACAAAGGAAAGAGAAACCTCCTCTCAGAGCAAGGGCTTACCTTCAGGTTATCTTCATGACCGTCCTGTATCCGTCCCCGTGTGAGTGCTGGAGAGTCCGAGCATCAACTTCACCTGAGACTGGCTGAAAGCCAGCCCACCGTCCTGTGACGTCACTCCGGGTGAGCTGAGCAAATAACAAAAATAGTCACCATTTTTTTGTGTGTGTGTTTGTGTGGCTGTGTTATCTAATAGATTGATGAGTATTAAACATATAATTCCAGTTGGTAAAGATGAATGTAAAATGCCAATTAATGCCAACTGGATATCTTTGTAACTTAACAACAGAAGTTTGGATGTGCAGAAGATAAAGCTCCTGTAAAAAGCTAAATAAATCCTCCAAACCTTAACCAACATTTATTTACCGCATTGAACTCAAATATACTGAAGAAACATTCAAAGTTCCCCCCATGATACTACTTCAAAAAGGAAAAGCTATAAAGGAGAGGATAGCATGCCAGCATTTAGAGGCCTCAAAGAGTAAACTCACAACTAAACCTCTTCAAGCTATTTTAAATGTGGAATCTGCGTAAAATGTCAGTATATTAAAAACATCAAGTCTTTAAACCATCCAGTCATTGGAAATGCCATTTAATTACATATGTGAAATACTGATTTATAATTAATTCATTATAATTAACACTTCTTCTTGCAGCCATTGTCACATTTCATACTTTTCCCAAGAATGCCAGTTTAGCTTCTGAAATATTATAATTAGTATAAATTACATTCGTAATATAAAAAAAAGTATAATCACTGGAGTGGCACTTTTGTAATTACAACATTATAATTATTTCCACATTTTAATTTTTTTTAATATGTCACTTCAGACACTCAGTTTTATTGCTAAATAAATGAAGGTACTTGCAGCAGTGCTGGTAAACTCAGTTCATTTTATGGACTCTGGTTATTCTGAGTCACTCAGTAATGTGATCCGGGTCACTTGAGTGACACCCCCCCCCCCCAATACAAGGGTTAGGGTTATTAAGGGTTATTAAGCGGTATTAATTAGGGTATACATTTCTATTTTAATTTTAATTTCACACACCAAAGATAAGACTTCTGGAGCAAAAATTGGAAAATTGCAATTACAAGATAACCAAAATTAAAATATATTAATGAACAACAGCCAAATGAAAACAAACAATACAAAAGGCACAGGTTGAATATAAAATATAAAATAGAGAGATAGCAAAAAATGCTATGTGCAAATTAGAGCATAGACTAAGAATTAAATATTTTAAATAGCTATATAAACAAAAACAACCAAGCTGAAAAATGTGCAGATAACAATAGCAAGTGCATAAAATCAGCCACATAAGCAACACCAGTGTATTTAAATACTTATTGACTGGAATATTTAACTTATTGTTGACTTAAATCAGTGACTGGAGTGGAGTCGGTGACCCGGTTCAGCTGAGTCACTTGAGTCAGCGGTGTTTCCGGTGAGTCCACTACTCCGCTGACCGCTCTCACTCGCTCACCTTTTGTACTTAACAGCAGCAGCTAGTCAGAGGACTCACGTGATCCGGGCTAATGGAGACCTCGGATTCGTGATTCATAATTTACTAGGAAGATTCGACTCATTAACCCAGGCGATTCAGGAAACGGCCAGCACTAACCTGCAAGTCTGAAAAGGAACACCAACATGGAAGCACCTTAGACCTGCCTTCTTTTTAATGACCAGCGGGTTTACTGGTAGCGCTAAGGATTTTTTCCATGAGTCTATTTTTTCTGTGGACTCATGTGTCTCTTCAGAAGCCTGTTTTCATGAGTCCAAACCACAATTACATGAGTCCAAATTTTCCAAGGCAAACTGATGCCAAAAGCATAACAAGAGAATCGCCATACTCATATAAATAAAGCAAATAAAGCAGTGAAAGAAATACAGGTGTCTAAGACTTGACTAGTAAAGCCAGAGAATCATCGGTAAATGGACATGCAAATTCCAATCACAAATCACAGACTGAGAGATTCACAAGCTGGACAGATACAAGTGTTACCATTGCTCTGAAATTAGGAAACAGATCAGTGAGTTTGATTTCTTAACTTCCATTCAAATGCATTTTTTTTTATAGGGGTGTTGTCTAAATGCACTGGACAATACATATATGTATACATATACAACTGTCATTTTCAGCTGATGGACAAATTGCTTTCATAGGTGGACATGTTCCTATGTAAGCCTATAGGCAAAATTCATGTGTCTAGAATGGTGGGCCCCTTCTGCTCTTCACTATATATCTCCATCAACACTTTCAAAACAGCAAACATATCCTTCTGTAGTTACTACAGCTCTGCACATCACCGTTGTTTATGAAAACCGGTACCAGTACATGTCTTCTCCATTCCTAAGGCATCCTATCACTCTCTGTTAAACAGTCTGGTCAAAAGGTCCGCTGCTCTCTACTAGACATCTCCATATTTCCACAGGTATATCATCTGGACCAACCGCCTTCCCATTTTTTATCCTCTTCATAGCTGCTCTCACTTCCTTTTTTACTAATCCTCCTCTCTCCCATCTTCTTCATTCATCAGCTCCTTACAGTACTCCTCCCATCTTCTCAACACGCTCTCTTCATTCGTTAACACATTTTTACATGGTCTGTCCTTAATCACTCTAACCTGCTGCACATCCTTTCCGACTTGGTCTCTCTGCCTAGTTAATTGATACAAGTCCCTGTCTCCTTCTTTAGTGTCCAGCCTCACCTCAGTATGAGCCTTTGCTGAAAATCTAGCCTTCAAGTACTTCTGTCTACTTTCGTCATCTCCCTGACTATCACACGTTTTCTATTTCCAGCCTCTTTCGTTGAATACTTTCCCAAATGCATTATTCATAATAGGGCAGCAAAATATAGGCGACTATTATTATTCTGGGCAGGATATAACCAAATAAAATCACGATACAAGCCAGATTTCAGTACCATAGATTATCTTTGAGAAGAAGTGAGGGGTTTTGCTCTCTTTTTTTATATGGTGATGGTAATGCACCAGTTTGTTATTCACCTACCAACAATAATCAGAGAAGAACTCTATACATAAATATTACTTATTAAATTCTGGGTTGTTATTATTATTTTTATTTTTTGCTTTTTTTGTTGTTTTTTCGTTTTTCTTTTTCTTTCTTTTCTTTTTTTCTTTTTTTTTGGTTTCTTTGTTTCTGTAAATTATTCCTCGCTATAGCTGTTTAACATTTTTTTAAACTAAATTTAAAATGAAACATATCAAGTTAAAACGTACGTGATACATACGCAAAAAAATACATTTTTGTATATCAAATGGCGAAAATAACAAGAAAATGCTTAGACATCTACACGCTGCTAACTACGTGTCTCTTTGAACCTACCGGAACTAGTCTGTGCGGTTTCTACTCGGACCTGTTTCTCTAAACTCACCTCCACTTCCTGTTTTTGCTTGTTATCGGCAACGTGGGTCCAGCGTAGCACGTCAGTGTGTAGCAGCAGCAGCATCAGTGTTATGTTAACTTTTTACAATGCAGGTTTCCAGCGTGAACGATGTGAAAATTTATAATTTAAGCTACGGGAAGTCTCTTCCAGAGGTGAGAAACACACTTCCTGCTCCCGATGCTCCTCATGTCATACCTGTGAAGTTACTGCTTCCCTTCAGCTTAACAGGCTAAAGCCAGCTAGCCGTGAGAAGAGTGTTCTTAACAGTGTGTATGAATGAAATGTCACTGCTGAACTCATTAACACGACAAATTTATTAAGTTATTCGTATAAATACGCGAAAAAAAATGTCATTGCTTGGAAGAAGTGTCAAGATTCAGGATTCTTGTGCCTTAAGTAGATGAGTCCTAGAAAATGTAATGATAGTTTGTCTTTACGGCAGAGGTATTTGTTATAATTTGGGTGTTAACAACGGACTAAAGGTCTGAGCCTTCAGACGCTTTCAGTCATAAACGTGTTGATGAAGCATCTTTCAGGCAGGTTAGTGCAGTGCAGAGGGCTTCACAGGCGGAGAAAAAATGAAGAAAACTGATAATGATAAATTAAAAATGCGAAATATCATTTAGAATAAAATATTCAATGTTGGGAAGAAGCCTGTTGATGTTGATACCGTCTGGATACACTGGATAACATCCAGCTTCAGTCTTTTTTAAAATTTTGTTGGCATGTTAAACAGCAAAATACAACCGAACCACCTCCACCAAGAATCTTTTAAATGTTCACAGAACATGTTTTTTTATGTTTTGTAATATTTTTATTGTAACTTGTAACAATGTTTTGATTCGGATATCAAATGTTTGGCACTTTGCTAATTTTATCCAAGTCAGTGTGGCTCTCTGCAAAAAGGGTTCCACACCTCTGTGTTAGAGTCAAAGGTTTTTATTGTTGGGACTTTGGAGAGCTCTTTACAATCACTTCATGATGTAGAAAATGCTGTCAGCAATCAGAAAAATCTCAAAATAGTTTTGCCATTTTTGGTCGGGAATAAAATGTGTGATGATAGATTGATTGATAGATAGATACGTTATTGATCCCGAAGGAAATTAGGGCATCCAGCAACATTGTACGCATAATAAATAGAATCCAGACAGAAGAAGAAATAAAATAATA
>JAVDPK010002143.1:15494-34336 GCA_034780415.1 Cichlasoma orientale
ACACATATATATATATATATATATATATATATATATATATATATTTATATATATATTCCTCCAAAAATCCGTCCATGGCTACATAACATACTGACATGATACTGACTCCACACAAACAGCTTTCTGTCACACTACACTGCCGCCCTCAGTTCACTTAGTGGAACTACTCTGCCACTCATCACAGCTGGTTCTTATTAGCAGTTACCTGATTGGTCACTTTACCTCCAGGCAGCAAACCAGAAGTCAGATATAAAACAGGGGTGCACAGCTGATGTGTGTGAGTATAAACTGTGCACACAGTTACACTCAAAGAAAACCAAGATGTTGTTTTGTGCGTGTGTATGTGTCGTGTGTGTGTATGTGTCGTGTGTGTGTATGTGTCGTGTGTGTGTATGTGTCGTGTGTGTGTATGTGCCGTGTGTGTGTGTGTCACAACTGGTTTATTTTCCAACAAAATTTGTTTGTCGGTCATTTCTGTCATGCTTCATATGAGAGGCTGCTCTAGTGCTCTCAGTAGTTTTCCAGGCAAACAGATGACCTGAAAGGCGTCTGGTTATACCATGGTGGATGGAGTTGTGTGTTCATGACTCATAGCCTGGAATTGGGTGGAGCACTGTTAGCCACAAAGGAGAGCATATGTGTGACTGACAGGTGAATGGGAGCATGAGTTTACCCCTTACTTAATTTTCCCACTCCTTTCATACATAACCTGTTATCTGCCCCATTTTCTCGTTTCCTTCTTGCATCATCTCGCCCTCCATCCGTCCACTTTGTTTCGCTTATCCATCTGAATCTCAAATTTAAGCTAAAAAAAATGTCAGTTTTATTTTAGGGTCTTGGGTTGATAGAAATAAAAATAAGACTCGACTGCTCGAGTCTTATTGTAAGGAATGAGCACAGTGTAGACAACAAAAAGTATCAAATCCGGATACAGAAAATTCCACCTGGAGAAAAGTTGTTACCTTTAACAAGCAATCAAAGGAAAATGTTTTTCAGATACTTAACATAAAACTACTATTTACTATTTTAGTCTTCACTCTTCCCTCTGTAGTCCATCTCTTTCTCATTAGCACTATAAAAGCCTCACACAGAAGATTCCATTCATAGAAAGCTGGAAGCTTGATTTCTAGATTGTTGACCTTCTTTAAAGCCTTCATCATGTCTTCCTCAGCACGTCTTATCTGGCCAGCACGAGAACACGCGTGTAAAACAGCCCCCAGCGTTTGCTGCTGAGTTGTTTAATGTATATTTAAACACACTCGCAGTAGTAGCACTCATGCTGACAGACTTACATTATGTTAGCGATCACAGAGGTGTTCATGCTTTCCCAAATACTGCTCGACTCACCATTCAGGTACAACGTGGCCAATCATACATCAGATATTTATTCCAGTGCTGCTGTTTACACTGACGTATCAGAATATGCTGTGACAACTCTTCGTGCAGCTTCCTACTGATATACATTTGTTTGAAACTTCACCGTGAACCCTCCATGACCCTATCATGTCCCTGACCCCCTCCTCCAAGTTCCCAGCTACTCTGAATGCTCCGCTGGGAGTGATGGGAAGGACAATCTAAGAATACCAGCATGCATATACATCTGCAGTTTCAAATGCAGTTGACCATAGAGAAAAAGGAACTGTTAATTAATTGTCATTTCCTCTTTTTCAACATCTATATTGGATTTGATGGGAGCTTGAATTATGCACTGATGTCACTTTTTGGATGAACCGTGCAAAAACTTTTAACGTGTAGAATCAGTGCCTTCATCCAGCATTAAAAAGAGTCCCAAAGTCAATAACTCCACTGTCCTGGGGTGAAGCTTGCACCATCCCAGGTTCCTCCTAATGTGGACTTTTGTTGTTACATGTAACATGTTGTTAAAGAGATGTTTAAATCTCCCATTTAGAACTGTAGGAAGAACACATTTAGTTGGAGGACTTCCTCACATGGATGTGTGCACTGACCTCTGACCTTATACCTCCTGCAATATTTTTTTAGTCAAGTGCTGATCCAGAATTTTGTCGATTAAACACTTTTATTAGTTTATTTGTAAAGTTTCGAGCCCAGTTCAGCCTAATTTCCATCTGCAACCCCCTGGCAGCTCACAGTTTAACCATCAACACAGTGACGAACACTCATTAGACAAAGTATACAAATAAGATATGGCACACAATGCAAAATTACACAGAACAGCGAGTAATTTGATCTTCAAGAATAAATCTCAGATGACAAGTCTGTGGAGTGGAAAAAGATGAAGTACCTGCAGCTTGGAGGTCAGTGCAAATTGATACTGCAGGTATGACACTGAGTACAGCACTGAATGAAGTTTAAACTGCTGCAGAAGCAGCTCAGCAAACTGATTCTTCCTGTTTGTGTAACAGCTGATAACACACAATGTTTGGTTTCACCTTCACGTGGGATCTGTCGGCAATTAGAAAATTTAGAATGACGCCGGCCATATTTTGGTGTGGGTGAAAGTTCATTCATAGATTACTAACCCTTGCTTGCATGTGTAACTTCAGAATTTCTCATGGAGCCACATTTATATCTAATTCTTTCCTGAGACATCCTTGATTTACTGCTTTACATTTGAACATGAATAGAAGAGCAATGGAAGAGGTCATTTTCCAAGAGACAGCAGCAGTTCATTCTGGAGGAAGTCTCATCGTTTCATAGAATTTCAAAAATCAGAATTTCAGAATTATTATTATTATTATTATTATTATTATTATTATTATTATTATTATTATTATTATTATTATTATTATTATTATTATTAAATTTATACAAATATAGCAAGAATATCTTTATTGTGATTAGTTTTTTTTACCACCATTATCAGGAATCAAATAATCTGATATGATGACAAACCCCTCTCAGCTCATTATCTGTTGAGTATTAGTGCATTTATATGAATTTAAATCTGTAGAACATGTTTCATTTTGGTATTCCTGATAACTATAAACTGTATTTTACAAAGAAAAGTAAAGCAGCCCTTCACCTTGCTGTGATGTGCTGACATTACCGTGACCCTCACTTGAACCCATCGTGACATCAATGTAACCCCATCTTGACCCCACTGTGACCTTCTAATCCTATCATAGCGCCATGAGAAGCCTTATCAATGGCTCATTCTCCACTACAACCTGCAGTCCAGTCACATGTTTTGTTTGGTGTCCTGTGTGACTGCATGCTCTTTGATCCAAGCCCATATCCTTCATTTCCTCCCTCTGGTCACTGTAGGAACTGCCTCCTCTGACTTGTGACCTCTGCCACACCTGGTCCATGAGCTCACCGCTTCCTTGATCCTTTGATCATGCTCTGTTTCATGTGAACACTCTCGCCTTCAGGCCAGGAAACCAGTCAGCCAGGTGTCCAGCAGACAGACATACAGAAAACTGTTGAAAGTGTGTGTGTGTGTGTGTGTGTGTGTGTGTGTGTGTGTGTGTGTGTTCATTATGTAAAAGCATGATGGGTGATCTAAGGTAAGGCCCATAAAACAGTCCGAACACACCAATCAGAACAGCTCTGACTGCACAGCAATAATAAACTTCTCTAACTTTACAGCTGCTTCAGGTAAACCTTAACCTTTGGACAGTGCCGAGCACACTGCTGTATCCTGATGTCTCTCATTTGTGATTGAGTCTTTTGTACAGATTGTGCTGTTTTACAGTGTTAATCACACAGAACTCTTTAGCACAGCTGTGTCCTGTGAAAGGATTTTAAAGTGGTTCCATGGTTAAATGAACCTTTGGTCAGTCCGCTCTCAGCGAGCTCTGTCACATAAAACAGTGTGTTGGGCGAGCGTGTGCAGGTTCTCGTGACTCCTCCGTGAGCTGAACCACATTTCTCTGCTCGCTTTGGAGCAGAATTATTGGCCAGTGACATATTCTCTTTAATTACTCAGCAAAGGCTGCAGAGAAGATCCAGCATATTCTTCTGTCACAGTAGCTCCTGCAAAAGTCATAATCAGGAGTTTAATCTTGGCCACCCAAAGTGCTCTCTCCATGTTTGCTTTCAGGCAGGAGGCAGGGAAGCTGTTCATCTGTAGCTGTGATATGGCAGTGCATGAAAGGAGGGCGGGGGGGATGCATGAAAACAGTGTGATAGGTGTTGTTACCAATGCAGCTGGCAGGAGTAATCGGTTACCTTCAGCTCATTGTTTTATCTGCAGCCCGGGGAGCTGGAGACAATCAGCCCTGATAATGATAACCCAGTGATTCCCGCCCACTAAAACATCTGTGGAATGGGGAAGAATATTTAAGTTGGCCTGTTTTTATCCAGAATACTGCGGCCAACCCGTGTGGCGTAACGAAGACAGATTTTAACTTTCACTTGCTTTACAGACTGCACATCTGCACAACCACTGCTTCCTGCTGCTGTGTAGCTACTGAACTAAGCGCTGACACACAAACGTGGACTCTTAAATCACACTGGCCCCTTCAATTACCATCAGGGGGTCTAAACTGATATTGGCACAGCTGCGGCGCTCTCGTCTCAGCGGCTTAACGATAGCCGAGCATTTAGCAGCTGAAGAGCTCAGTATTTCCTCAGCAGCTGATGGAAACCACAGTTACTGATCATGTTCATATCAGCTATGAGGCGATATGTCCATACTTTCCTGACAGCTTGTTTCTGTTGTTCTCGTGCAGCCAAAGAAATCAGTCAGTAAAAAATGTACTTTTGTTACTTTGATACCACTTTATAGAGAACTGGTCACATTGGTTTACGTGCACAGATGACGGGCTCATACAGGAGCAGGAGCACGGCTCTTACTATAGTTCCCGTCATGCCGCTGTGTTTCTACCATCCAGTCCTGGCCTGTGCTTAGAGCTGGAATGTAGATTGAGATTTATCTCAAGGTTCAGACCCGTTCTTTATCTACACAGCTTAAAATCTTTTCCATAAACAAAGAAATCCTCCTCATTCTTCCTTTTGTTGCATCTGTGAGTAACCTCCCAAGAACCAACCAGCAGCAACCAGCACACGTTTATCTGAAGCCTCTCGCTGAGTCACCTAAACTTTCACTGACTGGTTTCAAATCCTTCAGTGGAAAATCGAGGTCACCATGTGATGTTTCCATATTTGTGCAGGACGGCGCAGACGATGTCGAGTCCGCGGCAGACAGTAAGCAGCAGGAAGCGCAGAGGGACACGCTGCAGGAACTCTCCCTCCTTAAGTTCCTCAAAAGTAAGAGTCCTCTTTTCCACTTCTGTTTCCTGTCCAGCTGAGGTGACTGAAGGGTATCAACATATTTAAAAGGGCCGAGCCGAGCACCGTGTCTTCATCCGGCATTTTAGCCCGTTTACTCCATCGGTCCCTTTTCTTCAGTTGGAAACTGAATAATGATGAAACCGTTTTTCATGCAAAGATTTGAACTTTAATAGAACCAAACCCAAAGCACAGCTTTGACTGACAGGACTGTTATTACCCCCCTACAGGTGTTTGATTTTGAACCAAAGCATTGGACACGTAATACACCGACTGCACGGTGAAATCAGAGGCAAACCTAAATGTCCACAAGCTGAAAGCAAAACTCGGTGGTTCTCGCGAGCAGACCGTTTGTTTCGGTGAACTGAACTCTCCGTCTGTGACACTTTCTCACTCATACTGTGCACCACTGTCCCTCAGAATTTCCTGAAATTGCTCTGCGGACGCTGCGAAATCCCATGTACCTGCTGGTGGTTCTGGCTCTGGTGAACTTGGCAGCGCTCCTGTCCGGCCTCGCCACCTTCATGGCCAAGTTCATCGAGAAACAGTTCAGCCAGACTGTTTCCTTCTCCACCTTGATGATAGGTGAGAGCACCTGAAAGCAGCTTTATGGCAGTTACAGTGGAATCAAACTGGACCAAACTGAAGCTTTCTTTCTCACAGGAGGAGTTGGGATCCCGATGGCGGTGCTGGGGACCGTCCTGGGTGGAGTTCTGATGCGACGGTTCAGTCTTTCAGTCAGGGGTGCCAGCAGGTTGTGCACAGTAGCCATCTTCCTCTGCATGCTGTCCGCACTGCCGCTGCTGTTCATTGGCTGCCCCACGCAGAACGTTGCCGGGATCGCTACCACCAGGTACCTCCAGCCTCAGTGTGCACACGTATCACCTTCAGAGGGTTCAAAGGCGACTCACTCAGTGCTTTGATGTGTCAGTGAACGGCTGTGACTCTTTGCTCCTGTTGGTGAGGAGGCCTTTGGCACCTCACTGAATCCTCATGGGTACAAATATATGTGAATATATTAAAAATTCAGATGATAAAATGTGATCAGAAATTATAAAGAGCATAAATATTTCAGTATTGCGTGAACACTGTTTGGGATCTACAGCGACTTTTTCCACCTTCTTAATAAAATGTTAGTAAACGTGTTTAAAAGTGCGTGTTTGTGTTTTCAGCCCTGATGTGCTGAAGTGCAGTTCTGACTGTGGCTGTTCTGAGGAGGCGTTTAACCCGGTCTGCGGATCAGACGGCGTGGAGTTCAGGTCCCCGTGCCACGCCGGCTGTCGCTCCCTGGAAAAAGGGACCAACACCAGCAAAGTCTCAGTAAGAAGAATTTCTCCTTTTCCTGGAATGTCACACTGTGACTGACAGCAGCTCGCTGAGCTGGCATGCTGCCAGTTCCTGTTTCAGTTATTCACGCTCTTGAGAAACTGATGACATCACATTCAAACACACACACACACACACACACACACACACACACACACACACACACACACTCTCTCATGTTGATATTTGTGTTACAGTAACTGGAGGATTAAATTCTGTGGAAAAGGTCCTGAAATTCCCCAAATGCTGGTTAATAAGCTGCCAGTTAATACATTTAATTCTTTATAATGATTTTTAGGCTGAAGTCTTAAACAGCTCCCAGCAGTTTGAGGGTGGTCTTGTTTTTATCATCCTCATCAGCAGAGCTGCCAGGAAGCGTTAGAGGCCCACTCAGAGTGAGAGTGCCGCAAATGTTTTCACTGTGACGGTACGAGTGTCCCACTTTTCATTTTTGCAGTCGGTCTATGAACTGAACCACGAGCATGACTGTGAAAATGAAAATGCTGGTTTTTAAGAATCTGAACTGGCACTTTGAGTAATTGTCCACATGTGCAGGAAATTCTACATCCAGATGTTTCAGAGCTCTCCCGAAGCTCTCCCTCTGATGGAGCATTTTTTTGCAGGTGTGTCATCTTTATGACAGAACCTGACAGCCTGAGGACCTTCTTTAGCTTCCCGTGACTTTATAAGAAATGTAATTTATTCCCTGACGAAGTTCAAAATCAGCCGATTTCTAATCCAAGCATCATTTCTGACCTGCTGAGACCTTCAGATCCACACCTGAGCTTCACACAGTGCTGACAGCTCTGCAGTGACGGTCAGGAAGCCTAAAGGGTGCGATCAACCTGTATTTCTGTCATGATTACATTTTAGGAAGCTCTGTACCTGTCCTGAGAAAAGAAGCTTCTGCTTCATTTTCAGTGCGAGAGCTCAAAGTGAAAGAAAAGAGCAGCTGGTTTCATTATCACTGAGACGCTGGTCAGTCGGTCAGGTCAGTTTCTCACATGTGAAAATGAAAGTGTACAAGTCAGCTAAAGGAATTTGAGTAAGGGCAGATGTGGAGGAAAGGCTGTCACGACCAGATGTTTCAGATCTAAAACCCATCAGATCTGTCCTCCTGTTGATGTTTTTAAGGTCAGCTCATTTCCTGCTCCAGTTTTTTGTTCCGGGACTTTATTACATCCAATAATCCTTATTTACATTAACTGCAGTTTATTGGACTCTGTTAGCTCCTCTCTCTTTTAGCCAGATTTATTCTGATCGGTCACCCCTCACAAAGGTTTGAACAACAGATGGGAGGGGCTTCTGTGCCTTCCATGACCATATTAGGAACATCTCTGTGACGTCATACAGAGCCAAGAGCAGAAGAAAACAGCGTGACCACGGGGATTACTTACAAACACTTTATTATTTAAAACCTTTATTCTTGATTTTAATTTGAGCGTCTTCCACTGAAACAGGACATAAAACAGGTCCACTTTTAAAAGGCCATAAAAATAACAGATATGATCATCACGTATTATCATCGTGTGTGTTTCTGTAGAACTACACGGAGTGTCGGTGTGTCGGCGGTCTCCACTTCGCCCGCCCTGGGACCTGCGGCAGTGGGTGTGAGCACCTCCTCCTCCCCTTCATGGTCCTGCTGGGTCTCACCGCCTTCATCGCCTCCTTTTCCCAGACGCCGTCATGTGTAATAATACTCAGGTATCAATAAAACAACAAGTCACCTGTAATCTATTTTCTGATGAAACCACAAAGCAGCCAATCAGGTTACAGCATCGAGTGCTGGAGAATACTCAAGTCTGTGTTTCATTTGCTCCAATTTTAACTAATGTTTAGGAAGGAAACCAAATAGAAAACAAATGGAAGATTTATGGGAAAGTTTGGAAAACTGCTTCCCAGCCACCACATACTGAGATTTTCTCATTCCAGAGAATTTCTTTTTCTAACGTGGTAGCACTCCGACTCTAGACGAGTGAAGAAGTTTGTGAATAATCACCAGAGAAAATAATAACTGCAGTATTGTGCTTCCTTATCATGAATGTGACGTTCGTGTCTGCTGCAGGGAGGTGCCTCCAGAGGACAAGTCTTTCGCAGTGGGCGTTCAGTACATGCTGTTCAGAGTGCTCGGTAAGTCATCACATATTTCCTCCAATCAGAGGAGGTCTGTGTTTAGAGTGTCGCAACCTGCATTTCAGTTCTCTTTTCTGCTATTTGTCACAGGAAATTTAAGGACAAAGTGGACAAAAATACAGTCTTAATGCCAAATGTCAAATCCAGCGAAAGATTACACTGTCCACTTATTTTCATTTTGAAGGGTCAGGGTTAGTATCTTTGTTGCTGCTGGGTCAGTCAAACAGGCCACACCCCTAAAATGCCTTAAAGAAATCCAAATGGATGAATTTGGGAAAAAAAAAACTTTTGGTCCAAGCTTCAAGTGGCTATTTGAGAAACTGAAGGTTTTGCTTCATCTGCAGAACAAAGATTCCCTCAACAAGCAACTTTGAGCATAAATCTCGGTCTCTTTGCAGCATTCATGCCCGGCCCGGTGCTGTACGGCAGCGTCATTGACACCACCTGCATCCTGTGGGGCCAGAAATGTGGCCAAAGGACTTCCTGTCGCTACTATGACCTGAACCGCTTCAGAAACAGGTACAAAAACACCTCCTGCTGCGAAAAGGTTGGGACACCAGACCAAACTCTTTCAGGCCAGTCTCTTAATTTAGGAACTACTTGGAAAGTAGTTCTGAGACGTCAGATCAAATATACTCTTTAATTGCTGTAATTACCCTACTGTCGCAAAAATTAAAGTGGTTTCTGTAAGCTGAGAAATTGCGCTTCACACCCAATATACAGTTATTACGGTAATTATTGCCGGAAGTCCGCAAATGGCAGCACTTTTAAAGTATGCTCTGTCACCAGTGACAGGTTTGGTATTAAAGTTTAAAAATTAAAAGATACAATTTCATAATCCTTATCAGGGAAAAAACAGCAGCTGAATGAAATTAAGTATATTTAAATGTTAGAAAATGCACCGTCAGCATAGAAACATACTTTTCCTATATATAAAATGAAGTTCTGTGGCTTTTCAGAGTCCTGTATTGTCATCTAACTTCATCCCGGGCCAACCCCCAAACATCAAACAGCCACGAAAAAGCCCATAACCACCTGTTTGTGTTTATACCTGCAGGTTTTTGGGACTGCAGGTGGTTTTTGTGTGCGGGGCTTTGCTCTGCTACCTGCTGACAGTCGTTGTCCTGCGAAAAAGGGACAAAGATCAAGAAGAGTACCAGATGGTGAAGAACCAGAACACCAAAGAGAACACCGAAGAGAAAGAACTGATCACCTGAAGAGGATTCAGAGAAAGGAATATTCCAGAGGCTGAACAATGAGCTTTTTTAAAGCTGGTTGAAAGGAAGCTACTGCAAAGCTCCAAATTACTCACTGTGGTGGATGCTTCTTATATAAAGAACCAATCTGTCTGGATTAGGAGGCAAAGATGTTTTTTAATATTCTTTTGTTATATTTTACATCAAGTATAGCTAACATTTCAAATGGGATCTTGTGTTTTTACAACTTCTTACTGTGACTGGCAGTATATAGTTATATAAAAGCATTATCTACAAGTTTAACATTCAGTGCTTAGGTTCTAGCCATCATGCAGTATATCGGTCCCAAACACTGAAATCCAGTGAAGTAGCATTTACCTGGCTTGTAAATAATTGAATTTCACTTCCTCTACATCTTATTTGATGTTTTGATGACTATAAGCACTCTCCCGTATACATTATATGGAAGAATTGTGCTTCAGCATTAAAACTCAGTGTTTTTGTCCAACTGCTTCTGTACCCAGCCAACCAGACTCAAATAGCTATTAGAGGAAGTGAAATAAAGCCAACACTGAAGTGCCAAAAACTGGGCTTCATTCAATAGTGTCTTCATTTTCCAGCCTCAGACGATGTAGCTTGGTTTAAACAAGAAACAAAGCAAACAGTTCTCAGCATAGTGATGTGTGGACTACCAATTAGAGGTGAGCTCATGCCATTTAAATGCAAACACAGACATCCATCTAAATGCAGTAAGTAATCAGTAAGACGGCTTATCTAATCAAGGCCATAAATGTTTACCAATATGTCAAAGTACACCCGGTTCCAGGCAGAAATTTTCCATGTTAACATGAAGGCAGATAAGAAGCTGTTCAGTCCCACGCTGACCTGCCTGACGCTGCAATGTGGAATGAAGATCATTTGGATTTTGTCTGTTTCCTTTCACTGAGTGAAATTTTTGCACATTTTGTGGTTTCTTATTTGAGGAATTGAGCCTAAATGACTGGCTCCACCTTTATATTATTAAAGGTTCAGTAACACAGGCCTTGAGACTCATTGGTAACCCATGGCAACCTTTGGTTGCTAGGGAAAAATGTGTATTCCCTGACCAGTGAGCAGTTGCTGGAGGTCACTAGGTCACCAACAGGGTGCTGCACCAAAGCCCTTCTTGTAATTACTTTGGTAAGCAGTGAGGTCGCTGTGGTTGTCGTAGTTTGGATGAAAAATGACACAAGCTGAAAATGGAGACTGATCGCCTTCAAAGTAAAAGTCATCCCTTACCACTGAAACCAACATGATTCAAAAAGTGCAGCTTTTATTTTGAAGGTGAACATTCTCCGTTTCTGGTTTTATTGTACTCTTCAGTGTTTTGCAACCGCTTAGCGAGTAGCTGGTAAGGGCTTGCAGACAAGTCGGCGCCTTCCATACAAACTATGGTGGACTGCAGCAACTTACTAGCAACCAAAGCTACTGCAAGGAGGTTTTTGGTACAGCACCGTATACCGCTTTTTCACTGCACCTGCAGGCAACCTCCACCTCCAACTCAATTTGAACCAGCTGGGGAATGCACATTTTACCTAGCAACCAGTGGTTGCATCTGGTCTCTAGGCCTATGTGACAGGGACGTGAACGTGTTACTGACATTTTAAAAGCTGCAGTTTCCCACCAGGTGCTGCTCATAGAAGCTCACACTGTAAAAGTGGACCTATGCAGCTTAAATCCAACAGTTCTGGTCGCAATGGCAGCCTGCAAAAGGGGCTAAAAAGAAATATCAAATGTTGAAAGAACAGCAGGGAACTTCCAAAAATGTTCTAACAGACCGTTTGGTAAAATGGTGCCCCTGGTGGTGAAAGCTTTAGTTACATTTTGCAGATGGAAATCATGAAAAGTACCTTTAAACATGCAAAGTCTCTAATAATGAGGACAGTGTGTATGAGTCAGAATCTGAGGCTGCAGACTGCTGTAAGCACAGTTTTTTCTACTCTTGGATCTGTGTGACATCACAGAGAGCTCAGGCACTGAAGCTCCACCTACCCTCTGTTTACGAGGGGCAGCTGAAGTTGTTTTAAAGTGAAACAGCTCAGTGAACTAAAGGGCTGTACTAAGAACCAGTATGTCATTAATAAAGTTTATTTTGAACTGTGAATCATGCACACAGCATGAATACAGTTATTACCTCTGAGAGCTATCGGTGAACAGGATTCATCATAAAGATGACCTTCAGAAGCATCACTGTGGGAAGAAGTTTTAGGCGTGAAATATGTGAACATTACATCTTTTCCTGCACAGCTGATAAGTTACTTTCACATGTTCACTTTCATTTTCACTTTTAAATATGAGAATAACTGTCAAAGTATTCTTATTTCAAGTTCACAGTAATGGAGAAGCTTTCCAGTGTGCCGTCACTTTTACTGGAAATGAAAGAGAAATTTCGCTCTGCGTGGATGGTTTTAATGAATCATGAAGAGCGAGGCGCTTGTTTCAGACAGAGATTACTTTGAACTGTGAATCATGTGAAGCTACTTTAGCAGAGCCCAAGATTAAAAATATGGAGCAATAAATGAACAGAACAGGTTCTCCTGACGGGGGAATCCCAACTTTACCGCTACACTGTGATCAGGGTGGGAATACTGGGAATACTGGGAATACTGGGCACAGAGACAAAATGACCTCACAGAGGCAAACAAAAAGAAAACTACAAAACGACACCGCAACACTATCTTTGTATAAAAGTGTTTGTAAGGATGTTTTTAAGGTGGATTTATGAGTTTTATTCTGCTGACACAAACCATCTCATCGCTGAGTTTTGTGTCTTTAATGTTTTGTTCTGTTTCCTGATGCTGGTCTTTCTAAAAGCTTTTTGATTTTGGTGTCTGTCAGATTATCACAAACTAGAACGTTTATAAACGTGTTTTCTTTTCTGTTTTTAAATCAGATATTTGCATGGGAACAATTCCTGCAACTTTATTCTACCAAATGATTTGTGTGATGTATGTTCTTTATATAAACAGCTTTTTTATGAAAAAAATAAATGGGCACATAAAATCAGCTGAGAGTTGTTGTTTTTTTCAGGCAAACGGCTTCATTTTAAATTTTGTTTGTGAAATATTGGTTTTATTTTTTAATTTCTTGTCCTCGTCACGTATTTCCCCGATCAGAGGACGTCTGTTTAAAGTGTCAGACGGAGTTTTCTGTGTTTGCATCTTTTATGTAATACTGAAGGCAGCTGATGGAAAATATACAGCACCAGTCAGTGACACCCCCCTCCCCCAGGCGAAACCACACAGGAGGTAATCTCTGGGTTAAACACACACACATAGACACACACGCACACACAGGCATCTGGAATCTGCCTGAAGCATAAACAGACAAATTCCTTCTTACTCACATTTTTCTGCGCGCTGAGTTCAGGCAGAAACTGGCAGTTGTCTGCTGCAGGCTCAAACATGAAGGCTGCTCCTACTTCCACAACACAACACTGTCACAACAACATGCATGCATGGGGCCACGAGGAGCCACACTTCAGAGCAGCAACTCCCGGGTTAAATATTTCACAACACAACGTCAATACACCCAAAGACACACAAACGGTAACGGGCACAGGAAACATGACTGAAACAATAAAAATAAAAATTGCTGTAAATAGATTTAAAAATAAAACCAAGAAAAGGCACAAAAATATCCAAAAAGTAACAAAGAGATGCAGACAGCAGTTTATCTAACATCAGCAACAGTTTGGCCTAAAAACGCTTGTTGGGTCAGTCACCCGACCACAAACAGAACAAAGACACAAACCAACAGAGAAAAGACACAAAGTCAACACAAAGATGCAAAATGGTTAAAACAACAAACTGTGAGTAAGAGGACAAATGAGGACAAAAGTAAAAACGTTGCCCAAATGAAAGAAAGCAAACATGCCTGAGCAAGTAAGGCACAATAACACACAATCCGATAACGAGAGAGACACAATCTGGGAGCAGCCCTGCGTCTCCACGCTGCAGGAACCACAAACCATCAGAAAGTTTCTTTTTTGGGGCAGATCGAGCACGACGGAAGTATCACAAACATTTAGCTCCAACAGACCGACACAAAAAGGTGGCAACGAGCCAGCCGATCAGAAAGAGACAGAAAACCTTAAAAAGAGACGCAAAATGACTTAAACCAACAACAAAAGGACTCAAAATGTGAACGAAGGAAGAGGAAATAAAAAAGTGAACAGAAATCTCAATAAAGTGACCAAAAAAGTCAGAAAAGAGAAGAAAGAAAGAACGATGCTTTCAGACTCCAGGAAGCTTTCACAGTTCCTAGAACTCAGATAATTCCCTCTCTGTTTGTGTCCAGGACTCTCCGTGGGACTCGCACCAGCATCAGCACAGGCTAACGGACACAGAGACACAAACAGCCAGATGACAATGAAAACAATCCATCACCTTCAAGCAAAGCAACACAAAGATGCAAACGAGCCCCTGTTTCAAACCCCTGAAAAATTTGGAGATCCTGTTTTCTGGTTCTTCGAACGCTCTTTCGTGGTGTTTACACTCCTGGAACTACGGACTGTCAGAGTTTGAGGAACCCAGTTTTGGAGTCTTTCCAGAGTTTCAGCGCACATACTTTCCAGCACAGGAGAAACTGCTGACAACGACGGCAAAATGATTGAAGTCAGTAAGTTTAAAAAGCTGTGAGTTGAGTCTTTAATCCAATCTGGACCTGCACCTCTCTACAGAACAACATGACTTATCTTCTCTTACATATCGAATATTTCTGAGTCACACTGAGTCACACTGCACACATTTTTGGACGCATGAACACAAAATGAGTTCAGTCCAGCCACAAAGTCGAGCTCAGTGAATCCCAGCTGATCTCATGCATGCACTGCACTGTTGAAGCTGCTTCAGCCTGTTTACAGGTGCTGCACATCTGTAAGCCACTTTGCAACCCACCTGCCCCCCAACTCCTGCTTTCATGCTGTTTCTGAGCCAATCAAACATCGGCATTATTGGCCAGTTTAGTTAGCAGGTAACTTTTCCCCCTAACCCTCATTTGACCCTCGTATGACGCCTGTCTACCCAGGCTTGGACGCTGAGTTGCAGGGCCACCACAGACAGTAGGGATTACTCTTTTATGTCAATAGCAAAAGAAGCTTGATTTGTTCTGTGTGCTCTGTCAGAGGCAGAAACTCAGCTCCAAGAAAAACACTCTATCACTGATATTTGTGCATGGGAAGAAAGACCAAAGCAAGGCCATCAGTGGAAAACTGGAAATACCCTGAAAAAGCCTGCTGTGTGTGTGTGTGTGGGGGGGGGGTTGCTGCTTGGCTCGCTGTCTCAGGCTTAGATAAGGCCCATGGAAGAACAGGCTCATGATGCCAAATATGAATCGGTGCAGATGGAAATCATCTCCTCGTGACCACAGGGAGTCAGCCTGAAAAATTACAAACAAACTAACTTTCTAAGGTTCTCTGTGAGTGTGACAAGACATTTTTACCGCATCCTGATTTAACTCTGATTTTATGTGATGTCATCCTGTAAACAATGAAGCTTCGCACAAACAGGAAGCGGTGTTTCAAACTAAAGCTCTGTTTCATCGTGAACACATGACACATATGGGGACGTGAGGACATCTTCGGTTCATGATAAGCGTGGATTACTAAACTGTCGTAAAAAGAAACACAGGCTGGATCTTTTTCACTGGTTTTGTTGCTGTTGTGATGATTTTTCTAGTTTTTAGTTCCCATTGTTTGTGTTTTAGCTGTTTCCTGTTTTATTTTGGTAGTCACTCTCCTTGTGTTCTTTTACTCCTTTATAGTTGAGAATTCCCACTTTCTGGAATAAACTGAGTGTCCATCCATTCATTCTCTTCCACTTATCCTGCTCCGGGTTTCGCCCGGGGGGGGGGCTTGGAGCCTATCCCAGCTGTCATAGGGTGAGAGGCAGGGTACACCTGTACAGGTCACCAGCCTATCACAGGGCCAACACAGAGGGACAGACAACCATTCACACTCAGATACCCACCGGAGGGCAATTTAGAGGTACCAATTAAGCCAATCCCAGTGAGCAGCACAGTGGTGTGGTGGTTAGCACTGTAGCCTCACATACTACACTTCCAGGTGCCGGTGCTGGTGTCGGTTTCAATGCTTAAGAACGAGCCTGCATTTCCACCGCGCTCTGTGAGCTGATCCTTTACGTATGAGTGTGGGCGGGTCCTCGTCTGGACACGGAAGCCGAAGGGCACAAACACAGAAGAACAGCTGTTGCGCTGCGATCACATTTTACTGCTGCAGCACCTGTGTGCAGCACGGAGGTAAACACAGCGATTACGAGCAGGAAGCCAAGCACGCACTTTGTGTCCTTTTATCTGTGATATGAATGATACAAAGCAGCAAGTTCAGCCTCAGAGCCCGACCTGATTCACAGCCGTGAAAATCGCATCGCTTTCCTCCTGTAATACACACCATGCAGTGAGATAGAAGACTTTACACAGAGACGGTGGAGTCACGCCCTGACGGTGGAGTCACGCCCTGACTCGGAGTCACGCCCTGACGGTGGAGTCACGCCCTGACGGTGGAGTCACGCCCTTCTGCTGCTTTCATCACGTGTTCTCGATTCGAGACCAGCTAGCTTGCGGGGCCCGAGTTGAACCCGTTTTTCCGCTGAGCACTGAGTGCGTTCGCGGTGGAAAAAACGCTGAACGGTTCAAATACTGGCACCGGCAGGGCCACAGTAAGAAGGTCCCGGGTTCGAATCCACATTGGCAGTTTAATGTTTGCATGGATTTATTCTGGGTACTCCGGTTTCCTCCTACAGACATGCTGAATATGAATCGTGTTTGTTAAATATTTTGTTGTGTTTTCATCATGTTTTGGGTAAACACATTTTATTGCTCTTTAATTATTTGTACAGGTTGTGCCTGCAGTGAGTCAGCAGCAGCTTCACCATCAAAAAGACAACAAACTAAACATGAACTTTTGTTCCTCAGCGAGAAAGAGAGATCTCCTTTGACACTGCAGCTTTTAATGAACGCGACCTCTGACCTCCCCCCTTCTGCTGATGCCAGCAGGTTTCCTGTCAGCCGTCTTTCTTCACTCGGGCACCGTTTCCTCCTAAATTCTTGCACAAGTTCCATGAACCAAAACACAGTTTCAGACCCAGACAGTGGCAGGTGGCTTTAAAGGCTGCGGCGGCTCCCGAGGGCAGAAAGATGTTCTGGAATAAGACACAGTTTTACATCAGAGGGAGTTTCTGTGTGTCCAACATGTTAGAACATCACACGTTCACTTCACTGCCTCAAAAAAGAGAAATGTGGCAGCACTGCCTCCAGATCCTGTTTCATATCTGATATTTCCTTCAGTTAATGTTACCACCTGAACCCCCATCTTCCAATCAGCTCGAGCACCTGCTGCTCCTGTTCCGTTCTCACGCTGATGTTGTAACCATCAAGCACACAGACCGAGACATCCGATCTGCTCAATCATTTTAGTTTTTCCTTTTTCATGAACTGATGCAGGTCTCCTCGTGCTCCTGGTGGAAAAAAGGCTCAGTTTGAACTTTTATTTTACACAAAACATCGAGGACCAGCAATAAGTGTCAAGTTCCTAAATGAGCGCGAAAAACACAAAATGTTCTCAGAGATGCTGCAGAACGTCCGGCAAAAGCAAAATGAGCACAAAGTGAGAGAATAACCAGGAAGCAGGTTCAACAAACTGAATTTAAAATGAACTGAGCTCATTAACTCTCACCACGGCAACATGAAGCGCAGAGACTGGTTTGAATCCAGCGGATGTGGTCACTGAGGAGGGGCTGAAGAGTGATTGTGACGAGCTCCGTCACCATCACACACAGAATTATGATTCATGACTTTTAGAGAGAAACTGCTGCTTTGTTCCTGTTTCTAATTTGATCTGAGATCAGCTTCACTGGTAGATGACAGCTTTTACTGAATTACTGTTAAAGGTCAGAGGTCAGTCATAGTGACTGTTATGATATGAAGTGAAGAAACGCAGCTTTCCAAGTAAAGATTTATCAGTAAATCAAACATGTTGAGGTTCAGCATCATTTTGGAAGGATGAGACATTGTTAATAAGAATACAGATTCTGGGCAAAATAAGCCGCTGTGAACGGATCCAAGTACGGATCGACTCGTGGGCGCTCGTGTGGGATAAACTGACTGGAGGTGAACGGGATCTGAGATCCACTGAGACCGAGTCATGTGACTCTGAACCTTTAAAATGTTGATTGAACCTGAGTCTGTGAACACATTTCAACATGAACTGTAATCAGATTACAATCAGAGTTTTTTCAGCCTCATCGTCACTCAAACATTCACATCGTCTCCAGGATCAGGACCCACAAATGTTTCAGACAGCAGTGCACAAAAACTGACCCACAAAACGGCCTGAATGACACAAAATAAACCCACAGGATGGTCTCAGATGCAGAAAAAGAAGCAGTTTGTTGTTCTGGATGCTGCGTGTGTGTTTGTGCGCGCTGCTCTGACGGGGTTGTTGCTGAGTGTTTGTCGCCCTCTGATGGAGACTCGGAGGTGTCCCTGCATGCAGAATAATTATCAGCATTTATTAAAGTACAAATATGATTAAATAATTAAAGCATTATTAAATTAATTAAATCTCCTCAGGATTCTGCAGCTTTAAGAATCTTTGATCCAGAACAATGAAGACTTCTGATTTAAGTTTTGTTCTTCAACTATTAATTATTCTTTTCATTCGATATCTTGCTTTAAGTGGCTTAAGTCTGCAGCTGAAGGTGTTTTTATCATATGGAAGTCAATCATGTGCCAAAAGCACCGTCAGATAGCTCCATGTATGGAAGTTATGATTAGTGTGACCCCTGCTGGCTGCACACGTAATTACACTCTTTGAGAACCAGAACCACTGACCAATACTGATGCTGTTACTGATGCAGTTATAAAGGTTAAACCTTCATAACAGCTGGACATATATATATAGATATAAAAAAAAAA
>JAVDPK010002143.1:117162-130510 GCA_034780415.1 Cichlasoma orientale
ACACACACACACACACACACACACACACACACACACACACACACACACACACACACACACACACACACACACAATATCACAATAACAAAAGTGTCTCAACAAATGTGAATTCATCTAAAACCAGATGGACAGATGGCAGCTGGTCCTAAAAGTGTGACTGCAGGGAGGCAAGGCCCGCTTGAAGCACTGGCCGAGTTATAGCTGGGCAGCCCAACACACACACACAGGGGGACAAGCTTAACCCCCAGTTCATTTCAAAGGCAGAGGTGGGGTAAAAACATCCCAGTTTTCTTCTGTGCAGAAAAACACCCAACAGTATGTAAATGGAGTGGTTCTTATACAGTACTTTTCTCCTCACACTGCAGTAGCCAGGACTGAACCAACAACCTTCTGATAGGTAGATGACAGCTCTGCCTCCTGACTGCAGCCACCAAAACAGTAAAAATAAACGATGGATCAACTACCTGCTCCCCAAAGCAGTCAACCCAGGACTTTGGGCTTGTTTCTGCTCTGACTGCAGCGCATTCCTGCCATTCAGTGAAGCTGTAATTAAATCATTTCCACAAAGATCGCAAATGTCTTTCACACTGATGAAATCATTAACTGTAATGAGTATACCATTGGTAGGTTCTTAACTTCCTAGGACTCGGATTTTACCTTCCACCCAGTAGGTGCCCAGGACATCTCCCTGGCACCTCCTAGGTAGAAGTTAAAATCCAAGCATGGTGGTGTTACGAGCATGTCCTCCCAGGAAAAGGCCCGGTGCAGATCCAGGACATGCTAGAGAGATTACATTTCTTGGCTGGCTTGGGGACCCCTATGTGTCTCTACTTGGACTGCTACCCCCAGACAGCAGCAGAAAATGGATGGATGGATGGATGGATGGATGGATGGATGGATGGATGGATGGATGGATGGATGGAATCTTAACTTAAAAAAGGGGGGGGGGCAGAGTCCATGAAATTGTGGGAGTTTTGTTAGAAAAAGATACAATTATCTCAACTTTTAAAATTGTGCATAAGAAAGCTGTGACAGCTATTGCTCAAAAAATATAAAATGTGTCATTAGCTAAGGAAGAGCTTCACAAACATCTCTCCAACTTAATAAGCTTTCGTGTTCTCCTTCAGTGTCCTAAACCTGTGTGGGACAGAGGGATAAGGCACTGTTAGTGCTGTTGATGGGTGAATAATCTGTGCAGTGAGACGTTTGTGGAACATCCACCAGGTCTGAAATCTCGATGCTACTTCTGTGAATCAAGTATAACCAAAAATAAATGCTTTCAGCTCAAATAAAACTAAATTGCAGTTACAGGTAAAAAGATCCTGTAGTTAGTACAGTTTAAGGTTCTTTTACAGTCGCTGTTTGTATTTTATTAATAACAATACTACTAACAGCAAGAGCATCAGTAATTAGAATAAGCAGATGTCCCAGGGTAAGGGAGGACGAATCGTTTAGGATTACTGCAAGTACAGTTGTGGCTATTTGCACTGGAATGAAGATGGGCTTTCCTCGATAGATGCTGTTGTCACAGCTGTGGACTTTGACCTGGATCACACTGACCACAACTGCATTAAGAAAGGTTGTAATTATACATTCAAACCAAACTACCAGTGCATCCCTAATCAATTTAATAATTTGGTTTCTTGATATTTTGATGTGCTGGTAGACAGTTTTTGTGCTTTTTGTAATTTTTTTGAAACAGTAGAAAACTAAGATTTACCTAAATTACTCTTACATGTACTGTGTATACTGCTCTTGTTTGGGTTTTAATTAAATTTTTCAAATACAATGTTTATTTAAATCAATCTAACATAAAAAAATGATTTCAGAAGCAGAAACACACTCTAAAAAACCCAAAACAAAATATAATTTCCTGATGTGTTAACATTCATCCATAACTCTGACTCGTTTAGAGGCAACCACCGGCTACTGCCACATCCCACCTTCTGATACTCACATTGAAATCTGCTGTTCTAAAACTAATATTTTAATAACTAATAAGAGGACAGCAAATTCTGGAATTTGCTCCATGCTATTAAATGTATTTATTGATATGCTTATTATTTATTTATTGTATGTCTTTTTCATTTCTAAAATCATTTGTTGTGATTGCAATCACTGCAAAAATTATAATAAGTACCAATAATTCTACTGTGCATTCACTTTGAAAAGAAGATATAAAAAAAAACTTTTTGTTTGGTTTTTGGTTTTTTCCTTCCATCCTGAATGCAATGATAATATTCTATTTAATATACAGTCGTCATGGAGCGACGGTAAAAACATTTTCATTTTAGACATATATTTGCAGATTTACATATTATGCTGCACTCAGTTATGCTTCTGAATAAAATTAGAAGCAATTCTGCTTTGCACAGATGTGATCAGGGACTAACAGAATTGTAAAAATGGTGCAGCCATTTTTTGTCCAGCAGGAGGCTCTGCCCGCACAGGGAACGAAGCCTCAGCAGTGACCTGGCCTTCAACTCTGTGCCTCTGCAGAAGCACAGGGACCTGGCATTCAACCCTGACCTTTTCCCCTACCCCCTACCGACTAGTTCAGCTCGGGGTCGGCTCGCTCACACAAAGCAGGTTCAGAGAGTGGTCAGTGGGCAGGTACTGTTGGTCACCTGCTGCTCTGGTTAGAGCTGCTTCAGGGACTGACAACTGATTCCCATCACATTAAGCCCAAAAAATATATGTCACAATCTTGTGTGCAAAGCCATAGAGAGTTTATGCAAACCTCAAACATGAGGTTTGCATAAACTCTCTATGGCTATGATACATTATAATGTGACACCCCATTCTAATCTGGCATTCTATACTATGATATTCCATTCAGTGCTCAATTGAACTGTCAAATGTACAAATATATATATACGAGATTTGTATGAAATATCTGTATGTGCCATATAGCTGCTGGCACTCTCAGTGCCCGAGGTCACGTTTATGCAAAGTTTCATCAAGACCGTGCCCCTCGTCTAGGAGCAGATCGAGAACATACGAGCATATAAACATACAAGCATATGCTATGATCATAACAGCATGATTACTGCCATTCATGCTGGTGCAGCTATGATGAGCAACATCCTGCATTAAGGTTAAAGTGTGGGTTTCAGGCACATCACTCTGACTTCTAGTTAGAGAGGATCCAGTGATTCCTGTACTGGGAGTTTTGCTCACAGCTGCTTTAGATGCACGAGTTTGCTAAGTGAACCGTAAACTGAGTAATCACAGTTGTTCCCAGTTACAGATAACTACTACTGAAAAAATATAAACATGTGTTTACGTCAACCACACGGTAAATCCACTGTGGTCTGTTCGTCTGAGCCGGGCTTTCAACAATCTCCACAAGCTGACGAATGGCACACTTGGAAACTGAGTAATACGCCCCCTGGTGGTTCGTACTGAGACAGTCTGAGCCTGTGAGTCAGAGCTCAGGGTCAATGAACCCTCGACTTACAATTTTACACACACACACACACACACACACACAGATCACTGCCCTGTAGCACATGTCACGTGTGGAAGGACAGCCAATAGAAAAGCTGAATGACTTGTAACTGATGTCTTCTGTGTATTTTTAGTGCTTCGGGCAAAACTTCAAGACTTTTCAGCCATTAATGTCCATGCACCCATTTATTCACACATTTACTAATCTGATTGCACACACACACACACTCAGATCTGAATACACACACAGAGATCTCAGTATGCACACACACGGATCAGAACGCATGCACACAGATCTGAATACGCACACACGGATTTCAATACGCAAACACAACTCTGCAAACAAATCGAAATATACATACGCGGACTGACACACACACACACACACACACACACACACACACACACACACACACACACACACAGAAATGTTTTGCTACAATAATAGCCTCATAAATTTCAGGCTTTGAACTCTGGGAGGGTCTACATGGGTTCTAAATGGGGTCAAACAAAGTTCAAAAGATTGTATTTTTATGCACATATAAGTGTGGCGTGCATGGAAAAACAAAACAAAAAACATCCAATTACCAGCTTTGGATGTTTAAATGTCAAATTTTCTCCATTGCCACTTCTATCATTGAGATGATTATCATTTTTTTTTAATTAATTTTTTAGAAAGAAAAAAAACCACGCTGCTCTAAATTTTAATTGATTTGCAATTTAATTTTATAAAAAGATGGAAAAAACTGACATGATGGAGAAATTATTTTTATGAGCATTTAATAAACAATAATACATGACTTATGCACAAAAACTACTGATACTATTGCCATTGCTGTGGATGAAACTGGGAATGTTTGCGGTCTTCAGAGCTAAAAAGATTTAGTTACATGTTCATATTTAATACCCATTTTTCTATCGTGAGCAATATTTTTCGCATCACATTTGGTCAAATTAATCCTCTTTATTTTTATTAAATTTTGAGTTGAATATTTTTGTTTTCAAATAAAATTAAAGGAATTTTGATGCTTTATATATTTATAGTTAAATTGTGAAATATGCCAAATTTTACGCTTATCTTTATTTTCCATAAAGCATTTCTCTCCTAAATTTTCCATGTTCATTATTTGAAGCATTATAGACTTTATAGTGTCATTTATTGGTACTGAAGATAATCCATATGTAGATTTATGTCTCAGCATCTTCAGCAAAGCTTGTCTGTGAATGTGTTTGCCCCAATTTTATTTCATGTAATTAATACCAAACTTCACAGCGGGTACAAATTCTGACCTTCACTTTCAGAGTTGTGTACTATAAGCAGCAAAGTGCTACAATAGAGCTCTCAAAGGACTGGAAGATGTTGCCCTTTAACATAATACAAGCATCAATTAAATGGCACCAAAACAAATGAGCACTGTGCCTCTTTAGGAAAACGGGGTATTAACGTGGGGTAACCCTTGCAAGTGGGCTATGTTTGTTCACAGAAATATGCTAACTGGCTTCTATTGTGTCTTGTCACACAGGTCAACAAAGCGGGTCGACAAAGGTTCATCCAGGGTTCAAATCCAGGTCAGATTGAGCCAAGAAAAAGCCATCCAAAGTTCATCTCCTCATTAGTCGTTCCAGCTACATCATCACAACTGAATTTGTGTACTTTTCTATTTTTTCTGCTCTGCTAGTGTCTTTGGGTTTTTCACTGATATCCAGTTCATTCTCATGCTGGAGGGAACGTAAAGGTCAACATGCACTGCTCAAAGAGTGAAAGGAACAATGTGAAATCAGATCTCAATGGGAAGAATCGTGCTGGATATCTGTGCTGATATGAGTGATGAATGAATGGAGGCCACATCGTTTAATGGAAATGAAAATCATCAACCTACAGAGGCTGACCTCGAAAATCACAGTGAAAAAATGATGCAGCAGCAGGCTGGAGCATTTCACTGAGATTTCACTGTAGTAACTGTACTAAGCAGTTTGTGTGGCCCCCGTTTTAGGGCTCCTAATGTCCCGGGGCATCTCCTCCCAGACCTGGACCAGGGCATCACTGAGCTCCTGGACGGTCTGAGGTGCAGCCTGGCGGCATCGCATGGATCGCAACATAATGTCCCAGAGGTGTCCTATTGGATTTAGGTCAGACCAGTGTGGGGGCCAGTCAGTGGCATCGATCCCTTCGTCCTCCAGAAATGGGAATTGGACAGGTTCTGATTTAGCACTTCTCCACTCTACACGAGCACTCGGAGGCCTTTATACAGCATGTGTGGTTCAGCCGTTCCCACACACACATATTCATGCAAGCAATGCTTGTATTCTTAGCATAGCTATGTCAGAGCGCGTTCTAACATTTATTATAACACAATTATTATTATCCAATCTCATTCTGCATAACGACAATAAAGGCATTCTATTCTATTCTATTCTATTCTATTCTACAATTGCACTCCGAGGACCAAGTCTTGTTTTGCCTTAATAAAAAAAATGGTTTCTTTTGCTGCTCTGAATGAACTTGTTTCAGAAAACATGGAGACTGACTACGTTCAGTTCCCTTTGTAAAGATCCATTTTTAAGGATGTTTGCAGATGTTTCATTGTTTACTGTGGTTACTGTGATTGGATGATTAACGGTTGTTGTGTTTTGTGTATTGTTTTGTTATTCATTGTTCTGTATTGTTTGTTTAATTCTCCCGATTCCCCTCCCTTCAAAAAGCTTTGCCTTTTGCCAGGCTGCACTAAAGCTTAAATAAAGGTTTAAATAAATAATTAAACACTCACATTTACATGAAGACTGGAGCAGCCGGGGATTAAACCACCAACCTTCCATTTGGTAGATGACCTGCTCTGCCTCCTGAGCCAGAGCCACCCCAGGAACTGCCTGCATACTCTCACCACACGAGGCCGGGCCTTGTTCTGTGTACCAGGAGGAACCCAGGACCCACTGCACCAGCATAGGGTGTGACAGGTCCGAGGATTTCATCCTGATACCTGATGGCAGTCAGTGTCCCTCCATGGATATGCCTCCGAGACCATCACTGACCCACCACCAAACCGGTCACACTGAACGATGTTACAGGCAGCACAACGTTCTCCACGGCTCCTCCAGACCCTTTCACATCTGCCACATGTGCTCAGGGTGACCCTGCTCTCATCTGTGAAAAGCACAGGGCACCAGTGGTGGACCTGCCAGTTCTGGTATTCTATGGCAAATGCCAATCGGGCTCCACGGTGCCGGGCAGTGAGCACAGGGCCCAGTAGAGGACGTCGGGCCCTCAGGCCGCCCTCATGAAGTCTGATTCTGATTGTTTGCTCAGAGACATTCACACCAGCGGCTGCTGGAGGTCATTTTGTAGCTCTGCAGTGCTCATCCTGTTCCTCCTGCACAAAGGAGCAGATCCCGGTCCTGCTGATGGGTTAAGGACCTTCTACAGCACAGGAAGATTCTGGATGGATGCATCAGTTTCCTGCAAGTATTGCAGCTTCTTCCTGTGGTCCTAACACGTGTGGTAGGTTATTGTGTGAGTAAGCAGTTTACCCAGTTTAGACACTTTGGTAGTCTGTTTAATTGATAGCCAAGTTTAACCCTATGAGGTCATCATCAGTGATGACCCCAACCTTAGCCATAACTTTAACCCTAGGCGATCTGAATATGTAATTTTTGTTTCTATTAAGCTGTTCTCCCATGTCTTAGGAAGGAGGAACTCCAAAAGTGAACTTTCTTACAGCTTTACAGCAATTTTACTGACGCACCAATAAAGGGTTGTGTGTTTTGGACAGGTGCAAAACAACAAGCTGAACAGCAGGATGTGTGGAGAACGGCTCTGACTACAGTAAATGTGTCAGTGGGTGTGTTTAAGGTTGTTCTGCCACACAGACTGATCTATATTAACATTTTCAACTTTATGAGGACAGCTTCACGTTGGCACCAACACAAGAAGGGGATGGAGAGGAGGATGTGCACACACACACACACCCCTACAGGTCTGATATTTACATTAATTCTGTAAAGCTTATTTGGGTGTTGTGGAAGTGAAGATGGACAGGAAAGGTTTCAGGGTTGCCATCACTGCACTGCCAACGTCAGACATGGGAAGGAGATGGAAGAGGACAGAAGCGCGGTGGGTTCATCAGCGGGGCAATGACTCCCTTCCTATTCTCCATCACACACACACACACACACACACACACACACGCACACCCTGGGGATACGCGACACAGCATGCTGCCATGCATTAAGGAGCGTGCACGTGTGCATGTGAGTGTGCAGATACACCAAATGAGCACCTTCTGGTTGCTCTGGCTCAGTGAGTGACTGTGGAGGGAGAGGTGTCCATAATAGAAGGAGCAGGAGTGCAGAGAGCCGTCGTACACTGGGTTCTTTCAGATTAACCTCGTAACATCCATCAGGTCGCACACAGAGGCTAAAGTTAGGATCTGAAATTTAGCCATATGCTAAACAGGCATGTTCAGTTTCTTCTAGTTTCAGAAACTAGAAGAAATCAGCTCTCTTCCGAGCATTTTGCCCACACAGGTCTCCTGTCGTGTGATTTCCATTTGGGTGTATGTCGTATACAGCCATGTGAAAAAAGCACGCAGTGATTTAATACCGTGTTTGGCAGCAATAATTTGAAGTATTCTTTCTCTGTATGATTTTATCTCATGGGTGTGTGCTGTGGGGGAATGTGGGATCACTCTGCTGTACAGCGTTTCTTCAGTTCATTGAGGTCTGTGGGCATTCGTTTATGCGCAGGTCTCTTAAGGATCCTGCCATAGCATTTGATGCATGTGGAGGTCTGGACTGTGACTGGGCCAGTGCACCTTGATGCTTTTCATTTTCAGCCATCCTGCTGTAGCTTTGCTGGTGGATTTGGGCTGACTGTCCTGTTGCGTGACCCAATATTGCTGAGCTTTAGCTGTTGGACAGATGACCTCACAATGACTCTTTGCTACACAGAGGAATTCATGGCTACAAAACAAGCCCAAATTACCACCCCTCCACCACCAGCTGGCATGGGTTGTGTGTTTGTTGTTCTGATAAGCTGTGCATGGGCTTCACCAAACATGACGCCGTGCATTACGGCCAAACATCTCCACTTCAGTCTTGTCTGTCCGAACTGTAGTTATCCAGAAGTACTGTGTTTGTTCAGATGCAGCTTTGCAAACCTAAGCCATGGTGCCGTGTTCTTTTCATTTGTCCATGCTCTCTCATGCTCCTCTTTTCTTTCTCCTGCTGCCCAGCTGGTTGCGGCAGCTTGCTGTCCCTCCCTGAACCTGTTTCTGCCCAAGCTCTCTTCCCGTTCTTCTCTATTGCCAAGTGCTCACTCACAGGGGATCATCTAATTGTTGGAGCTCTCTGTAATACTGAAGGGTCTTTACCTTACAGTGTAAAGTATCAGCGAGCCAAAGTGGTGAAGCAGCTAACTAACTGGTCTGCCCGCTCACCCCGTGAATCGGGCTGCCGTGTGACAGACTGGATGTAACGTGTGGATTGAGGATTGCAGTCTGTAGCCTCACGTCAGTCACTAACATCAAAAATGATGCAAAAACTCAACTAAACTAAAGTCTGCCGATGAGGATGAACCTGAGAGTGTTTAATGAGGAATTAATGTGTCCGCTGATTAATAACTGTGTTATAACATCTTTACATCTTTTTACTAAATAGGCTGAAAACAGTGAAACCTTCTCTTTGTTGTGCTCATGCAGTGAGAACATTGTGCAGCACATGGTGATTTAACACATATGTAATGGTAATGTCAGAGATTAATCCTGGAAAGTAACAAAGTACTTGCAGGTATCTGTACTTTACTTGAGGTTTTTTTTTTTTTTTTGACAACTTCTTACTTTTACTTCCTACATTTTAACACAAATATTTCTACCCTCTACTCCTTAAATTTTCAAAACAGGCTCATTAATTTAGGTTTGAAACACTTGAGGAGAGTTATTATTTCTTGTCTCTGTGTACCTTCAACAGTAGAACCTAAACGGAGGGACTGGAGGGTGCCTATCGCACACGGAGAGATGCATCATTCACAGCACTGTAATCAGACTGTACTCAGTTCCAGATCATCTGCACCGATGTCCATAATTTGTGGTGTCTGCTAGCTAAAGGCACAGTTGCTGTATCTTCCAGGGAGAGAAAAGAAGGTGAGCTAACTTCACTCAGAGATGGAGAAAGATGGAGGAACGACAGGACAGGAGAGGAAGGGGAGGGATTATTTTTAAAGGTGAGGACCGCTCAGTGATATCTGATAAACTCATTCATGTTGAACAGATATGAACAGGATCTATACATTTTCTCATATTGTGAAACATCCTGAAAGGCAGATTGATGTGTACTGATTTCAGGTTGCATGAGCCTAACAGGCAGTTTAATGGAGGCTACAGTTTTTTGGCAGTAGTGCAGTGAAGTGTGCAGCGATGCACTATGTTGCACTGGTGCAGTGATGACCATCAAGGCTTGCAGACACCAATATAAATGTAAAGTGATGATGCTGGTTAGATTCACTCACTGTAGCCCACCTTTATACTCACTTTACAGGTGGGCAGTCAGTCATGGTCGCTCACCTAACATCTGCTTATATCTTGGTGAGCTGGGCTGGCTAAATCCACAAAGAGCAGCAGCTCCGGTCAGCTGATCACAGGCTGTATGTTACGCTCACAATCGTGATTATTATGACTTATTTCTCAGTGATCGTTTCTCCACGCTGCACCACTACAACCAGTCTTAAGGTTCCCACACCTGCCTAATCCCCCTTTAACCCCTGACTGTGCTTATTTCTTTGTTTAGGTGTGACGTCACCCATCCACAATGTAGGCAACAGGAAATGGAGCTATTTAGGGTTAGGGTTGTCACCTTTGATAACTCAGAGGATAAACACAACTCAGTGTGCAAGAAAACCTTAACCTTTTAATGACCCCGCCACCCTTTCAGTAAGGATAGAAATATGAACAGGAGTAAGTCGCACACAAACACAAACACCTTCTCCTGAGGCTAAACACATGGCGGCACGCATGTTGCCATGGTAACCTGAAGGACAGACACACTTCCTGTCGTCACCATCCTGAAAGCAATGAGCGTCTTCGCCAGATTGGAAACTGGGGAGAAAAAAAAGACAACAATAACCAGCTCTGTATGCGTGTGTGAGTGTGAGTGCGTGCCTCTCTCCAATACGGTGAAGCGCGCTCCGCTTATCTGTCTTCCTCCTGCATCTCCCTCCATCGACTCTCAGGTCACTGTGAGGTCGGGAGGAAAAATGAGATGCCTGCTTGCCGCTGATGAAAATCTCTCATCCTCCCATCGCTTGCTGTGTTCTCATCTTCGCATGCATCTCCCCTGTTTTTTCTCTCTTCTCCTCTTTGATCTCTGCTCCTGCCGATCTATACGCATTGTATCTTCTCTTGCAGAGATTTCACTATTTCAAAAGAGCCGCATTCAATATTTTTATTGGAATTTACAAGCACAAATGTAAGAAATGTAGTCAGGCAGCTCAAAAATGCCAAGACGTAAAATGTCATGTTCATGTGGCCCTGGAGAGCAGAAGTCCTGTTATTTTGTATTATTATTATTTTAAAGACAGTATTAAATCATTCACAGCTGCTGGAGCATTTTTCCAGCTTGGATCAGGACGAAGCTTTTCCACATACCAGTGTTCCAAAATATTTGCTTCTATTTGGTGCAAAATTCTGTGCAAGGACATAAAATCTTTGCAAAAGAAGTTTAATGCAAAGTCTTTTTTAGGTGCTAGAGCTTTGAGGAGACTGTTGTTGTGATTTGGGGCAATATAAATAAAAGGATTTAAAGGATTTAAGCAGCTTTGGAGCAATTTATTAATTAACTGCAACAATAAAGCTTATTAAATCTTAACTTCCACTTCAGGTTCTAACTGGATTCCATAGAAACTAATATGCACGGTGCAGGTTTTAAGTTAAGAAGTATGTTTCCTGTTTTATTTTGAAAGTATTATTTTCTTCGTGTTTCCTATGCTGTTCTCCCTCCTTTGTGATTGTCTGATTGTGTTCACCTGTCCCTCGGTGCTCTAATTTGTGCGTCAGATGGTCTGTGTTCTTGTCCACGTTCCACCGGTGCCGACCCGTGCTTCACTGGCTTGTTCCTCAGCTGGGTTTTTGCCTTTGCTGCGGTGCCTTAACTTCAGTATGTTCTAAAGGGGGACTGTGGCTGAGGGCTTGGAGCGGGTTGAACTGCAAGGACTCCGTGCTGTAGTCTCGAATGGTTCCTTCAGCTGTTCCCCTGTAATCCTCCGCATCCAGCTGCAGGGTCAAGGTTCAAGAATTTCACAGTGTTTGTGATTGAGACTCATTTCATATAGACCGTTGCACCGGTCAGTATCAGCGCTCTCTATCTCACACAGCATGGTAGGTGCTGATGGTGCAGCTGATGTTTAACTGATTGTTAATATTGATCATTCCTTTAGATGGTGCATATGTTCAACTGTGTGTGTGTGTGTGTGTGTGTGTGTACATTAGCTGTGTCCAATAATCCATAATTACAGATGTTTAGAAACATGCACGTTTATTAAAAATCAAAAACAAATGCGTTTCTAGAATTCATACTTTTTGCTGTGATATTCCAAATTCTGGTCATAGGTGCTTCCTGCTTGTTTGAAGAACCCCTGAAGTGTGTCTGGAGCTGGAGATCACTCGCAGCCTGCTGTCAGATGGCATTTAAGGGATTTTCACAGCATGAGAAAGGGAATCTGTACGAGCGGGAAAACCTGGAAGAATTCCAAGCACTATGTTTGAAGAAAGGCAGACACTGTTTATATACTGAAGTGTGGTGGTAGCATGAAACCCGGGCTTATGGTATACTTTCACCATTGTGATATTAATTATGTGGGCTTTACTTTACAATATAAAACGCCTGTTGTGATTTGGCACTATATAAATACAATTGAAATGAACTGAAATAAAACTGAAAAAATAAATAAAGTAAGGGGGCAGCACAGTGGTAGCACTGGCTGAAGCCTCTCTGTGTGGAGTCTGCATGTTCTCCCCGTGTCTGTGTAGGTTCTCTATGTGTACTCCAGCTTCCTCCCACAGTCCAAAGACATGCAGTTAGTGGGGTTAGGTTAACTGCTAATTCTAAAGTGCCCAAAGGTGTGAGTGTGATGGCTGTCTGTCTCTCTGTGTTAGCCCTGCGACAGGCTGCTGTTAGCGGCAGAAGACGGACGGATGGACTAAGCAGCTCATTAAACAGGCCCTACTCACAGTCTCTTGTCTTCAGCAGTTTTCACTCCTGAACTCCAAACTCTGGCAGGAAAGTTGCCCTTTCTGTAAGACCGTGCAGGAGGCACAGACAGGTCCTTTGCTAGCTGTCTGCATTCTTTTCACACAGAGAAGGTGGCAGGTGAAAGACCCTTTGTTTGTTTGTTTGTTTGTTTGTCTGCTTTGATAAAAACAGAAGATCTAATAATGATCCTCCTTTCATCAGAAAAATGTGCCTGCCTTGACTGTTGACCTCAAAGGCTGGACTGCAGCACTGCACCCTCTGCTGGTTGAAAGTATTACTACATGAAACTACTGCCTTTAAATGGACAATTAATTAGGTACGCAAAATGGGCAGAATCTAAAAAATGCATAAGAATGTTTTAATTTTTATACATAATAAACATATAAACATAATGAACAGGATTATTTATACATAATTGTAATGGCCTTTTATGTATGTATACTTTCATATATAACAGTTGGGCTCATCTTAAATCTACTTTAAAGTCTATTTTTACAGCAGAAAACTAGAATCGAACTAAACTGCTGAAACACTTTTCAAGCCTTTGAATATTTAAAAGTGTCTATATTTGTGCAAGCATATGTACTTATAAGTGTGTGTGTGTGTGTGTGTGTGTGTGTGTGTGTGTGTGTGTGTGTGTGTGTGTGTGTGTGTGTGTGTG
>JAVDPK010002143.1:135980-153517 GCA_034780415.1 Cichlasoma orientale
TAATAATAATAATAATAATAATAATAATAATAATAATAATAATAATAATAATAATAATAATAATAATAAATTGTAAAACTTTGTTTTTCATTTGTCACACATCTATTTATTAATATTAATATTTTTCAGTCATTGTCTACACAAGCAAACACTGTGTAGACAATGACTGTATGACACACAGGGTGTCATGATTGGTTTTGGGTTTGAGAACTGATTAATAATGAAGATGTATATTATTAGTCCTTTGAATTTGGTATTATTTCCCAGTGCTGTTGAGTTTTGTTATCTATGAGTTTTTAGTTCTTAAGGTGATGTTAGGTTAGTGAGTTCCCATGTGTGTCTGTTCTGTCCTAGTTTCATCTCTGTGTTTTTTCCTTTAGTGGCTTCTGTGGGAAGTCAGTCTTGTCTCTGCATTTGTCTACCTTTTGTTTCTGTGTCAGGTTTGCATGTTTGAGTCTGTGTTTGTAAGTTCCTGTTTTATGTGAGTTACCAGCAATAAAAGCTGAGTTTGAGTTCACGTCCTGTTGCCCAAATCCTGCATTTGGGTCCATATCCTGCCAGCTACAGAGCATTTCATGACATAGGTGAACTCAGAATCTACAAGGAAGCTTCGATTCATTTCATCTAAATATTGCAAAAAGACACACAGCATGTCAACAGTCATGTAGACTTCTTCCTCTTTGCACGAGAACCAAAATTCTTCCTCAATGGCCTCATTAAGCAAAAGTACATTAAATTCAGATAAATCCATTAAAATTCTCCAACAGGCGACAACCAGAACCACGGGGGAGAGGCCCAGCTGAGTGACTCCAGTTAGTAGCAGTGAGGCCTAGGAGACAAAGTTCCAACACCTGACTGTGTTGGAGCACCTGCCCGTGCCAAGTAGATGAACGAGTTGTTATGAAGGGGGAGACTATCCATAGATTTTTTGCACCTGGCTGCAGTAAAGTTGGGCATTTTATAACACTGAAGGTTATGGAGACTGACTCACTTTTTGACAGGAACTGCAGTTTTTAGCATTTCCACGTTGTTCTGCCCTGAGAGTTGCCACTTGTGTGACACCTGTGTTTGCCAATAGTTTAGCTTTCTGAAAGGAGGCAACATTCAATTGTGATTTAACCCACTGTCCCACTGTTCTAAGCATAAACGTTATAAAAGAGTAATAAGATATTATTTCAACTCCCACAACGTCTTGCATGTAACGATACCTACTGACGTAACATCCGGTGGCTGTTGGCGGGCAGAAGGTGGTCGTGCGGATTGTTAGCGACGCGGCAGAGGTTATTGTGTGATTCATCAGTAAAGTACATTCAGAAACATCGCTCTAAAGCACGCTGCTGAGCCCGCGGAGAGTTTTTTGCAGCCACTGGTGTACCTCCAGTTTTTTACTCGTCTGTAGGAGACGGCTAAATCATTGTTCTCCCTCGGGCCTGCCATTAACCCGTAAAAGCGCTCTGAAGCTTTCTCCTCAAAGGTAAGGCTCGTGTTCGCTAGCTTATGGAGGCAAAACACGCCAGCCATGTTGCCCTTTCGTGCAGGAGGCACACCGTACTGGCAAGTCTCCGTGCTCATGCTGTCCTGAATTTTGAATTTCTGTTGAGTTCAGTTCAAGTAAAACCAACTAGTCTGAAAATAATATTAGCATTCGTCCATTATTAAGCTAGTGCAGCGCAAGGGGCGCACGTCGTGTGCATGCACGCACAATGGACAAACCGAGTGAACCACACTGGTTATCTTTGGCGCTTCAAAACAGACTGGACACATTGACTTTATTTAGCGCGTAATGATTCTTGATTGAATTTGTGTGTGGAATCCAGCTTGTCGCAGTGTGCGTTTGTCTGTGGTAGCATTCTGCAAATTACAGTCGTGGGGCTACAGGCAACATGGAGGCGGGCGTTTTTCTTCGCTAGCAAAGCACCAAAGCTCGAGATATTTAAACGGATTCCGTGCGAGAAGACGTTACCCCCCCGACTGAGGCTCGTCTCGTTTAAGGGAGAACTTGTATGTGTCCAGTGGCGTTTTTCCGCCTCGGTGAATCCATCCTTGAGTTTGATGCTAGAAACCGCAGGGAAAAGTTTAGCTTTGGTTATTGGCGGACATCCATTTGTTGCCTCACGTGGAACAGCAGCATGCCATTATGTGAACTGGTCAAGACATTAAACCGACAGCACCGTCCTTTAGTACTGGCTAGTATTCAGTGTTAGAGGTTGCAAAAATGTTCTGAGAACACAGTTTTTGTAACTTTGTAACATCAGGATGCGTTCTCTACAGCACAAGACCGCTCGTAACTGATAATGTGTACAGCTACTGGGCTAGTTTAAGGATGTTCTGGTGACTTGATTTGGAAGTCACTGAGAAAAAAGATTGACTAGTCTAAAAGTAAGAAAATACTGTTATCTGTTCTAAATTGAGGGAAAGTTGATTGACACAAAAATTGTCTGAAAAACTATTCTGTGTATTTGCCATTTGAAACTGTTAATCACATCCTTTAATAATCAAGTTGTGCTTTAAAAATAAAACACATTTGAAATAAATTATTTTGCTCACGCATTCTGAAAATAAATGTTATTGTAAAAGCTGTTAATGCAGTAGTATGCAAGGTAACATTTGAAAAGCAAATGAAAAATGTGCCACAGCAATGTATGAAAATCACCTTGATGAAGGTTAAAATCTTAGTTCAGTCTATTAAGAGTACGTCCAGCAACAGAAAACAACTCTGCAGAAATAGATGTTGCAAGCTGCTGATGTTCTGGGATGCAGACTGTCTGCACCACCGCTGAAGTTGATCTTTTTTAGGTGGAATGCAACTTTCCATCCTGTAGTGCTCCAGCTCATCTCACTGCCGGAGAAAGCAGAGGTAGCCTTTTTGAGGGTGCATACGCTCGGTTGTCTACCGGTTTTTGTCCGCCTGCTCCAAAGTCCTGGTGTCTTAGTTCTGTCTCTGTTGGTGGATGTGCTGGAACATGTTGCTGACAGTTCCAGTGTGTTTTGGAGGATTTTTGTGTGCATCTCTTGTTACTCCTGCTTTTTCATTAGTGCCACAATGATGAAAATAGAGTATGGACCAAACTGATTCCCACTCCAGCTGGTCTTTGTTTGCAGCCCTGCAGATGTTCAAAAAATTAAGTTTAAAAATAAAATATAATAATCATGCAGACAACAGCAGTAATACAACATTGCGCAGCAGTTCATCAGGATGAATAAAGTGGCATGTGCAACAGTATTTTGTGTGAAAATGAGTAGTGAATAACGTATACAGAACAGTGTTGCACTGCAAGAATATTTCCAGTATTACAAAGCTATTGTGTTTGTGTGTTTTTGGCCTGATTCAGAGCATTCAGAGCAACCAGAGTTCTGGGAAAAAAGCTATTGTTCTATCTGGTTGTGTGGGTGCAAGTGGCTCTGTAAGGTCTTTCAGGTGGCAGTAGTTTAAAGAGGTGATGGCATGGGTGTGTGGGGTCTTCACAGATGCTGATGGCTTCCCTGAGGCACGCAGTGTTGTAGATTTTCTCCAGCACTGAGAACCGAGTCCCGGTGCTCTTCTGAGCACTGGAGAGCCTTCCGGTCAGTTGCAAAGCAGCTGAGGTACTAAGATGAGCTGCAGCATAACTCCAAATCAGATGGCCGTGTGTCCTCACCACTTAATTTTTCATTAAAAATATATTTCCAGTTCAAGGGCATAAACTCAGAATGAAATGGATTTTTCTTTCTATAAATGAGCAGAGTAGCCTCAGTTGTTGCGGTCCCAGCTTTTAGCTGGCTAAAACATCCATCCATCTATCTTCCTCTGCTTATCCAAACCAGGGTCGCGGCGGGCTGGAGCCTATCCCAGCTGTCTTAGGGGCAAGGCTAAAGCGTAATGTTAACATTCCAGTTGGAAGTGCAAGTGAAAACAAGAAGCCCTTCTAAGGTATTCAGTTTTCTGGGGAGCTCCTCAGCACACAGTTGTCCTTAGACTATAAAGTGTAACTGTAATAACCAGACAAACTAAGCAGTCTAGGTCTTCACATGGAGTTGTAGTATTATGTGACAATCATTAGGTGTTCCCTAGTAAACACCTTTCTTATGTCAGCTGTGAGCATGCTTCCAGTTGATGCAAAATTTCAGTGAATCCAACCTCGGTGTCCCAACCATGTAGATGTTTAAAGTTGTCTGCTGGCGCGATGCAGCTGGGCAGACATATAATCATCTTTCCACCTGTTCTGAGCCACCTGCAGTTTGTTTTACACAGCTGCATCTCTCTAGTATGGTACATTTATTTTAAAGCTTTAGTTACTAACAATTTTGCAGATTTATGTTATTAAGATATAATCTAAATACTAATCAATTATGCTATATTATTTTTTATTATTATTATTTTTAAATATTTTTTTAAATTATGTTATATTGTTAATGATTAAGCTGGCAGTATATAATATAAATTAGGTTTTTTGTGAGTCAGTAAAAGTGTGATCTCCTGGGCTGTCGGACCAGTGGAGAGAAAGGTATTATGTTGGGCACTACAGAAGGATAATACATTTTAGGGTTTCCCACTCATGCATGTGTGCTACGTCCATTTTAGCACATTTTTAACTTCAGTCTGAGAAGCATCTCTTTTACCTTCTCTGCTACCTTCCATGTCATTCCCGCACCTGTAGGCTGACCAGGTGCTGCTGATCAGACACATGCTGTGCCAAAATTTCATTCCTAATTTCAGTTTTTGATCCAGCAGATCATGTATACTCCAAAGTCCTCTGCAGTGTCTTCTGAATGTCTTTTAATCAGAATCAAACATAACTTTAACTTTCTAACCGTTTCAACGTTGCCTGTGCACTTTTCTTGGGACCTCCAGCGGTGCCCTTAGCAGACGTCAAGCTGGCAACCCAAGCAGGAAAGAAGGCCAAGAAGGCCGAGGAGGAGGAGCAGCAGCCAGCGGTGGCGGCGGCGGCGGCAGCAGCAGCAGCAGCACCAGCACCACCACCCGCAGCAGCAGCAGCAGCAGCAGCAGGAGGACCAGCAGCAGCAGCAGGAGCTGCTGAAGAGGAAGAAGAGGAGGAGTATGTGGTGGAAAAGGTCTTGGACCGCCGAGTGGTAAAGGGCAAAGTGGAGTTTCTGCTAAAATGGAAGGGCTTCTCAGAGTGAGTACAAATGAGTCTTCCACATCCCAAATTTCATCTTCTTTTTTTCCCTAAGCTTTTACATTAGTCATGCTAATATGCTCATTAGGAGAACAAAGCAGTGGATTGAACCATGAAACAGAACTGGGGATTAGAAGTAGGAATTGCCAGATTAAAGACCAACTTCTCTTAAATTAAAGTCTCTGTAAATCTTTCCATGTGCACCTCTGTGTCTAGTGAGGACAATACATGGGAGCCGGAGGAAAACTTGGACTGTCCTGACCTTATTGCCGAGTACATGCAGAAACACAAAGAGAAAGAAGAGAAAAAGAAGGAAAGCAAAAGGAAAGCAGCCAGTGAGGCCTCAGGAGACGGGGAAGAGCGAGGAAGCAAAAGAAAGAAGGAGGAGGTGAGAACCTCACTGAAGACTCTGAGCAGTCAAACTTAAAAGAAAGAAGTTGTTAAATCTCCCCACAGTGCTGTGACACAGTTGCTTTGATGTCCGTGCAGCGATATCTCCTACCTGCTTGTTTTTCTCTTGTTGATTGGCTTCCTGTGTCCAGGGTGAGAAGGCGAGAGGTTTTGGCAGAGGACTGCAGCCCGAGAGGATTATCGGAGCGACAGACTCGAGCGGCGAGCTGATGTTCCTTATGAAGTGGTAGGTTTCCACTGTCGCATTGCAAACGCATCATAATGAATCCCAATTAGATGTGCGCTCTGTCAACTGGAATGCATTAAATGCAAGTGAGCGTCTCCAAATTCACAAGAAAAAGTCGTGACATGCAAAATTCTTTCCTCTCACTCAGGAGTCTGTTTATTTAATGTACTGAGCACTTTATTAGGAACACCTGTGCATTCTAATTCAAGCCACTGCAGAGCTTTACCATAAATGTTACGGTAGTTTTTTGTTTTTTTGTTTTTTTTTGGAAATGATTAGAAAATTGATTCTTCTGGAAAATGGTAAACACACATAAGCCTGCAGTCCGTGAGGTCTGAGATTCAGGACGTTTTTATGTGAGGTGAAGGATTTTAAATACAATTTTAGCAGGGAACCAATAAAGAGGAGCTCGTGTGAGAAATATGGTCTCTCTTTACTTGTGAGTACTCTTGCTGCAGTGTTTTGAACCAGCTGAAGGCTTTCCAGGGAGTTTTAAGGAATACCAGATGAGGAATTGCAACAGTGCAGCCTAATAGGAACAAATACATTAAGTAGTGTTTCAGCAGATGTTCCTAATCTGTGTGCCTAATGGCATTTTTATGTCTTTAAGAAATCCTCATATTGTCACTGCTTTGATTTTACAGAGTAATATACTGTTTGTCACCTGCATAGCAAATGTGTGCTCCGACTGAACGGGTGTGCCTAATAAAAAGGCCAGAGAGTCAGTTGGCTGTGGTTTCCAAATAAAAGTGTGGTTCTTGAAAGTAATTCGATTTTTCTCTTGAATAAAAACCAACAGGAAAAACTCAGATGAGGCCGACCTTGTCCCGGCCAAGGAGGCAAACGTCAAGTGTCCCCAAGTGGTGATCTCTTTCTATGAGGAGCGCCTCACATGGCACTCCTACCCCACAGAAGAGGAAGAGAAGAAAGATGAGGACAAAAAAGACTAGATTTTTAGAGGAGAAAGGAAGAAGTGTGGAGGTGCAGGGCAGGAAATCAACTGTACAATGAAGTGTCATCCAAGTTGGCCAACTCTAGCAGCAACTTTGGCAGCAAAAGCGGGGAGAAAACTGCCAATGTAGCTGACAGAGGAGGGGTAAGAATTGTTTTCCTGCCCTGCAAGGAGTTCTCAAAAGATGCTCCCACCTGTATCTCTGCTGAAAATGGATTTTTATTGATTAAAAATAAAAAAGAGGTATGGTGACACTTAGTTTCTTCCTCTCCCCCCACCACATTTAATCATCAACTGAACACAGTGAAAATTATTACTGAAGTGTTTGTCTCCTACACTTAGTGAAAAATGTCAGTTACCTCTCTGCCATGCATTCGTGGGAGCAGCAAGCTGAATGTTCGGCGAGTTTGTTTCCTCTCCCCGTCACTGCTCCTTTTTTTTTTAGACGTCCCGACGACAGAAACGGCCGTAAAAGAAGGAGCCGAATTGTGGCAGAGAGGACAAAGTTTACATCATCATGTTCTGTCAGGATACACAGGTGGGAAATTCTTTTGAATGGGATGGAGTGGGTGTGAGGAGTGAAAGAATGGACAAACTATTTGTCCTCTTTGTATCTGTTCTATGTGCCACCTGTTTTCTGATTATTGTTGACGTGTTGATTTTAAACTCAAGCGCCACATACGACTGTTCACAGTGACAGCTTAGAGACCTCATTAGGGCCTTACACATCCTACCAGCCAGTGTGGCAGCTACAAGCGGACCAGTGAAATTCCATGATTCCCAGTGCCAGATTTAATAAATGAATGCATTTCCACAAAAAACTGCTCTATAGCTACAAAGGCTATTGCACATATTGACACCTGCAATGACAAAAACCTACTTCATGCTATAAGCTGTCCTTATTAGCTGCTAGTTTACAAATATTTCAAGTAGTAAATGTTAAACGTGGAGACTGAACTATGGTTCAAACCAGTGTTACCCTTTTAGAGATTAGCTCTTTGATTACCTGGTTCTGTCGAGTGGGGTGTGCACACCTTCATAGCTCCAGTGAGAGCCACATCTGGCAGGTTACAATTTCCAATTTCTGCTTCAGGATCTGCAGTTTTCACTCAGTCATTGAACTCAGCTGTGAGGAGATGAGCTGCAATGAAACTGCTCATTGGCCGTGTCTTATGCTAACCTCTGGAATCCTGCTGTCCTCTTTAAACCAGCTGTTTGTGGACATTGTGTTTAGTGAAAGCAAACTAGAGTATTATAATAACACTAAAGGCCCTTTCAGATAAAGCATGCATAATGTTGCTGACTTCATCATTCTGTCAAAGACACGGGCCGCTGTTACATGCTCATGCATACAGTGACCGAGAGCTGTTGTGCTGCATGTGATTTGCGTTCTTGTGTGCAAAAAGCTTCGTGCTTTTGCGGGGGGGGCTTCCTACTGGACTGGAAAAGGCCAAAGTGACTATGATTTGTTCTGGTCATGTGACAGCACACCTTCATGTTTGTGCCACATTAGCCCCATCTAGCATTAGATTGCTGTCTTAACTTTGATTCCTACAGAGAAGCAGTGCATGTCTGGAAGAGGCCTAACCTAGGAAGTTGTTCTGATTGGAGAAAACCCGTGAAAACATTTCATTGGACTAAATTCACTAAAGGTCAGCTGCCACGTCAGTGTTGGGGAAAGAAGAGAGAAGCGGCCGCGTGATGACGAGCTGCTGGCTGAACTGTGGGGGCGTGGTGTTAGCTCTGCTGCCGCTCTGGCTGGTAGGCGGAGGTGTTTCCTGATGAGACACCGGCTCCGTGACAAACATGGGTTTCACTGCTAATGTAGGAGACGGTGGAAAGTGTGTCAAATTATCTTCATTTCCACTCCCTTGTTTTTAACCTTCACACACATTCAGCCGCCTGTGTTCTCTGGGCTGTATTATTTGAGCTCGCACTGCCCGGGCAACACTCAACACACACACACAGTCGTCTTTGGCATTCTCTGCTTAACACACATTTTGGTGAATGAAATGGGATGCATCTTAAAAATGTTGTCATGCCTAGCAGAATCAGTTTGGGAAATACTTGTCATGTATTTTGTGTTGAATGTAGCCCGGCTGTGTGTATTTCTATGTATACTGTATTAAAGTTAGAGAAGTAGCCGGCACATCTGGGTAAGCTAGTTCAAACCAGTTCATACTGTAGGTGGTGCTTTGCTGTTGTCTTTGATATTGAATTGTTCTTTTTCTTTTACAGTGACTCATTCATTTGAATAGTCTAGCTTATCTTTATATACATAATCTAGTAAACCCTGAGTGATGTATGGCAGGCGTACACGAGCACTGCAGGCTACATCCAAACAGGCCAGATAAGGTCTCTAGTTTCTTAACGTTTAAACCCAGCGTATGAGGCTAAACTAGTTTTTTGGTTTAACTTGTTACTGTTGTGAGTCTTGAAGGTATGTTTATGAAACATCCTGCACCCTGACTGCTTCACCACTGACTGGAAAGAACTGAACTATCTGCACCCGGATCTGCTACTTAGCTTTTTCCATCTCGTCTCAGAAACGTTTTCTCTGTTTTTAGTGGATTAGCTTGTGTTGTCCTGTTGCATGTTTATTTCCTTTGCAATGTTTCTGATGGACATTTAACTGTTTTGAACAATAAAATGTTTTTGTTTTCTTAATATTTTGTGCTTCAGAGTCTTAATGTATATAAAAAGCACTTTGGTACAAGGTGACAATAGAAGGACCGGGTTGCTCAGGTATGGCATGAGGCAACTTTGCTTGGTTTAAACTCTGGGTTTCTAGAAGGGTTTGAAAAGATTTCAAATTTTGTATCATCCAAGCTCAAATGTTATGATGATGAGAACTCAGGCATAAATTGATACAGCAGGTTCAAGTTTTCTAACAGCACATCAGTATAAAGCCCCAGAAATACTTGTTCGCTTTAGGGTCTCCACAGTGGACCGTCTGCCTCCATCTCACCCTATCCCCAGCTCCTTAGGTGGGCCCCATGTGGGATAAGTAAGGGCACGCATTATGGGCCCCATAAGGGTTTGTCCGTGGTTTCCATGGTGGCCCTACAGAAGTTTGCCCAGATAGATATTAACAGGCCCTGAATATGTGTGCATTTTGGACCCAGATGGTCCATGCATGCATGGGCCTCATGTAAGTCAACCATCTGGGGCCAAATGAACATATATTCAGCGCCTGTTAATATCTATCTGGGCAAACTTCTGTAGGGCCACCATGGAAACCACAGACAAACCCTTATGGGGCCCATAATGCGTGCCCTTACTTATCCTATATGGGGCCCACCTATGTGTGCTGGCTGGGGCTTCATCCATCATACCGACCCTCTGCATGTCCTTCACGACAACCATGAATCTTGACTGGGGTCTTCCTCTTTTCATCCTGCCTGGCAGCTTTTGTCCAGTGTATCCACTGCCCCCCCCCTCCAAAGCATCCATCACAGCAGGTCTCGCTACTGTCTTGTAAACCTTCCCTTTCATGCTTGCTGCTGAAATAATGGAGATAAACGACTGTTAAGAAGAGTCCCATCAGAATTTTATCGTCTCTATAACTCGTTCGTGGTCGTGTTGGAAGTGTCTGGAGCAAAGATTTGGAAACTGAAATCTCAGCAGAAGATTGGATACTCGTTTGTGCTGGAGCTCGTACTCACACCAACACACTACAGCTGGTTAATGACAGCATATTTAGCTCCTAAGTTAAATAAGTTATACCAGGCGTATGTACTAAATGCTAAATTATTTAGCAGCAGGGAAGCTCCTGGTTAGAACCGTGTGCTCAGCTGGAGCCTGTCTGTGTGGAGTTTGCATGTTCTCCCTCTACCTGCTCTGGCTTCCTCTCACAGCCTGGAGACGTGTTTGTGTACCCTGCTCTCACTGAGTCAGCTGGGACAGGCCCCCAGTGTCTCCATGACCCTGAAATGGAAACTCAAAACTTCAGACTGAACATCTGGGATATCAAAGATAAGCAATCTAAAACCTTAATTTTGCTACCAAAAATATAGACCAGAGACAGAATTCTGCTCACTGCAAAGAAACACTTTATTTTTCATTCATTTTTTGTGTTTTTATAATACAAAAGTTCCCAAGTCCTTGAATACCAGCAAGCACATTGGGCATTAACAAAATACAAACTCATCAAGGCTTCATGTGCCATCAGTGGTAGTGATGCATGCAGGTTGGAAAGTTCAAGCTTTTTCTTCATGACTGTGAAAGGCAGCTCCTCTCTGCCTCACAGGGACCACAGACAAATGCAGTCGTTTGGTTCCGTCCACCGTGTGACCCACTGAAAGCCCACTCCAGTGTTTTCCAGAGATTTGACTGCATGTGTCGACCACAGTCCATCTGGTTGTGTTAATTCCTGAGAAAATCCCTGTTAATTTTCCTTTTTTTGCTCACAAAGCAGTTCTTTTTAACAGTTTGCACGACTTTATTAAAAATAATCTATTCTCATAGTTTAATGGCAAAATCTGTCATTTCTACTACAGTGAAAATGTACATCCTACTACAGTTAAATATACATGTTTGAGGAATCTGACACACATTATGGGCCATCAGTCCTGAAACACTAACAGCATACAACAACAACAATGCACTTTGTCAGTTTATTGCAGCACTCTCAGTCCGTCATTCATTCGACATTTCCAGTGTCACAAATGATCCTTCATGGAGCATCATGTTGGTAACATTGTATCATTTTCTCATATAGCTTATCTGACCAAAAATGAGCTTTTTGTGAAGTGTCCTCGATAACCGTCTCAGTCAGTTACGTGTTCGTAACATGTCGATTTAAAGTAGGGCCGATATTCCACATGCAATATTGTAAAGCTTCCAACATGGCTAGAATTTAAAATATACATCTCAATATTCTGCCCGTCTTTGAGTGTTGGTGACTGGGTTACAGAGCAATCTGACTAAATGCACTCAGGTTCGATGTCCACCCTGTAGGCCTCCTGCATGCCCACCAACACCTCGTCTTCACCGGCCTGCGGTCAGCGTACTGTCTACGACCGCTGGGCTCTGTTTGCTCACAGCGAGGATTCGCTGGCTGCTGAATACAATATTTTTATGAGTCTCGTCCAAAAGAAACACTTAGGTTCTGAACTAGCACTCTAGAACGATGGTCCCAGGTTCTCCACCCGCTCAAGTAGAAGCTCAAATTACCCCGAAGCTTAACAAAGACTGAATTCAAGTCTTTTTTTAATTTCCTATTCCATTTCAGTTTCCTCTCTCCATCCATCATCCCGAAAAGCCATCGTCGCCAGGGCAACATGCGTGGTTGTTTGAGGTTTTGGACATATTTCATCACAAGAGGCAAACAGCTCCCGGGCTCCTTCCTCACCAACCCATCCCCCTGCCCTCCTTCCTGTGGTGTGTTCACACTCCCTTTTTAGGAACCTCTTCACATTCTTGACAGTTCCTTCTTGTCCCTATGGTTCTGTTTCTTACGGTTTCTTCCACTGGGTTTGAAATGAAGCATGTACTCTGTGGCATCCAGGGGACTCCCTTCCTCGCCCGCCACGCTGGAAAAGACTTCTTTGTACAGCATTTCCAATTGGCGTCTCATTTCCTGCAGATTCCTCAGGGTTTCCTGTTTTTCTCTTAGTAGACGTGAACGGTGGCGCCTCAACGTGGACACATCGTCCTCCAGGCCCAGCAGCACATCTTGTTTCCTCTTCCTGCAGTTCTGGGCCGCTATCTTGTTCTTACCACGACGTCGTATGTCCCTGATGAGGGTGAGCTGCTCCTCGTCGAGCGGGTAATTGGACAGTAGGTCGTTAAAATCCTCTACTGGCAGATTAACAATTAGCTCATTGGACAAAGGGATCTTCAGAGCTTGTGCGTGGCGCTCATCCCGACGCCAAATTTCGTTCTTGGAGGTGGGTCTAGAAAAAGAGCAGGGGTAAGGTTTGGCACTTTCATGTCGTGGAGCGGATTTGGTGTGTTTGGTGGGGAGAGAGCAGGCAGAGGACCAGGGCTGGTTGTATGTGTGGTCATGGCCGATATGCTCCAGCTGGGAAAACCCATGAAATAGACTGTGCTCACCATAGTTGGGAGGAACAAGCTTATTTTCGTTTTCAGGATACTCCCCTCCTACGGCCCCCAGCTCCTCCTCTTCCAGCTCTTCCTGCTTTATCATCATTTCTACTTCCATATCTGAACCAACTAAGCCATCCTCGGCATCTTCATCCTCATCTTTGGAGAAGGGACTTCCCATAGCTGATGAAGAGGACGTTGAGGAGGAGGAGGAGGAGGAATAAGAGGCTTCAGAAACACATGGAGAAGCAGGGCTGTGGCTGAAGTCCAAGGAAAGTCCGGAGTCTGAATCTGGCTCATCCTCACCATCTAGGAGGGTCAAGGTCAAAGTAAGTTTCACAGTTTCGTTGTATTTACTTGAATTTTGAATGATCTTTAAAGAACTGTACATAGTTACACATTTTGTAAATAAAATAGTAACTATATTGTCTACCTGTCAAACTGCCATGATGATGTGTCGATGGTTGGCCGAGATTTTCTTCCAGCCCGGCTGCCATCTCAGGATCGAATACTTCCTCCAGAGCCAGGTCCAACAATCTAATCTCATTGAAAATGGCAGCATCCTCTAAGAGGTCACTAAGTGGAATGGGAAGATCATCGTCCACAAGTACGTGACTGGAAGGAGACCCCAGAAGGTCTCGGGTCATAGCATTCCCTTCCAAAGCTGGGCTGAACCCGGAAGGCTGAAGGTTAACATCAATGCCGGGAAGATTTTCAGGTTCCATCGTAGCCGCGGCAACTTGTGTTAACAAATCGATAATGAAGGGAGACGTGTTTCCTTCTGCTGTCAGTCCCATGCTGACGTCTTCAGAAGGAGCTGCTGCAAGCAGATCCGTTTGGTCTGGAGGACTATTCGAGGGATGTGCACTGATGTTATTCAGAGTGTCCGGTATGTTCAGCGCTGAATTGTGATCATCCAGCTCTGCAATAGAGGTCAGTGGGAGCAGGGCTGGCTCGGAGTGGTTTTGAGGCTCCAGGAAACCTAGAGAGAGAGAGAGAGAGAGAGAGTGTGCAGCAGAGTGGAAGAATCACTCACAGGATATTCTGGAAACAAGAAAAACTAATGATGTCATGTTTTTATAAAATGTTTGGACCTTTTCTGCCAGTTTTCTAAAAGTTTCCAAAGGTTATTTGAAGTCACATGTTCCTATCTGTGGGCGTGGTCAATGTTTATGCTATTTTTGAAGACCAAAAATTCTTTAAGTTAGGCGCAACGTCCTGAATCTCCGCTAGTAAGCACCTCCGCCCATTAATGAAGGTCAGGAGATATTTTTAAAAGCTATGGAAACAGTGAGTACTTCACTTAATTACCGTGCTGCAAACGAGCGTCCATTAAACGGGCCTCCTGATCGGCCTCTGTAACAGCGCTGTCACAGGTGTGTTGGGACACCGTTCCAGACGCAGTACCTCGAAAGGTTCCAGACTGGCTCGAGTCTAGATTGTGGTCGAACGATGTCATGTCCATGTCTGTGTTCTGGAGGGTGAAGATGAGAAATTAATCTAAATTCACTGTATAATGACTTTTATACTTTATCTCATAATTTTATCTCACTCTGTTTAGCAAATATATTTTCATCAGTTTTTATTCTTCTAGTCACCTCAGGCTCCATGATAGCTAGCAGATCCTGCCAGTGGAGCTCCAGGTCCATGGAAGGGTGATCAGTGGGGATGATGGGGGGCAGGAAGGACTCTCTGTTTGAGGGCTGACCCTCCAGGTCCTCCCTTCTACCAGCAACATCACTTAACTGAGGGCAAAGTAAGCAAAATAAATTCTGCACTGTTAAAGGCAGAAGAAGACTAAAACTGAATGAGAAGGGACTGCAGTAGTCCCAAGAGCTTGAAGAAAAGGCGACTGGAGCCTATCTTGTAACCTACTGAGGTCACCTGAAGCGAGGTGTGGGTGGGGTTTGAGGCGGGTGGTAAGGGATCTCAAGTCTACATTGTAGGTGGCTGATAGCTGGCGCCGTAAGCCACCTGTTTGATGATGGTCGTTCACAGTGGAACGTCCCAGGCACCTCAACCCCGACTCACACCTCACTTCAGGTGACCTCAACAGGTCACGTGATAGGATGGGGCAAAGCCTCACAGTGATTTCACTCGAAAACCCTTGTGGTAATGACCCACGCCTTTTTTCCACATCTCATGTGACGACGCCTATGATTAACCACCACCTCCAAAGGGGACAACCTCCACCTTTTGGTTTTAGAACTGATGAGGTGAAACCTCTTCAAAACATTACATTTTTTTCAAGCTCTTGAGACCACCATGCCCTGGATGACTGAGAATGTGCACAGACAGAGGGCTATGGCAGCAGCCTACCTGTTGTTCCTCTGTCAAGAGAAAGGTTTCCTCCAACAGCCTCAAACACTCCTGGAGGGAAGTCTGAGGGAAGAAGAAGAAAGAAACCTGAGTTTGACTTATGTGGGTGCTTATCTCAGCTTTAGGAGTGGTCTGTGTGGTGGTCAGTCCATCACTGAAATTCGGTCCTAACAGACCTTAGTTAGCACTTGACTCTGACGTTAGCTTTCAGTAACATATCTTTATTGGGTACCTTCTGGATTGCTCTCCCAGTTATTGCCAATCAAAGAAGTCCTAGAGCTGTCATTGACTTTCATGCAAAACGAATTATTCTCTGTTCGTCTTCAGTTGTAGTTTGTGTTTTGGAGCCAAGCATCATTTGCTAGCACGCTACCATTGGCACTGAATATAGTCACCATAACCTCACTTTAACATCAGGCTGCTGGCATCGTGACAGAGCTGCTAGCCTGGCTGTACACGCTGCTTGCTGAAGACTCTGCCACACATGGAAATCTTATATCTGAAGATCTATAAGGCCAAAAATACGTGTAATATACTTTACAGTCACACCTGCTGTAATATTAGGAACATTGTTTCATTGTCCAAATGCAGACCCAATGGTCTATCTTCAACACTGTAAAAAATGGTGTCCCTTTCTTTTTTATTGTTTTCCATTAAGAGTTTAGCACACAATGACACACATCAGTGGTCTGCTTTTGCCTTCATGGTCTAAACTAACCTAAGTGGCTGGTATTTATTGCACACCCTTATTTATTTCCAAAATATGAAACTATTATTTATTGCTTTGCAGGATTTTGTTGTTGTGCACTTCTAGTTTTTCCTTGATTGTTGCAAGTAGTAGTAAACAGTACACAGTTGCTATTTAGTTTTGTGTTTATTGTTGTTTTTTCCTACTTTGCTGCGCCACAGCGTACACTGTGACTACAGTAACCCTCTGAGGTCTGACCCATCACAGCATTAGTGTTAGGGCTAAACCTAACCCTGTGTGTCTGGCAAAGGAATAAAAGGACTGCTGTAAAATGTAAATAGGTTTCGAGTTTGAATGATTTTTTTTTCTGCCCCCTAACTGCCAAGACCTGGAGAAGAGTTTCATATTTCAAAACTTCATATTTTGAAGGCATAGGGTTACAGTTGGGGTGCTTGATAAAGAACTCAGCTCTCTTGGTAATGATTTATGAGACAGGAGTCTGCAGAGAATGTTTTATTTTGAAAATTTACAGGCTGCTCAGTGACATTCTTCCTGTACAGCTTGAGCTGCTCTCTGCAAGGATTCCCTCAACAATATGCCAACATCTATTTTTTTTTCTCAGAGCAGAGCAGACAGCTGCTTCTGAAACATCTGATGGGATCCCAAGAGCTGGCTGGAGTGACCGCAGTGTGCTCAGAAGAGCTGCATCACAGTCAGCACAGAGCTCTGTGGCCCCGGGGGGCCCCGGGGGGCAGTCTCACACAGCTTATGTGTGAAAACAGATTCTACTTATAGACAACAGAGGGGCCGCTTTCAAAAATGACCAAAAATGTCTAAGACGGTAACTGTCTTGTAATAATACAGTAATATGTGATTATTTCATTAGTATTATAAAACCAGCAACTACTGCTCCCAACAGAGTGCCAGAGGAGCTCACACTGTAGATTACTGTAATATAGATTACTGTAATGTAGATTACTGTAATGTAGATTATGTTACATTTGGTCATTTTCATATTGTCAAATCATTTTTCTGTTTTACCAGGCAACAGACAGACAGGCTGGCTCAGAATATCTTTAACCTTATCCTGACCTGGTTGGGGGCTTTTGAGACAAACCCAAGACCCCCAGCAGCTGGCCAGCAGGGACAAATATGTGGCTTTGAACATGCAGTATATAGGTCACGGCTAAGCTGCTGCTCCATAACATGAGTCCAAATTAGTGCCTGATCTTGAATCCTGGTCATTCCATTTGTCACGATTGCTAAATTGTTTCAGGTGTGACTAGAAATGTAACTTTATTTACTCATCTATATTATCAGTTCCATCACCACCTGCTGCTCCTGTTTACTCCATATTCCAGGGGCAAAGGTGTGCGTTTATTTACTGGCTCGTTGCTTGTGAATGTCTGAAGTGCTGCTGTAAACAGGAGGGATTGCAAAACCGAGGGATGTCGGTGTGTGTCAATAAGCAAAAAGTTAGTTATCAGGTTTCAAAACAAGCCGCTCAGTCACAAGGCTGAAGGACGCTAACAAGCCGTTCATTCTGTACGCGTGTGCCTGCTTCAGTGTTTGTGTGTGCGCTTGCTAGCTGATACTGCTGGCTGAAGGGGGATTCAGAAACACCGTTACATTCATTTTCATTCTGATGAAGAGGGACAGCAGACCCACGTGTACTCAGATCTCTATGTGCTCTGTCAAGTTGGTTGTGTGTGTGTGTGTGTGTGTGTGTGTGTGTGTGTGTGTGTGTGTGTGTGTGTGTGTGTGTGTGTGTGTGTG
>JAVDPK010002143.1:154757-165381 GCA_034780415.1 Cichlasoma orientale
TGTGTGTGTGTGTGTGTGTGTGTGTGTGTGTGTGTGTGTGTGTGTGTGTGTGTGTGTGTGTGTGTGTGAGTGAGAGATGTCCTGACTGGACATGTCAGCCAGCATGTGGGCTATTTTTATACTGTACATTCTGTTTGCTGGCGTTGGTCAAAGTGTTTTGTTTAGTCCTAACTCAGTGTGTGTAACCCCGTCTGTAGTGAGTACTAAACACTGTAAAATACATTTTCCTGTGCAGAGACCCATGGAGATCTTTATATGTATCTTTCAAGAACCACAAATCCAGTCTAAACCCTTAACACTAGAAGTCTTGGGGCTTGCATGATGGATCGCCATGAATTCAACAAGTTACACTGTGGAGCACCACAAAGACCTACAGAGCCAGAGCCATGCTGTTGTTTGGGACCAGACGTGACTATATTTGGACTACAGGGTAAAGTGCTGAGTTATCAGCTAACGCTACAAAGCTACGGTTAGCAAGCTGCTACCATAGACTGTATGGGTGCAATGCACAGACTCATATACCTCTGAATTAGTGCTCAGTAACAGGCTCTATATCGCACAGCAGGCCACACTGTTTGTCATTAATGATGCTTAGTGTGGCTTTGAAACAACAGGCTGCAGCACAGAACTCGTCTCACTGTGTCCGTCTGCAGCTGTAGGGACAGAATCAGCTTTTTCGAGCTCGTTGGAAACTTTAGATTCCCGCTCTTATTTACAGCAAGTTAGAGAAGTCCACGTGCTGCAGACATTTGGCTCGGTGTCATGTCGGCAGAGCGAATGACTGAGAAGCTACAGCTGAATGAGTGCTGCTGAGCCAGAGCACAGGCTCTTCCTATTGTGCAGTGTTTCAGCTGTATTGATTGTATTGCTTCAGTTTCCTGGTGAGGTCATGTGTGGTGAGGTGAGGTTTCCTAGTGACTCATCTATCTCTGACTCATTCTCTCACATGACTTAAGCTCTGTTTTTGGTGACAGTCAATAACAAAAACAGCACACCACTGATTTATATAGTATATACAGCAGCCGCCAAAGGTTTGGACACACTTACCCACTCATATGAACTTTGACTGGTTCTGTATGTAAATAATGACTGCTGGTTTCTATTCATTCATAAATATTTACACTGCTACTTCAGCGACAATATGGGTGGGCTTTTGCTAACGTTTTACAATTTATAACTGATTTTACTCACACGGCGCATCCTAATGATTTGGAGATCCCCTGACTTTTTCCTTCCAGCACATTTGTGGTTCTAAGTGAAACGGTTTGATGGATGGGTACAGCTCAAGCATACAAGCGTGCTCACTCATCCTTGCTGTGCCTCAGTGCAGATAAAACAGTGCTCGTCAGGCACATGGTACTTTCACTTTCATGAACCAAAAATGGAACTTTCAAGGCCGTTTCACACCAGGTGCTGGGATTTAAGAAAATTAAAGGCTGTGTGTTTTCGTATGGGACCATGTTGACATTTTATCATAGAATAAACAACTTTGCACAGTGACGCAACCTGCTTCAAACATGGGGCAAAACCTTGGTTTTAGGGAAGCATAAGACAATTTTTAATGTTTCAACACAGCTTGAGTGAAAGTGACGTACCTCTGTATCCTCCTCGTCCTCTTCATCCTCAAGTCCAGCTCGTGGCTCCAAAGGCTGTACAGTCGGGTCTCTCTCTGCGTCAGGAGGCGCTCTCTCAAGCGGGGAGGCCTGGTCTGGACGTCTGATGGGGAGAGGATCAGGCTCCCGCTGGACGAGCCACAGCTCCAGTTCTGCGCGTGGAACCTGTGGAGAAAGGTTTTCTTATAAAACTACAGTCCTGCCAGAAACACCCTCTGGTCTCTCGCACAAAAGCTAAGTTCCATGTCAGAAAATATAAGATATAATTTTGTTATAAAGTCATATGCATGTAAGAACCTTTGATTTAAAAGGTAACATCTTCTAGTTTCTGCAACTGTTTAGCGTGAGGCTAAATTTGAACTTAAGTCTAGCCCTAAGGAGTTCGCTGGTGGATTTTAAGAGGTAAATGAATCAGCTGAAATGGATATTAACTTTAAAGGTGTCAGCTGGCACGTTTCTCTGCTCAAACAGAGCTACTCTACGTTTCCCTTGTTGTTTCAAGTCTGTACAGGCCAATCTGTAGTCTCATGTGAGAGTACTGTTAAACTGTTACACACACTCTTACAATCTTGTAATTGAAATCCTGTGTAAATAAGGCTAAACAGATAATGATACAGAATATAAATGCTTTTCTACTTGTAGTCTGTCCAGAGACCAGGTCCAGCCCAATAGCCTTTGTGTCCTGGAGAACCCATCCAGGTCTGCACTCTTGGGATGCAAGCCTTCCTCCAGCTGATTACGGAGGTTGTGGAACTGCGTCTGGGTCAGTGCTGAGGCTGGACCCAGGATCATCTCATGCAAGGAGGGAGGGAGGTAGGGCTCCAGTCCCACGTCCACCATCACTCCACAGAGGCTCAGCATGATGGCCATCTGGATAAGGCCCTCAGTGAAGTATTTCTTGAGGTACAGCATGGTTTGGACCGAAAAGAGTCGTTGAAGAAACCCGACTATAAAGCTCGATGATGATCTCTCTTCTTTTGTGTGGTTCTTCTGCAAGAAACAAAAGGAAACTCTTTTAGGCTCTGCTCTGTATGATGGCTCAGTGGGAAAGTAGAGAAGATACACCAGTTCTTAACACAACAACTATAAAAGGCAATTTGGCAGTTGTTAGAATTAGCTTCTTATATAATCAGTAATATATATATTAAATACATATTTGTCTATTCCATATGAAACTGCATTTTTAATAACTCATAGAAACATACAGATACTTCTTACTAAATGAGTCACACCCACATCGAGGCCTACAGCCAATTTAGTATCATCAAATAACCTACCATACCTGGACTGTGGGAGAAAGGTGAAATATTCCCAGAGTACAGAAAAGCCCCAGCTGCCCCCAGCTGACCCAAGAGTTTCCAAACCAGAACTTTCTTACTCTTAAGCAGCAGTGCAAACCCGTGCTGCCCAGACAGCTTCTGTCCTCCTGTTCCACCCACAAGCTCACAGAGTCTGATTCTTTTAGTAGAACTTTGTTACTGCTGCTCTCTGTATCACTACTAGAATTACCTTTCAATTAGTCTATAATTACAGCTGCTATGTTTACTACATCCCCACCATTATGCTGTTGACAATAACTAATAATAACTATAATCTTCTACTGTCAGTGTATCCTGCCTTAGAGCAGTTGAGAGCTTTGACAGTTAATATGAGGAGATAAGGCAGACGGGCACACTGGCTGGGCAGGGCTGGCCTGTATCGCCACTCTCAGTAACTTCGACCTACTTCTGGAGTCTTTGGTAACCACCTGCCTGTCCCACCCAGCCTGTGTTACTCACTGCAGCCACATGATGTAACTGCCAGTGTTTGCCTGGAAAAACCCTCTCCATGTACCCCATCCAAGCAACTGGGTTTACTTTCTCCTCCATGGTAACCTGTTTAGAAGGTGGACTGGAACAACTTTCAGCACCACCTTAAGATCCAGAGGGGAAAAAACAACTAACTCTAATATATAACTTTTATATATATATATATATATATATATATATATATATATATTAGTTTAGGGCAGCCAACATTTTCATTTTTGATTATTTTCTGTATTCTTTCCATCTATCAATATCAGAAAATAATACTATGATTATTATGAGAAATGTTTAGCATATTACTGAACAGCAATTACATGGTTAATTTTCTGTTGATGAATCAAATGACCTGTGTGAGTTTTGAAAGTGTATCAAGTAGTCATAAATTAGAAGAATGTATGTTCTACTGCTGCTAGGAGTGATTTCATGTGTTTTTTATTGGTCTAGTTGCTGAAAGCAGTTCAACCGTTGTATATGTGGCAGTATTATGTTCATCATATGGGTTAATTTGTAAACTGCTATTGCCTTTTGCATATATTATGCAACAGTGCCTCTTGCAGTGAGATCAGGCCGGGTTATAAATATGACGGGAATCTAGCGGTGGGAGAGTCGGAGCAGCAGGTCACAGTGTTTCTGATCATCCCGATAACTGTGACACTTTATCCCGGAGAAGCTGTTCGCGTTTGATACAGTCACAGAAGTACCCCACAAAAACAAGCTGGCAACACAACAGCAGCCAACCCGTGTGGCAACATTGTAACAACATTACCGCTGTGATTCCGCGGGCGACTCCCAAACACACCCCCTGACACAGGTAAAGGTTGACATGAGATGATAATAGCAGAAAAGCATCACCGTCTGAACAAACGATGTGACTATAATAACGGAGGGTAAGAAAGGAAGCGGTCTTACCGGACACGGCTGTTGTGTGTTCAGGGTGTTTCACAGCGCGTCAGCGTGCTCTCGTTATTTCTGCAACTCTCCCGGCTTCAGTTTCTGTTAAATAGAACCGGCACGGAGGGCGGGACCTTCCTAAAGCTGCACCCCCGCGATGACGTGTAATAATAAACACTCCTTTAAAAAAAGAAATCACTGGCGCGTGTAATTGAAAACAAGCAGGAACATTTCTGTCAGCTGGCCTCGCGATTGGTCTCTTTCTCCCAACACTCAAAATAAGACTAAAGACTAAAGGGAGGTGTCTGTGTCCATAACAAGTACCCGCCACACTCCAGACTTTTGACTGGTACTGTATGTACACACAACATGGTATTTCATTTCAACTGATTTTATAGCAACACCCCAAACAAGACTCACAAATCAGTTGTGGAAGTAAGAAAGTACCAATATAGGATAGACCATGAAAATGATTATAGTCTTTGTTGTTTTGCAAAGCTGAATCTGAGGGGCTTCAGTTACATATACACTCACATTGTTGTCCGTCACCTTCCTGCAAACAAGGAGTTTCTCCAAAGCTAAACAATAGTCGCTGTTCCATAGATGCCACTCAGGGTGCACAGAAACAATACTGCTACTTTTTCCTGCGCGTCACATGTTCGTGCACAGACTCTTTGTTCTAACAGTGTGAATCAACACAGTTACTGTGTTAAAATGTGCCTCCACTGACTCTTTTTATAACTTTGGTTGAGGTGAGATAGGAAAGTTAAACGTTTGACATACATTTTTATAACATTTTTACCAGCTCAGGTGTCAGTTTCATTCATCAGTATCATCAGTATCACCTGATGACCAGTTCAGATGGAACTGTGACGTCTGTCATCAACTGTATTGACTCGCTAAATCTGACAAATCGCTTTAACTGTGTTTTTATGTTTGTGTGTGAATGAGCGCGAGAACACTGCCCGCTGTTAGGAAAGTACACAATGCAACTTCGCACTGCAACTCCGGTGTAATACATGAGGTGCTAACTGTGACTGAAACTGCAGTTTAATTTAAAAAAAAAACATGCATGTTAATTGCCAGTTAGTTTTAGCATATTTCTGCATCTGATGCTAAATGAAACGTAAAAAATGCACCGACAACCTCATCAGTGAAGTAACCCTGTACCCCCCCCCCCCCGTATCTGTTTCACCTTTTGCTAAAGCGATCGCGTCCCCAGCAGCTTTCACTTCATGTTGATGTGTTTGTGTCGACTGAACGTGTTCATTCCAGGAAAGTCCCCTAAACTTAGTTTAATATATTTTCCTTTTTGTTTTGTTTTTTTGCCATTTGACCGCTAGAAAGCAAACACAAACTGCACTTTAAACATTCATTTTTTATTCAGAAAAATGCTATAAATATTCAGCATTTGGCAAAACAGTCAAAGACGCATTGTTCAAGAAACAAAATTCAAACCTCGAGCTGATGGGAAGGCAGCACAGAACATTCAGAATCATCACCTGTAATTTGGTAAATTGGCACGGTCATGCAAAAAGATCTCGCTGCTCAGGCTGAAGTGTTTTTCCTAAGTTGTGTTGTGAAGCAGGGTCAGACAAACCACAGACAGACGTGGCTGTTCTGGTAGTTAGAAAATAATGAACAGAAAGGTCACTTGTTCAGGATCCATGAGATCTGAAATCCCTGTTTATACACGTGCCAACAGAGATTTTCAAAGCTATAATAACACGTATACAACAGGGTCACAACTTCTTTAAAAAATACCATTAATTACATACTTAAAAGCAAAAACTGGTACATGTCGCTTCTTAATGGCTGCTTCAAACAGAACAACAGAGGAGGAATCTTAATGAAGCCAGTTTTACAAACTTATAGTAAAATGGTCAGAATAAGCTGTCAGCGTGGCCTGCAAAGAGAACAGTCCAGCCTGCAGTTTTTAGAGTCCAGCCTGCAGTTTTTAGAGTCCAGCCTGCAGACGCAGGCAGCTTCCAGTTTTCCTCATTAGGTTTAAACTAAGCACTGTGATGCACACCTCCCATAGCAGGCAGCACAACAGCCTTCAGTTAGCCAAATACTTATTATACTGAACATGAGCATGCACTGAAAAGCCTCCTTCCCTCCTGGTTCTCCTGAGAACAACACAGAAGTCTTCAGCCATCTCCTGTGTGGGGACCGTGTAGGTAACCTAGCTCAATGCAAATGATAACATGCTAGCACACAATGTTATCAAAGCTATCAATAATTAGCAGCTAATGATCAGCATTTACTTCTTTAATGTGTCACTTTGGCAAATTTGATAATAATGAAGATAAATACAAACTGGCTGGAATGTCATCATTTCAACAGGTGTAAATAATTCTATAAAGTCGTGTTCCATTCGTAGGAAAACATCACGTAAAGTCACATTGTAGCTCAAATTATTAAAAAATACTGAGCTACCGAGTACGTTTATTTAACCCTACATAAGTGGTAGCCATGTTTAATTGAATCTGAACTACTCTGAGTGGTTCTCTGGATCGAGTGGCAGTGAAATGTGTCTAATAACACATTAAAAACATTACTGAAATAAGCCAAGCAGGAACAAACGCTCACATTAGCCTCCAACGTGCCAACAGTTTGCATCGACTGCATGACAGAGCTGCATGTAAAGGGTCTCCAGTATTAACACTAATAATTCATTCAGCTCCTTCTTGTCTATACTGCGTTTGGTTTCACCTGTTAGGAAACAATATGTTCATGTTTTAAAAATATCTAATTTAGGCCATTTATAGGGTTAGCCACCGTGGGATACATGCACACATCCAAATCAGTTTTATTTCTATGGCACCAAATCACAACAAACAGTTGCCTCAAGGTGCTTTATACTGTAAAGACCCTACAATAAGTACAAGTCAGATATTAATGGGTGTTTTATCCCTGGCTTTACTGCTTGCAGTGCAGTTTTGCTTATATACACATTAACTGATACAAAGTAATCATAAATGAGTTACTTTTAATACTAAATGTTGTACTATATTCCATTTTATATTAAAATGTGGTCCCAAATAACACCAAGAAACACATTAAACTTCATCCATTGATCCAAAACAAGAAAAAAAAGAAATTAAAGGGCAAACCTGTGTTTCAGACCGCGACATAAATGAATGTGATGTAGGACTTCTGCTCTCTATGTAGTTGCAAGCAAGATCACTAAAATCTATCATCATGTTCCTCAAGGCTCCAGCAAAATACTGCACCAGAGTTTATGTCAGGTCATCCAGTCTGTGCTGAGACGCGTCAGTCTGGACCACAGCAGCAGACTGCTACAACACAGTACTGTTACCACAAGTGTTATCAAAGCAACAAATACATTTTATTGGTTATTTTTGGTAACAAAGATTTACTTTATTAAGAAATGATGAGAAAATTCTAGGTTATTGATTTCTTCCTGAAGTGCTTTCCCAGTTGCCAGCACTGGGAGATGCCAAAGACCAATGTGGAGTGTAATGGGGAGCTGTGTGAGTGAGATGCATGTGAGTGAGAAAAACAAGCTTGGAAATGAGGTATCCAAAAGAATGACATTTAAAATTGTTTCCTTCGTATAACCGATTCGAATCGCTTGTCGTATAAAACCTCTGATCTTCCTCTAACATCAGCCCGTGTTCAGCACACAAAGAGCTCCACTCATTTCTATTGCTGCTCACGGGGATTAGCTTAAATGCTATAGTTTAACGTTTCCACTATTTACAGGATATGTAGCCATAGCAGGCCCGTTCCATTATATTGCCATTGCATTCTTTGTGTTTTGGAGCTGCATGACTGTGGATCAAACTGAGAAAATGAAGGATGCTGGCTAATCAGACACATTGTTAGCCTGTGGACATTCCCTACTTTCTGCCTCAAATAGTCGCCATTACTTACGAAATGATCGTCATGGCTTATTTCACATGACTACAAATGGCCACTGCGCCTACGAAGGCATAAGGAAAGTGTTTCCTGAGCTCACAGAGCAAAGTGTGAGCTCAGTGTGAGAACACATGGTTAAATTAATACTTCATAGTAAACAGGTCAGGCAGTTTTAACATGAATGACCTTAAATTATAGGACACTTCATGTTCAGCGTGAGGCAGAGGGTGGAGTACAGTTTCTGGTGTTTTCGGGTTCAGACAGCCGAGAGCGCAGAGATCAAAACGCGGATCTGTGGCAGCAGATCTCCGATCAGATCTCAGGTTTGCCAAACCTATAAGTCATGGCTTTGTTGTTTCATATTACATATTTGTTTCTAAATATCACATCCTGGTTAGATAAAATTAAGTCACTGTGTATTTTGTTTTTATTAGATAATATCATAAAACTTCATTAAGCTCTATGGGAATGTCATCCACAGAAAGCTAAATACACTGTGGTTGCATCACTTCACACACAGTGCATAAATAAACTAAAACCCTGTCACACTGACGCAAAATCGGTGCGAAGGGCTGCGGACCACCGGTGTGCAGCCACACGCAGAGAGAACGCAGAAATTTACGGCAATGCTCCGCCGGCGTCCGCAGAACGAGTTTTTAAAATTTTGTTTATTTTTGGCTGCAGGCACGGCGGACAGCTGCAGACGGGAGCGCACTTGTTGAGTTCCTGATCGGTCTGCAGTGCGTGTGATGGCTCTGTAATGCAGTCAGCCTGACTCTGCAGTCAGGCTGAAAGTGGTGGACAATGCAGGCTTCAGAAAAATGGTGACCTTGCCCTTTTTATAGCCCTCCCATGGTGATTTTTGGTGATGCCGTGTTCACTCCACCACATCCGCTGCCAGTACATCCTACCAACACAGTGATCAGCTGCCATCCTCAGTGCACGTGCAACTCTTCTGCACACACGTCCACCACCTCTCTGCAGAATTTTCCACACATGCTATGAGGTGCAAAGTGCACGCTATGAATTGTTTACGTTTCCCTTCCATCGGGAATTTCTGTGGATTACAGTCGCTCGTCCGCAGCCCTCCGCACGATTCTTCGCGTCAGTGTGACAGCAAAACAATGTGCTTAAAGTGCAAGGTGAAATCAGATCAGAAAGGACTTCATATCTGTTAACTTCTGAGCACATCGTTTTTTCTCTTCCTTCTGATTGTTGTAAACAAATCAAACCACAACTTGTCATCTTTTCATGACTTCCCCTCTCTCACTGTAGTGTTCTTAGGTTCTGTTTTCTCTCCCTCCCATTGCCCACCTACATCTTCACCTCCACTTCTCCGCCAAACTTTCTTCTCCTCTTCATCCTCTTTAAGATCCCGCCTCCTGCTCCTGTCCCATGGCCTCCAGAAGAAGTCCCATGGGAGTCCTCTTCAGACCGATGCTTTCAAGTTTGTTCTCCAGCTTGTTCTTCAGACTGCGCAGCCTCACCGATGCATGGACCAGAACCACTGCGAGAGAGAGAGAGAGAGAGAGAGAGACAAGGCTTTCTGTCCAACAGAGAACTCGTCCATACTGACACTAAGTTATGTATCTTTGGATGACCAGGCAGCACACTTTCTACAAGCCTGTGACCTGAGTGTTCTAAAAGTTAGCTACAATCACAGAACAATAAGTGGTTCAGGAGATTCCAACAGAAACATAAGGCCGTCACCTGCGCACGTTCAGCCCAGGAGGCTTTTCACACTGAACGACTGCACAATCCAATAACCAATGACAGCCGCTCGCCTCCTTTTAATGCATCATGTGTTACATCAGCGCAGAGCCTCTCTGACATCCCAAACTTTTAATTTGCTGTTAATAAAAAAATGAAAAACTCCTCTGTGTTTAATGTTGCATTAGTATTCATTTCCACAGCACTAATTCCATCAGTGCAACACTAACGTCACAGCCACAGCCCCCTGCTCTCACTGATTCCTCCACAGTCCCATCCACTGCACTGCATTTCAAACACTGGAAGGAAACACTGAGTTTACTGTTGTCAAAGTTACCAAGGCACCGGCAGGCCGACCACGATGATGATGATGATGATCACCAGTTAACAGGATTACCAGTTAAACTGGAACACCAGCTTCAACTACAATGAGATTGCTCCCCAAATAAGCAGCAGTATTTCTGCCTTGGGCTTATGTAAAAGGACAGCCAAACATCAGGCCTTTTTCACATTTCAGCACCAAGACTGGTCCACAAACGCCTCAGACAGAATTAAAGATGCAGCGTTTATGCAGCCTTTGATGCTCCACGGTGCCGGGCAGTGAGCACAGGACCCACTAGAGGACGTCGGGCCCTCAGGCTGCCCTCATGAAGTCTGTTTCTGATTGTTTGGTCAGAGACATTCACACCAGTGGCTGCTGGAGGTCATTTTGTAGCT
>JAVDPK010002143.1:174571-188086 GCA_034780415.1 Cichlasoma orientale
ATTGCTGCAAAAGGAGGAGCTACTAAATATTGATGTCATTTTTCTGTTGGGGTGCCCAAACTTATGCACCTGCCTAAATAATTATTGCACACTTTCTGTAAATCCTATAAACTTCATTTCACTTCTCAGATATCACTGTGCTCGTCTGCTATATGATATATTTAACTGAAGCTGCTGATCCCAACAACCAATGATTTATAAAGGAACATCATGGACATTATCATACCACTGTATGTGGATGCTAAAATCACCCAGTGGAGCTATTTTATTTGGACTGAGCAGTAAATCAGATAAAAAAAAAAAGTTTGATAAATCAAATAGAAAATCAGAGTAAGGACACAGTGGACGATAGATAACAGCAAATAAAACTGCTTTTTGAATTTTCCAATTAGGGTACACAAGTTTAAGAGAGGCAACAGCTAACATGGCCACAAACTTTCACACAGTGAAACATCTGGAGGAGTTTTCTTTGTCGTGTGGATATTTAAAAGTACCCGAACACCAGAACAGTGGGTGTGATTGCTTGTCATTGCTCACACACTCAACTATCCTCAAGTACCCCACTCGCCCTATAGAGGCTACACACATACTGATAACTCTACACCAGGAGTTCATCAATAGCGAGAGCTGATTTTGACAGAGGGCTGGTCTTTGCAAAGAGTGAAAGCTGCAGAGGAGGAGAGCATAATCTTTGGTCCCTTCATTTTGGAAGTCATTAAGAAAAAAGAGTCGGGAATTCTTCCATTCTTTACTATGGTCAGTTTTACGGCCTTGTTACTGACAAAGTGCTGCACCAGTGAACGCCTTTGATTTGTGCTGTATGAATGTGGAAAAACTGACACATACTGTTGAAATGATACTTCATTAGAATGTGATTGTTTTTGCAAAGCAAAGTGGTCTGCCTGCCAAACCTCTTAACATCCACCAGGTCATCAGTGACCCGTTTTAGGGGTAGCTTTACATCCTGCCATAAGTACTGCAACAATTTGTGATTACTACGATCCAGTAATATAGACCAGGAATCCAGTAATATAATTTTAGGATCTACATAATGACTACTTTTTTATGCAAAACCTTGCATGCTGTTAATGAAGTGGGGTTATGAATTTTACTCAGGCCAGATTTCTACTCTGGATTTATTTCTGATCTTTCTCATTTTACGAGAGATCCATTTTTACAGAGCAGACCATTATTAGTCTCGTCTTAAAAATACAAAAATATTTCCTTACAACGTAAAAACACGTTGTTTTCCAAATTCACTGAGTCTGCTGCCATTACATGTGCAGTTTACACATCACAGTGGAAAGACACAAAACGTTGACAACACCATTTTTTCCATCGTTAACTTGTTAAATCTGGAATTCTTTTGAACTTTCTAGACACGTTCCCTCCGTAAGGTGTGACATCACCACACCAGGGTTAAAAAAAGAACTTTTGGAGCAAGTATTCACTTTCCTGACATTTTCAGAGGGTCGGGCAGTAACCTGAGTAAACTGAGTCTCATAGCCCCGCTCTAAACCACAGTAGCCTCTCAAGGCTCACCTCGACTTTTATTTTGAAAGGCTGGAGTAGAGAAGCAGGAGGAGGAGGAGGAGATGTGTCGGGTTCGCGCTCCGCCGGTGCCTCCGTGCGCCTGTGGTTCCATCCGGTTGGCCGCTGCGGGCAGCGGGAGCGCGCCCGGGCGGCTCCGTCAGAAAAAAAGAAAAAAGAGAGAAAGAAAAAAAGAAAAGCGCTGATCTCGGCGTGACAGCTCAGAGCTGTCCACGTCAACACACCGAGCGAGCGGAGCCGCGGCAGCAGCAGCAGCAGCAATGGACTCCACGTCTCCGGTGAGCTTCTCCGCCGTTTCACCAGCAGGAACGGGAACCGCGTCCTTTAATTTGTAGGTGGATGGGATGTTAATGTGCTCGGGAGTTTATGTATTTTGTTGAGCAGTGTGCAGGACATTTGTTGCACTGTGGCAGTTAAGGTGTTGAGCAAGAAGGTGGGGGTGGTAGGCTGGCTGGAGGGCGGCAGAGAGGGGGGCTCGGCTGCAGATTGTCCATAAAGCAGAAACAGCTTTTATTTCTTCTTTAATGCGAGCGCACTCGGACTGCAGCCGTTCTGTTGTGTGACTGTGGGCGCGCAGGCCTGATCGCTGTTTGTCATGAAGCTAAAGTCACACTTTTTTTGTATGCGTGTAAAAATAGTACATTTTGCGAGCGTCGGTCACAGTGCGACAACTTATCACGCTGTTAAGTGAATTCCATTACAATGGAGCGGATGAGCCACAGCTGTGATCCACATCCACGCAGAGTCCAGCGTGGAGCGCAACAGGACGGCGTTACACTATAATCGGGCAAAGCTTCGGTTCGTGCAGGGATCTCGCCTATAAAGAGGAGCCTGAGCTCTTTAATAGAAGAAGAGTTATAGTTAAAGCGGCTCTGCGTATTTAAATGTCTGCGTGTGCTGAGCATATGTGGACTGACGTGTAGAGCAGAGCAGGTGCCACGTCCACTGTTCTCTCTCTCTCTGCGCACCATTTATTCAGTCTCTCTCTCTCTCTCTCCCTCTGTGTGTGTGTGTGTGTGCGTGTGTGTGTGTGCCTCATCCCTGCCCCTCCGAAATAACTCTATCTACTCTAATTCTTTCTTTGCTCTTTCTCAGCGCTTAAAAGTAACCAGATTCGATTTGCGCCTGTTTGTGACCGTTTTACTCATAAATGACTTTACGTTGCATTATTTTTTGCATAGAAAACTCACGATGAGCCTGTGCAATGCCTTATATATGGTTGAAGAAGAGGCGGCAAAGGCAAAAAGTAACTTTCTTATGCAATTTTACTGAAGTCTTTTTGAGGAACTTTACATTTTACGCGTGCGTTACTGTGACTTAAACAGCCATATTTTACATACAGAACCTGTTACTATCCTGGAAGCTCCAGCTCAGATATAATGAATTACAATAACAGAAAATCTTTTACTTTTGTAAGTAGTCTTATGGTTGTAATAGAGTTACATTATTGAGTACATTGTGTGGCATTGCTGCACGAGTAATTACCGTGTGTACTACAATGTAGTTACTTAAGTGAAAGATCTGCTTTTTTGTCCCTTTCAGCTCTGAATTGGCCGCAGCGACTACAACACAAGATTGCTGCTTACATGTTTGTAACAGGAGTTGATGTATTTGGCAAAGCGCGGATATCAACCGATATGTTCACTCATACCAGCCTGTTTGTTTTAGTTGTGTTACATCCATTTTCCACTGGCTGCATGTTCAAAGATGGTTGATACGAGCACCGATGTTTAAAATCGGACCATTAAGCATTAGTCGTTTTCTGTTGTAGATGGCTGATTTAGAGCTTAAACTGAGTAATGGAAATAGAGCCGTTACTCAGAAAAAAATAGATCTTTTTGTGAAAGTATCAATGCCACATTGTGGAAAGACTCGGATGTTGAGCGAGTGGCCTGATGCATCTGCGTCCATCAGTGCATCTGCAGCTGCATGTGGAATATTTTTACTTTAATGTAAATGTAGGTGTAGGTGCTGGACTTCTACATGCAGCAGAGTATTTTCACACTTGCCGATGTTAAATGTTGACTTGTGCTGACAGTGACATTATTGTGATGATACTCAGAACTGCGTCTTCAGCGTGACTCTTCCCACACTGCCAGCTGTGCAGCGCGATTTGCTTCTGGCTAAAATAAATGATCCGAGTTGTTCTTTTGGTTTTCTTCTTCTTCTCAGCATCTTGCTCTTTCACTTCCGTTCAGACTTTTTGGTTATGCGTCTTTCTCGTTCTCTCTTTTTCCTGCCTTCCTGTTCTCTCACTGGCCCTTTCCTGCTCCTCTCTCTCCTTCTCCTTTCTCGTGCATTCACAAGTTACTTACAGGGTCCCATCAGCAGTTTACTGCTGCGCGTCTGTGACGTTAGACTCACATTTACCAAAGTGCAATAGAGCAGTATCTGGTTTTAATCTGGGTTTTTCTGCTTCCTTTTCTTTTTTGTAACCCGGATGACATCATTACAGGTTATTTTGTCAGACTTCTGCTGATTTCAGGTCACTGTTATTAATAAAGACTAAAAAATGGAGTAATTTAAAACAACTGAACTTCCAGGGGGGAAAAGCCCTACATGCCAGACATATCACAGAGAGATGAGTTATCCTTTTCATTTTTAAAAACATGAAATCATGTCTCCTGTTTGAAATATTCCACTGCCATCCTGCCCATCTCCTGCCGCAGACGTCTGTGGGTGTTTTATTATAGCCAGTGTGGTGAAATGGAACGAGAAGGGGTTCCTCAGCGTTTGATGAGCTGAGGCTGACAGTGTGTTGGCAGGAGGGAGTCCTAAAGATGTAAATCAGCCACAAAGCATTTCAAAAAGTTTCACATTACATCAGAGTCCCGGAACAGTTCCAATAAGCAATGGATGCTCACTTGAAGGCCATTGGTTGCAGCCTGAAGCTATAAGGTGTAATCATATTCAGAGGACAATAAAGTTATCAGCCACAGGGGGAGCGAAGCAATATGGGGATAAAATCGATATCGAACATCCGACAGACCCCTCAGCGGAAAAGAAACACGATAAATCACCAAACAGGAACGAGGAAAAAGTCATTGAAAATGACAAGATGATGGGAATGATGTATTGTGCGCGCGTGCGTGTGTGCGTGTGTGTGTGCGTGCCGTAAATCTTTTGGTATAAGCTGTGGTGCGGTGCCAAATTTAGAGTTGGGTTCACAGGATGGAAGCTCGTCTTTGAATCTGCTGTTCGTGCAGAGCTGCTTCTGTTCAGGTTTGACTTTAACACGGTCTGAGCCACTCTTACCATTTCTTTTATTACACTTCAGCTAAATCCTCAGAATATCCTTTTTTTTTTTTTTGGGCAAATTGTGTTCACTTGCACGTAAATCGCGCAAATTGTGGTATAATTTAAAAGAAAAGCAAAATAGCAGCTGAGACAACTGCCAAGTCCAAATAACTACACGTCTTTTATGTTGTTTTTGGGTTTTAGTTTGGAAAACAGTCTCCAGATGACTAAATTTGTCCTTTTGGTTTTGTCTGAATCCATAATCCAGTTACAAACAAGCACACACATGTTTATATTTAAGTGTGCTGCTGATCCAGAGCGGTTTACATACAGTGAATGGTCCTCCCTTTACACATGCAGTTGATGCTGAGGCTGTGGTTGAATAGACTGTATCGTTCACAGTTAACTAAATGATTATACATGTGTAATGTTTGTTTCAGAACGCTCACAAATATCTTTCTCTTGCATACATGCACAGACAGGATCAGGGGCAGGTTCCACTGAACTCCAGATATTCAAGCTTTGTCATGTATGGCTGTATGGCAGGAAGGGGCGGAGCCAATAGCAGGACGCGAGACAGAACTAAAACTCAGCTGCTTTATTGCAGGAGGCTCGAATAATACAAAAACACTAAATACAAACCCGAAATCTCAGCCAAGGCTAAAAATGAAGGCAAAACACCTGCAAACTGTAAACTGGGGAAACACACAGCGCGGGGGCGAGACTGTCAAAATAAAACAGGAAGTGACCCACCATGACGCACACGCAGACTTAACAGAACACGAGCAATAACAGACACAGGAGACACTTTGTAGCTCTTTGAAGCCCCACCTAAATATGACTGCTGTGTGGCGATGTAGTATTTACCTGCCACATGTGTTTTTACTCATCGCTTTAAGCTCAGTCAGACTAGCAAGGTAATATTTCTAATGCAATAAACACGTTGGATAAAATAAGAGGTGGACTGAGCCGTCTACATCCTTGTGTAATGTGAGCTGGGAATTCTGGACTAAGTTTCTGGTCTAAGTTCTGTGATACACTCTGACTGTGAATCTATGCTAGTCAGTGCATAACAGAACTTTGGCCCGGGTCTGAAAAGTCATCACAGAGACGGACAAAAATCTGTACAGATGTGGAAAACGTATTACATATAAATATGTCACCATTCCCACAGCTGGAAAACTGTTAAACAAACCAGGATGAACAACCAAGAACAAACATGGAAAAAGCTGCAAATGCAGCTTAAAGTGTAGAAACTGGTTGGACTGGGCAGCCTCAGTGCACGTAGACCAGAGTGTACATAAAAGAGGGCGTTCCTGGAAAAGACGCCTTTATTTTCTAAGGGTTGGTATCACACACTATCCAGGTATGAGAATGGATGTGACTGCAGCTGTGGCATTGTGTCCTAGTCCCCAAAGTGACTCAGCAGAGCTAAAATATTTAAGATGTTCTTTCTGTTTATCGTTGCAGGAACCTTCCCTCTACACAGTAAAAGCTCTTTTTATTCTTGACAACGATGGCAACAGACTTCTGTCAAAGGTAAGTTTAAAGGGATCTTTGCACACGCAAAAGAAATGGAAGATCTTAAATCTAAACTTTATGTTGTATGAAACAAGTGGGAAAGGGGCTGTAAGTCGTCATATGAGAGATTCCAGTATTATAAGACTTTAAAATGAAAAAAGAGAAGAGAGAAAATAGGAGCAACAGGACAAACCATGTCTGTAGAGTAAATATGAAGCCAGTTAGCTTACCTTAGTGCAAAGACTGGAAACAGGAAGAAGCAGCTAACATGTTTTTCTGTGACTGCTTCATTTTCACCAGCTGCAGCCAGAAATGTTGAATTCTTTGAGCAAGAACCTAAAAGTATATTTCACTGTTCAGAATCAGGATTATAATCTTCTAAAATTCTCACAGTTGCAATTGCGCTGATATTCAGGAGGAGTGTGTTACTAGTTACATTTCCTTTCACTCCGTCATACAGAGGAAATCAGTGTGAATCCAGCTCTACACTCAAACGCCACGAGCACTGAAAACTGCTCCACTCATGGTTACTGGATGGAACCGTTCCAAAAAGCTTGTGGAATAAATGTTGCCTGTAAACGGTCATAATAAGCGGCTGTGGGTGAAGCAGATAAACCCGAGTGGCGCGCACCGAGCTTCCAGTGTGGCAGCTTTGGTGGCGTTTGCGTGGGGTGGGGTTGGATCTAGTTTTAGCCACATGCTAAAGTAGAACATTTTCAGAAACTAGAATATGTTACATTTAATAATTAAGTGTCATATATTTGGGGAATACAGTTTTATTAGCAGGTTTTTATGCTTTTTGATGTTCAGAACATACGAAAATTCAATAAAAGGGGGCGGACTTAACCAAACCATATTCCCACTCCAACCCTAGATGGCGTGCCAATCACTTGGTCATTCTTAAGAGGTTAATTTGATTGATTGATTGATTTGATTGGATTTCTTTGTAACAGTAAAAATCTACTTGATGAAGTTGAATTATGGTCTTTAGAATGTATTAGCCATGGTTGTCACTTACTGTGTGAATAAACTAAATAAAGCACATGTGCTGCAGATGGTAGAAACAGTCATGCATGTGTGTGTTTCAGTACTATGACCCGGAGCTTTACCCCTCCATGAAGGAGCAGAAAAACTTTGAGAGGAATGTTTTCAACAAGACGCACAAAGCAGACAGTAGGTTCCACTCTTTTCTGGTTTTTGTGTGGATCTGTTCTGCTGCGTGTTGCGTGGGGGGGGGGGGGGGGCGGCTTGCCCCCCCCCCCCCCCCCCGGCCATCGCTCCCTCCCTGCGTATTGTACTGAATGCTCACAGACGTCTCCAGTGTCAACGGTTACACATTCTCTTGTCACTTGTAACCTTGTAACCAGTTCTTGCGCTGGCCTGGTTTCCACCCACCGAACCACGCCGGCCCATTATTGGTGACGGAACGCTGCAGTTTGTGTTACCTTTGTGGATCTGTAATGACTTTTGGATTGTTTCATTCATTTGGAGGAAAAAGCTGATCTACCCTTATGCTTTTTTGTAGGATTCTAAACAGCTGATACCCGAGTCTCCTTATCACCTAGCACTGCCGCTCCTTTTGTCCTAAACTTCTTCTTCGTTCCTCGCTCTCTCCGCTTCTTTCTTGTCTTTCTTCTCTGCTTTTATGCGTTATCTCCCACTTCCTTCCTCCCGTCCACCCCAGCCTTCATTTGTATGTTTTTCCCTTACTCTCTCATCTGCTTCCTCTCTTTCTACCAAGTTTCTACCACAGTTTTTCCTATCATCTTTCTTTTCCCTTATTTGCCTCTCCCTTCCTCTCCTCTCACCCTTCTGCTTGCTCATCACTGGAGTTTGGCAGTTGTGCCACTGAGTCAACTTTGGTTCTGCATAGAAATGTGAAATAAATTGATAAAGTCATGCTTATGCTACCTTATCCCTTCTCCTTCTCTGTGTAGATGAGATAGCTTTTCTGGAAGGGATGACCATCGTGTACAAGAGCAGCATAGATCTCTTCTTCTACGTTGTGGGAAGCGCTCAGGAAAATGAGGTGAATTAAGCTTTCTCTGCCAGAGCAGTAATTCTACAGTAATAACTGAGGTATTACTGTTCATCTGCAGAATTTTGATCATTTCTACACATACAGTAGTTTCCAGCAAATGATACTCAAATGTGAGAAATATTGCATATATTATTGCATTTATTAGGCAATGATTTCAGAGTTGTATTAATTTTTCACTGTCATTAAGACAAACAGTGGCTGTTTGCCTTAATGACAGTGAAAAAAACAAACACAAAATTTGAATCGGTCGGCATATTCACCGGGATGCTGCACATGGAACTGAGTCAGAAGGGGAAATCTCTGTGCCCTGAGGCGACTGCTGTTGTGATTCGGTGCTAAATAAATAAAACTGGATTGAACTGAAGTAACTGAATCTTTTAGGGAATTGTTGGAGCTTCTTTCTACAGTTTTTTATTTTATTTTGACAAGTTATAAATCTATTCCAAGGCTTCTCTAACGGTTTTTATAAATGCTTTTAAATTATTTTAGCTGAACTTTAATAATGATAATAAAGCATTTAAAATTAATAATATAACATGAAATCAGCCACTTGAAAGAATAATGCTACACAGCTACTCATTCAGCTGGTTTGCTTCATTATAACTAAGCTGCTGCGATAACAATAATGCGCAAAGCATCGAGAATATAAAACATATTTTAAAGTGTCTCCTATGCACACTAATTCCTTATGTTTCAATAAATGCTCATGTGCACAATGTAAAAAAAAGAGTAAAAACAGAGAAATACCTTGAATAAAGATTGTTGGTATCTTTCTGTTAAAGAAAGGAAAAACCCGCAATGATCACTGAAATAACTGGAAACTGTAATAATGAATAAGTAATAATAAATAAAAATGGAGGAGGCTTGATTATGTTCTGGGGCTGCTTTGCTGCAACTGGCACAGGGTGTGTTGAATCTGTGCAGGTACAATGAAATCTCAAGACGATCGAGGGGTTCTGGAGCGAAATGTGCTGCCCAGTGTCCGAAAGCTTTGTCTCAGTCACAGGTCATGGGTCCTCCAACAGAATAATGACCCAAACACACAGCTAAAAACACTCAGGAATGGCTAAGAAAAAACATTGGACTATTCTGAAGTGGCCTTTTATGAGCCCTTATCGAAATCCTGTTGAACATGTGTGGAAGGAGCATGCAGTCTGGAGAAGGCACCCTTCAAACCTGAGACAGCTGGAGCAGTTTGCCCACGAGCAGTGGGCCAAAATACCTGTCAGCAGGTGCGGAAGCCTCACTGAGAGTTACAGAAATTACTTGATTGCAGTGATTGCATGAAAAGGTTGTGCAACAAAAATATCAAGTTAAGGGTACCTTCATTTTTGTCCAGGCCAGTTTCATTAGTTTGCTTTTTCAGAATAATTCTGTTGAACCACAATTCAAAAGCAATGTCTGATTTTCATTCATAATGAATCATTTTTAGTGAAATTTGATTTATTATTATTTTTTTCAGTTTTAAGTTATTTTAATTCGGTTCAGTTCGATTCAGTTTTATTTATATAGTGCGCAATAATTACAGAGAAAACCCAACAGTCAAAACGACCCCCTGTGAGCAGCACTTGGTGATGGCGGGAAGGAAAAACTCCCTTTTAACAGGAAGAAACCTCCAGCAGAACCAGGCTCAGGGAGGGGCAGCCATCAGCTGAGACCAGTTGGGGTTGAGGGGAGGGGGGCAGGACAACAGATATGATATGGAAGAGATCCAGAGATTAATTAACCGAGGATGTCAGTGATGTTTGTGGGCTTTCCTGTTTTTAACGGATGAGTGACAACAATTTCGTCGATGTCTGTTTATGCTAGCATTGCTCTTTGTCTGCTAAAAGAAATAGCCATGCAGCATATCCCTGTATCTACTCTACTAGGCCGTTACATATTGAATGTGCAGTATTTACCTTTTTTAGTACTGATTGATGCTGCTTTCAAATGAATTTGTATCTCACATATTGATTTTTCCTTTTCTCTCACCAGCTCATGCTGATGTCAGTACTTAACTGCCTGTTTGACTCCCTCAGTCACATCCTCAGGTACAATCTTATTGAGTTTATAAAAACAAAAAATTACACAAGTGAGTGGTTTCATTGATATATCAGTGATATTTGGCATAACACAGAGGCAACCAGAGCCAGAAAGATACAATCTTGGATTCCATGCAAATGCATTAGAGCGTCTGTTATCCATGTAGCCTCAGAAGCATTAAAGTAACATAATAAGTCATATAAATCCACACACTAACACTGCCATCTCTCCATCAGAGCCGGTCAGGGAGACAATGCGTCTCCATGTTGAACTGGGTGTAAAATTCAGTGGCACTGTGTACCTGCACATGAAACGCAGTCAACACTTAATTTAAGAAATGATATCTAAAAAAACAAGCTTAACTTTTTTTTAAAAATGATTTTAACCTGTTAAAGCTCAAAGAGCTTGCATGCCTCGCGTGTGTGTTTGTTTCACGCCACAGTCCCTCACTGTTTATTGCAACATTATTAGCCGCACGGCACCGGATGTGGTTACTATGGGAACTGATGCAGTAGTAATGCAGAGTGTGAATGATCGAGACAAGGAGAGATTAAGCTATTATGCACTATAATAGATTATAGGCTATTCTAAATAGCTTACTGAGGTCTGCAAACATCTACAGGTTAGTCGAACAGCATAAGATTCATGAAGCTGCTCAGTTACATTTGAGCAACTGTGAGCGCAGCGCCGCGTCCTTCAGTTACCTCTGTCAAATAATAATGCACGTGTTATAAATCCTTATTTGGACTTGAATCCCCCGAGGAAAAGATCACTGGCATGGGGTAGAATGTGTGTATTAAATATTCAACAGCAAACAGCTTTAAGCTGAGCGTTGAAGATCTAATGATCCTTTAGGGTTATTGATTAAACAGCAATTAGAAATGAGTAACGGCTCCAAAGTGTGAGGGCAAAGAAGCGGCAGTGGGCTTTAAAACAGTTCTGCACCCATGCAGGTTGTACTAGCAGCCTCTTTAGTGAATATGCCATCAAAAGCTGGTTGACACTGGATTGGATGGCACGGTTGGAAAATTCTACTCTGTGAGCAAACGCTTAGTAACATCCCTAACCCCCGTGCTGCCATGCCAGCTCTGCCAGAAATGTCAATCCTTTCACTTACACAGAGGAAGTAGGTGCTTCTTCAGCGTGGCCTGGGAAGAGTTTAAGTTACAGTGCTAAAAGAATGGGGCTGTGTGCGCCACGGACCACCTCAGAGTGTGGCTCAGCAATCACGTCCTGCGACTCTTTGATACCCGCACTTGTGATCAAAGCCCACAATATGGTGCAAACAGAGCCAGTAAGTAAGTAAAGCTCCTGTTTTTGTTGGCAACTATGTTGCCAGCTTTTTTGAATGGGGCTCTGCTGGAATTGTCAGTGGACCAACCTTAATACTTATATGTGGAAACCCCTATGATGATAGCGATGTGCTGCAAGGCTGGTTGATATGTGGAGAAAACAAATAGTCACATTTCCCCAAATTTCTTAAGTAAACCTACTGAAAGTTAGAGGAATAAAAAAACCAGCTTAACATGATGAATCATGAAGAGTAACATGAAGGGAAGCATCTCATTTTTGAATTTATCCTGCAGGAAAAATGTGGAGCGGAGGTGTTTATTGGACAACATGGAGGGAGTGTTTCTCGTTGTGGATGAAATCATTGATGGGGGGTGAGAGGACATTAAATAAATAAAATGTATCCAGCTAGCATAGTTCCCACGAGTATATTTGTTCATTCTGCCTGTAGTGCACCGTAGCTGAATCTATTATTAAATGTTTAAATTAATGTTTACTGTCTAAAATGGCAGCTTGTACAGAGCTCAGCCCTGATTGGTTGCTTTTTCCCGTTGCCAGGGTGATTCTGGAGAGTGACCCACAGCAGGTCCTACAGAAGGTCAATTATAGGGTGAGATTTCTGTCATTCATCCCCAAAAGTCAATTATATGAATAGAAATCATATAATTGCAAATTCTAATAGAAAACTACTGTTAGATTGTAGAATTACAGATCTGTGCAGATCTCTTTAGAAATGCTACGTTAGGACTTGCTGTAGCTCCCCATAGCTTTTTCCACTGGCTTCCTGCCTCCTCTTCCCTGTTTCACTTTTCTTTCTGTCCCTGTCTCTTTTCTTCTGATTGGTGTCAGCTAATGTCAGAGCCAGCCTATGGCTTCGTCCTGTTTGATTACATCACCGGTAACCTAGAGGCACAAACAGACAGGAGCCAGCTGCTGTAGACAGACCAAGGGTGAGAGAGGGAGGAAGTCGATGAGAAAGATAGTGAAGTGGAAAGAGAGAGAGTGAGAGAGAGAGAGTGAGAGAGAGAATGAATGAGAATGAGTAGACGGTGAAGGGATTGAAGAGGAATGGGCGAGACAGAAAAGGTAACTGCATGTGGGAGAGCATGTGAACTAATATAGGTCATTTCTCTATGCCTTAAAACTTCGACCTGCTGGTGGTGCTAGAGTAAAACTGAAGGGATCACTGAAGTCATAAGAATTTATTCTCTGGGAACTGTGCACAAGATGTAATAGCAATCCATCCACCAATTAAAGTGACTGACTGACTGCCAGGCAGAAAGTGCTTACCCTGGAGCTACACCACTAGCATGGCTACAAGCTCCACTATAAGTTGTGATTGCCTGAGTTGTTAACTAGCGTTGTTTGAATGTCACTGGGTTATAGTATATCATTGTTGCACAGATCTAATCGTGCTTGCGGTGTGCTGTTTTTGCACTGAGTGTTAGTGTGTGTGCATTAAGCATTTGACTTGCCTTTTTTCTTTCATGTACACAATGTCATTGTGTGTTACAGGCGGACGAGAACCCATTAACCGAACAAAGTGTGGCCCAGGTAACACACACGCAAACAAACTCTGTAAATAGCAGTGCCGGAGCTGCACACACAAGCATGAAGGCACCACATGCATACACAAATGCAGTTCAGTTCAGTTACATTTTATTTATATAGCACCAATGCACAACAGCAATCACCTCAAGGCAATTTATATTGTAAGGTAAAGACCTACAATATCAGAAAGAAACCGCAACAATCTCCCATGTGACAGGAAGAAACCTCCAGCAGAACCAGGCTCAGAGAGGGGCAGCCATCTGCTGGGACCGGTTGGGGGGGGGGGGGGGGGGGGGGGG
>JAVDPK010002144.1:8350-22629 GCA_034780415.1 Cichlasoma orientale
TAAAGAAGTTGAACCAGTACTTCGACTTTTACCAGAGTAGTTTTTAACACAAGTACTTGTACTTCTACTTAAGTACAAAATGTCAGTACTTTTGCCAGCTCTGCTTCTGATAGCCAGCCGGAGGCAACCCCTCTGGTAGCAATAAAAAGTCCAGTTGTACAGAAGCCTATGGGGAAATTAACATACATCTCACTTCATTTATGACTACAATAAACTTTTTGTAAATTATGGTCAGTACGTAATGAAGGAGATGACGAGAGATGAGTGAGGCAATGTTGTGACTGATAAGTCAGTGCTGTTTGACTGAGTCCGTTTACAATCAGATCCACCCCTTGTGACGTTGGGTTTAAAAGACCTAAGATGATGACAGCTAAAAATCATATGAGTTGAGGCTAATGGGTGACAGTGGAAACATACATTTTACACTAACCAGATACTTCATTAGGCACACCTGTTCAACTGATCATTAAAGCAAATATCTAATCAGTCAATTACATGGAAGCAACGCAGTACATTTAGACATGTAGACTTCAGCAGGTTATCTAGACTCAGCCGTCCCCAATCGTTTTTGCACCACAGACTGGTTTATTGTCAGACAATATTTTCACGGACTGACCTTTAAGGTGTGGCGGATAAATACAACAAAATAAAAGATACGACAGGCATAAAAACTGTGATATTTTCTAAATATAATAATAAACATGAATCCACGGGGTACTCATATACAACTTTATCAGTAGCAGTAACATCGCACCAACAACATAACATGAGTAACATCCTCTCTGCTCCTCAAACTCTCTGGTCACCATGGTAACGTTTAAACTTGCCTTCAAATACACCGCAAAAACAAACACAAGGTGCATGAAAAATAGAACTCACCATAACACTGAATCAGTGTGAGCCGTGAGCTTGTTTCTCTGCAACTCATTTTTGCTAGCTTGTTGGTTGGCTGGGATCGGCCTCATTAAGTATCAGCCAGCACACACCAATACACTGTCGGAATCCCTATAGTAACAGGAAGCTTTGATTTCACATGGAGAGTGACTGCACAACCGCTGTGTCGTGCGCCAGAGAGTGTCAGCTTAACACTTGGCTGGCTCCGCCTCACGCTATCTCCGGTGTTGCTAAATATAAATGGTAAATGTACTAGTTCTTATATTGCACTTTTCTACTCTAGTTGAGCACTCAAAGTGCTTTATGCGAGCGTTATGTAGGTCAAGCAACCTAGTTCGTTAGACAGGCACAGGAACCGGTGAAGCTTGTGGGTTTAATTTTAGCGGTAACGTATCACGTGACCAAGACAAGCGTGAGTCATAGACGGATATAACGAAGAGAATCTGACCATTTTTCAAAAATAAAGCATCGTTCAGACTCAGATAATAAATAAAACAGAAATAATGTAAGTTATTTATTTTTTCAGTGCAGCCCAGTCCCAAATGACCCACGGACCAGTACTGGTCCGCGGCCCGGAGTTTGGGGACCTCTGCTTGAGATGACCTGCTGAAGTTCAAACCAAGTATCAAAATAGGGGAGAAAGAGGAATTAACTGACTTTGACCGTGTCATGGTGGTTGATGTCAGATGAACTAGTCTGAATATTTCAGGAACTGCTGAAAATATCCAGTAAGCAGCAGTTCTCTGGGTGAAAATGCCTTTTTGACGTCACAGACCAGAGGAGAACAGACAGACTGCTTTGAGCTGGTGGTAAGCCAACAGTAACTCAAATAACCACTCCTTACAACTATGGTAACCAGAAGAGCATTCATGCACATGTGCAACATGTCCAACCTTGATGCAGATGGGCTGCAGCAGCAGAAAACCACACCGGGTGCCACTCCTGTCATCTAAGAACAGGAAACTGAGACTGCAGTTTACATGGGATAACCAAAATTGGACAATCAAAGATCGGGAAAATGCTGCCCTGTCTTAACTGATTCTTGATTTCTGCTGCAACTTTCAGATTTTAGGTTTATAATTATGGAGTAAAAAACATGGAAAACATGGATCCATCCTGCTTTACATTGACTGTTCAGACTGCTGCTGCTGGTGTCACGGTGTGGGGGACATTTTCTTGGCGGACTTGAGTATTGCTGCTGACCATGTCCATCCCTTTATGACCACAGTGTACCCATCTTCTGATGGCTGCTTCCAGCAGGATAATATGTCACAAAGCTTACATCATCTCAAACTGGCTTCGTAAACATAACAGTGAGTTCACTGTACTTAAATGGGCTCCACAGTCACCAGATCTCAATCCAATAGAGCACCTTTGGGATGTGGTGGAATGGGAGATTCACTTCATGGATGTTCAAACAAGTGTGTGATGTGATCATGTCAATATGGACCAAAATCTCTGAGGAATGTTTCCAGCACCTTGTTGAATCTGAAGGTAAAAGGGGGTCCAGCCCAACACTAGCAAGGTGTCCCAAATGAAGTGGTGGGTGAGTGCATATGATCTGTTTCCAACAGCATAAGTGTCTACTGACTCGATATAAGCTGGTATTGACCTTCTACTATAGATTTACTATTAGTAAACAATAAATATACTTTTTCAGTTGTTACTAATCTCCTTTTGACCTGGAGACAAAAAAATAGCCTGAGGCATAAGGGGTTGCAGATTGTATGTATGATAATGAAATACACCTTAGGTGTTGGAGTTGACTTCTTTCCCTAAATTCACACATACACAAGCTTTGTTAACTCAGCCTGTTAAATAACCAACTATACACCAGCACACCTCCCAATCGCATGTGCTGGAAGGGTTTTGTGTTCATTTACCGTTGGAATTTCTCCAGTTGCCTGTAAGAACATTGTTTTTCCAGAAAATAAACATGAGGCGTGACCTACCTTTTAAGTTGATCTAAAGAATGCATTTGGAGAGTGCGCAGAACAGAGGTGGGCTGACAAGTGTCACGTTATGAGGCCCTTTGGATTTCTGCATTTGTGTGATTTGGATGTGGAAGCACTGAGAGTAAAAAGAGAGGAAATGAGGGGAAGGTAAGGGCGATGCAGAGAAGGTCGACAGGTAAAAAAGACAAATGGAAAGAAGGAGATGCACTGTGCTGAACAACCTGCAGGGTGTAATGTATTCCTTGGAGAACCATTTATGTAACACAATCATGCAGACACACATGCAGCACGTTATCAATATTGTGCCTCGCAGTGGTAGCTATCACAGTGGTGGGAACCAATTACTCAGCCCGGAGCAGCAAATGTGTGGTCGCGCCGGCAGAGAAAAGCCGCATGGCTCACGAGACTATTGATTAAAACCTGTCAACCTCACCTTAGTATGTATAGCTTCAGTGTGTTTTCTGTGTGTGCATGTTTTCCCCATTTCCACTCATGTGTCCGTTCAGTGAATGTGTTTGTTCGGTTGTATCCGGCACTGGCGAGAGTGGGCAAAGGCGCTGTTTATAAAATTGGTATCATTTATCTTGGATGTGGTGGAGGGTGTAGGGCACTGCTTGCGGAAAGATTCATATATAATACAAAGCTTGCAGTTGATGGTAGGGTGGAGTATATTTTTTTAGAAAGGAGAATATCCTCTACTCTCCATAACCAATCCTAAAACAGGTTTTAAATGTTTTTTAAATAATTCATTAAATTATTTTTAAAATGAAAATGTTAGAATTGACCAAAATTTCAAGACATTCTTATTTCCAAATGAAACCAAACTAAAGTTAAAAAGAAAATTTTGTTGGGCTAGCTAGCTAGCACAGCTATTTTCTCTCTTTTGGATCATTGTCTGTAAACCCCAGAGATGGTTTCTGAAACACTGAGACCAGCCAGTCTGTCACTTTCTTCAACTTTCCTCCCTATTCTGATGCTCTGTTTGAACTTCAGCAGGTCATATCTCCATCTCTAAACGCATTAAACTGCTTCCATGTGATTGGCTGATAGATATAGATATTTAGATATTTACATTAATGAGCAGTTGTACCAAATAAAGTGACCGGTGAGTGCATTTACCAGAAAAAAAAAAAAAAACAGGTCTGTCACTTGTTACAGTGAAAAAGTAGCATGAGTGTGTGTTACATCCAACACTGGTGACAACCTCTGAGAGCAGTCAATGGGGTCAAACACAGATTTATAAAGCTGTCAGTATTCCCACATCTTCATGGGCCCAATATTAAACCAAGGCTTTTGTTTGGCTGGGCATCCCTCTGTTAGTCTCATTTAGCCTTTAAGTATCCTCAGAGGAAGAACCGGCCAGTCTGTCTGCTCACAGAAACACACTTTGGATAAAAACATCAACTAACTGGCAAGTAAATAAGGAACTTTGAGTGGATTTAATATTATTCTTGGCAAAACTCTGCTTGTATGCTAACAGCAGTCACAAAATATATTCATTCAAAGACAGTAACCTGAGGTTTATTTAAGCAATACTGACAACTTTGGATTTTTTTTTCCGTTGAAACGCAATGACAAATAATATAAAAATGCTTTTACTCTTAGAACACTAAAGGATTTCTGAATAATCTCCACAGAGGATAAAGCAGATTATTCAGAGGACTTAATTGCATGTATAAAGGAGTATACGCTGAGCTGGAACATAGGAAACCAAATTCAGTTTCAGACGGGAAACAGATCCAGACCCAGAGCGCCCTTTCATTCGCGTTGATGTATGCAATCGGTCATTTATTCTGCAGACCGCATGTAATTTGATAGGTAGTGATCTCGGATGAACGTCGCTTCTGCCTCTAACGATGATTAAAGTGGAGAGCGCTGTAGTTGCAGCGCACTCAGATGATTGACAGAACAATGTCGTTCAGACAGTGTGTGCGTGTGCGCATTTTGTGTGCGCGTGTGCGTGTCTGTGAGCGAGAAAAATGACCGTTTGCATGGACACATTTGCTCTGTAAAGTCCGTGCGTGCGCCGTGTGTAGGAGATTTGTGCATTTCTGCGTGCATACGTGTTTACGCTGGTGTGCTTTTGAAATGTGTGGCACAGGCATTAATGAGTTCAGATGGCTCTGATCTTGCCTACTCTTTACCATCAGTCTCTCTCTCTCGTTTGCTGTCTCTCTGTTGGTCTGCACCGAGCCCCGTCTGACAGCTTTGACAGCTCGTCAAGTCTACTCCACACACACGCCAATCAAGCCCCGTCCAAGCAAATAAGCAATTAATCATTAGCATCCACAAGCAGCCGACGCAAGGGAAGCGAGAAGGAGGAGAAGGAGGAGGAGGGCGAGGCCGCGGAGAAGAAAGGGGGCATCAGGGTTCATTTGGGTTCAACTGCGACCACACCCTCTTCGCGCACACACCAGTGCGCACAGTTCCGATGTGAATTCTGCAGTGGTGACTGTATAACAAGGGGATTATCTTCTTAATAAGTCAAAGGACAAATTATGGAAATGAACACAGGATGGGGGAAAAAAAAACAACTGGGAAGCATCTGTTGACTTACAAAACAAACTATTGTCCCTATTAGGTTTTCCCGTCCACTCACAGTAATGGCGATTAGATGATTAGTCTGCGGTTGAAGTGATTAAAACAGGCGCAGGGGACAGGGTGTGCATTTGTGTGCGTAATTCTGGTGGAAGACAAACTGGCCGTTATTTACTTTGATAAACGAGCCTTTTAACCTCTGAATTAAAATAACTTTTGTGTAAAGAGGGGGAAAAAAAGAGAAAAGAGTACAGTTATAGTTTTAAATCTGTGATCGTATTGCCATTTCTAGTGGTGTTATTTTACTAATACTTCTAACCTTTTCTTCTGGGTATCAAGTTAATATATTCCAGCCCCATTCCAGTCAGTATTACCTTCTCGCAAAATGTAGCCAATTATGGGAAATGGGTTGCAATTTGAAGAAGATAGACCTTGAGTTGACAATTGACTCGCTGTTGCTGCAAAGTCGGCTGCAACCAGCACTCTATAAAGTCACTCCAGCCTTATTCAAACACGTAACCTTCTGCTTTTGACTTTTTCAGCAGTAGTGAGACTCAGTATCGATCAGCTAATTGAGAGCTTTAAGTTACTGTGCTTTGGAGGTGCTGGTAGTTTACTCTACGAAAGCAGCTGAAGTCATGCCTATCAGCAAACATCTGCCTTGGGTGTGTCCAGGTTTTACTACCCTCTGTGATTCTGCACGGTATTTTATTGCCTGTGTCATTTCCTCTACCAGTTTACTTAGCGCTAGATTGAGATAAGATGTTTCATCAAGTCGTCCAGCAGTGCTGATTACCCTACTTGCTTACTGCAGATCTTTTGTCACTGGCCAAGGTACCCAGGTAAACCTCCAAGCCTCCTGCAGATAACGTCACATATCAAATTACATTCAGGATGCCTCCATATAATCCTACTCAGGATTAAATTATGACAGAAGAGGGAGATGATCTTTGCTGCTGTGGCTGGTGGCGGTTGGGTTAATAATGTAGGTTGAGATGAGGGCTTGTAGCTGGATTACATCCTGGAAGGCTATTGCTGGAAAGCATTCAACTGCCTTTACGTGAAAATATTAAGGTTTAAATAATTGAGCCTGGGCTCAGCCTCGAATCAGACGCAATAAGAGCCCCCCAAAAAACAAAAAACACATTTATATATATACACACATATATATATATAAGTGACCCTATAGGACAACCCTCCTACCACTCATGAATAAATAAGTGAGCCTGGTTATTGCACCAATGCACCCTTCACTGTGACAAGTTGTGATAGCTAGGTCGTAACAATGACTCTGTGCTTCCCCCTAACTGCCGCCGAACCACCACCGCTGCTTGAGCCGTGCCCTTCAGCTACCGAGGCTAAATGATAGGCATGGAGTAAGATAGAGGGAAAAACTGAGAGGCAAAAAAAAAAAAGACATAATAATGTTAGAAAAAAAAGTAGGAAGGAGAGAGAGAGGAGTCAGTGGACTGACTGATTTTTCTCTTCTCTCGCAGAGGTCCACTTGGGATTTCACAGCTGGGGGATAAATGGTTGCGCCGACTCCTTCTCTACTCACCATCCACACCTCTGCACGGATCAGCAGCTATTATTATCTGTGCGTCTGCGCGCGTGCACGCAGTCTGTGCTTGCAGCCGCAAGCAGCAATTGATACACATTGTATGCATTTCAATTTGTGTTGCTTTCTCTCAAACTTAACATCACATCTCACCTCAGCCAAATGGCGGGGTGTCTCCCGAAGATGCAGACAGATGATAGCAGGCTGAGCCTTCGCTGAACTGTGACAACTCCAAACAGTTTATATAGGTATATCTACTCCATCACCTGGCTGGTGTAGACATGAAAAGGCTGTGGCATGCAAAGAATGCAGCTATGACAGACAGGGAGGCAGCCTGCTGTTGATACCAGATGCATGACGATGAAGCTGGCAGATAAGGTGTGGCATTTCTGATCTGACATGCAGTATATCCACGTTAAATTCCTGTCAGACGGCAGTGGCCTATTAGGAACATTACATAATAAAGATAAGATGTCAAATGATTGACGTATGTTCTAGGCTAGTTTCCAAATTGAACCACACATAAGAGTCTTTCAACAGGATGTCCATCCTTATACTTACCTAGATGGTCTCAGTGACTAGTTTAAAGTCTTCCTGAATATAGTATATATAAATTTTAAAAATATGGTTCCCTTTAGAATCAAAAAGGATGATCAAGCCGGGTATGCTTTAGGTGGGTCCTACTTTGTGATTGAAATGTTGCTAGTGTATACGTTTCTCAGCAACATCAAAACACTAAGAAGGCGGTGGCCAAAAACACTCAGCTCGTGGCATCACGACAGGATTCCACTAAGCAGTGGGTGGAGTCACAGTGGCTGTGTACATCTTTTATATACAGTCTGTGGTTCTAAATGATCACAAAGGCAGGGTTAAAAAAAACAAAACTGTTTGCTTTTTAAAACCTTTCCATTTATTGTGTTGGGACCATTTGTGGTGCTGAGCTTGGCTGTGTAAACTGCAACTGACAGAAGTGAGAAGAAAATTGGAGCTCGGTTCACACCCTGGTTATTTTCACACCTCTGCATGACCAGTCACCACAGAAGTGGCCCTGCTTGTCAAACCGTTGGCTTTGAAAATTTACAGAAAAATGTTGCATGCCCGAGGTACCTTGGCAGGAACTGGTGGTCTGCGCTTGGACAAAACATCGCAATGTATTGGAAATAAGTCAGAGGTTAATTTTTGATATTATTATGAGGAGCATTACTAAAATATTACCTCACGATGAACCGGTTTAGATGGTTTTAACGCCACTGGAATGTGAGACCTGCAGAAGAAATCATTAGGCACATATTTACCATTTATGAACACGCCCATTTTCCTGTAAATGAACGTGTTAATAATGAGTAACTTGATACAGAGATGACTGTATCAAAGTCTGTGTTGATGTCTGATAATCAAACACACCAACCGCAGCGCGGATGTTTGGCCATTAGACGTAATGTGTTTATAGTTCATCACAGAAAAACGGTGTCTGCACACGTAAGTGGAGCACGCTTTGCTGGACTCGAGTTAAATAGCCGCACAAACTCTTTGCAGATCCAATAACACAATGCTGATTTTTGCTACTGTTTTGGGGATTATTTTCTTATTTTGTGGCTTCGTGGGCTGGATTGAAGTGATCTGCGGGCAATGCTCTGAGGTGCTGTCCCTGAGCTCAGGAGCTTCTTTAGTGAGCACATTTAAGTAAATGATGACAAAGAAAATAGGACGCAAGTTTTAACGCACCTTTAAGAGACGCTGGTAAGGTAATGTCAACGGAAATGTCAGTTTCAAGGTAATATCAAAGGTCAACTGCCACTTAGTTTCTTATCAGAACATGTCCAATAAAGATAAAATCTTAATCATGTGTTGAGACGAGCTACTCTGTTAGGAAGCTACTAAATTACCGTCATGTGATCCTTTTTTTTTAATCACCTCTAACTGTACAAAGTTTATATTCACCTCATTGTCTCCACCTTCCAAAGGCTCGCTGACAACAAAGCCATCAAGTGAAGGTTACTGAGTTGTGCGTTTGTTTTCACTCAACACTCGAGCTGTGACGCATCTACGTTACCTTTAGCCTTCAACTGGCGGTGGCAGGGACATTCCCTGAATGCATCTCAGGCATTCGGGAGATACGCTGTCTTGAAGTGACGCCACAACAAGTGCAAAAATCAACTCAAAAATCATGTGACGACACGAAGAAAGAAAATCACTCTACCGTGGTGCTTTATGCGTAAATACTGTGTTTTAATGTGGTTCTGTATGATCATCTGCCTAAAATTGATAAAATCATAAAAAAAAAAACGTGGCCACCTTCTCTGTCTGCATTTTTCCCCTCTTCTCTCTTTTTTGCAATTATCCTTCCGTTTCTCTTTTCTTTTGCCTCCACTCTGTCTGTTTTTTCCTTCAACTCCCTCGAGCCAAGGGGACAGCTGCTTATCCCTGATAAACGCCTGGCATTTGGCACGGCAAGAGAAGGGAGAGAGGGAGTGAGGAGGAACAGGGGTGGGGTGGGGTTGGGTTGTCGGGGGGGGGGGGGTGAATCGATCGAGACGGTGAGGAGTGAAAAAGGCAGTGGGGATTAAAGAGCAGTGCCATTTTTTGGCAACGGCCACTGTAGAAGTGTAGAGGAGGGGAGGGACGCAGAAGATGTCTAATCGTGACCTAGATTCCAAGATGCCCAGACATAATAGGCAAGGCCTTATTCAACGTGAACCCCCTCACCCCCCCCAGTCAAAACAATAACAGACAGGAGAGGAGCTGCAGGAGGAGAGGGGCCCGGTGTGGGGACGGTTCCACCCCACTACCTCACCTCCCAAACCGTGTAAGACAGTTAGCCTCTCTACATCTAACACCCAGCAGCTGTGTGCAGTGCTGGCCCTCAAGCCTCTGGAAATTCCTGGAAAGAGAACTTAAGGAATGCCGGGGCAATGTTTGGATAAACTTCTGCTGGGGTCTTTTGAACAGACTCCTTTATTAGGTTTTGGATTTGTTTCCTTTGCCGAGGAGAAAGACAAAAGACTCCAGATGGAAAGTGTGTGTGTGAAGTGTGTGTGAAGTGCGTGTACGCATTTTCAATCAAAATGTGATGAATATGAAATTGCTTGACACGAGGAGTTTGACCTTTGGGGAAATATTCTTACATTAAAAGTGATCATTATAAAACAGCAATCATTTTAAGGTGGTATGTCTGAGACTGTTTCTTGGCCGGGACCAGCAATTACCTCGAATCTCTGCAGGTTTCTTGATGGTCAAGGCACAAGCCCCCCCCCCCCCCCCGCCTCGCTGAATGTGGCTTTTCCAGAGGTTTCTTCCTCTTTAAAGAGCACTGTTAGGTTTTCCTCTAAAATCATTTTCTATACTGTTGTATATTACAATGAAAAGTGCTTTGAAATGAAAATTGTTGCTAATTAAAGTGATATTCAGCAGCTTCCCATTATTTTCTGTCATAGAAACACTGTTACATTGATGGGAGGTCATATTAATCATGGCAGAAAAATTCAAAAACATAAGGTGAATGCATGTGATGGTAATCCCACACACTGCTGTTCAAAACTTCTTAAGGGGAGGGCAAAGGAGCCTGAAACTGGGGGATTCCACTAAGGCCTGGTATAAAATTTTTTTTTAAAAGGAATAATCATTGAACTTTAAATTATGTAAAGCTCTCCTTTTAGAATCAAGGAATAAAAATAATGAGCTGGAAATGAGGATAATAGGTTGGAATTAACTGTATAAAAGTATCAATTGTGCTCTTCTTCTTTCAGCTGGTCCTGCTGGGTATTGTCACAGTGGATCATCTGCCTCCATCTCACCCTCGCCCTAACATCCTCTGTCATACCAACCTTCTTCATGTCCACCTTCACTATATTCCTAACCTGGGGCTCCATATGCAATATCCTGTGTCCAATATAGCCACCATCCCTCCTTTACACATGCCCAAAACACAGTCCCTCTAATATCCTCGTTTCTAATCCCGTCCATCCTGGTCACTCCTAACAGAAATCTTAACATCATCACTGCCACCTCCAGCTCAGCCTCCCGTCTTTCTGTTACGGCCGCTGTCTCTGAACCGTCATCATAGCAGGTCTCACTACCGTCACATCTTCTGTCACAAATCACCCCTGACACTCGTGTCCACCCACTCCACCCTGCCTGCACTCTCTTCTTCACATCTCTTGAGTTCTGTCCGTTGCTTTGGATGGTTGACCCCAGGTATGTAAACTCGTCCACCGTCACTGGCTCTGCTCCTTGTATCTTAAACCCGTTTCTCTCTCATTCACACAGCTGTATTCTGTCTTGCTTTTACCGACTTTCATTCCTTACCTCTCCCTACCACAGGTATGTCATCTGGACCAACCACCTTTCCACTCTTCATTCTGCCCTCGCGTCTTCCTCACTAAACCTCTGTACTTCCTGATTAAATATCTTCATCCATGCTCCTTTTTCTCTCATTTTCTTCATTCATCAACAGCATCAAAAGTACAGCCAGACAAAAAAATGGTGAAAATGTGTCAGCCTATAAAAATGCAGCTGTTTTTCCCCCTTTCTGTAAGTCGGGACGTTTTATCTCTACATCAGGCTTATAGTGTAGTTTTGTCTGTGTGTGCCTCTGTTTTTCCTCTCCGTCTGTCTTATCCTCGGTCACTGCATCTTATCTCGTACCTGTTACCTTGGTTGCAGTCACATCGAGGCAGTCATTGCGATGTGAGACGTCTCTCTGGGGCATGTTATGTGACCTAAGAGTGTTTTCCTTGTTGACTCTTGTGAATCCATGCAGTTACATATAGAGCCTGCAACACATGCTAAACTGTACGTAATGCTGTCCTTTAATTTGTATCAAATCAAGAAAGAAGATACACAACATGTGGCCTTGGGGCAGATTCAAACTCAAGTCTATACTGGCGCCCAATAAAGGAAGACTTTTTAGCTAATTAATTCAGTGTAAAAGACACCACTGAACACTGCTACTCTCAAGAAATTTTCCAACAACCAGCCTTCACGATGACCTGCAGGATAAGCTTTATGATCTTGGATTTTTGCAGGGCCTCCACTCCAAAGGGTGATAGATTAGCATGCTAACTTCAGTAGATACATCTGCAGCAAAATCCTGATCTCCACAACCCACTGATTTTGAACTGTAATGACTCTGCTCGGTTACCCTATTTGGTCTGATGCAGCTCATGATATCCTGAACCAAAATGCTGGTTATTGGTTAGATTATCACAGACGGATCACAAGAATATTTTAAAAGCCGAGGTCAGTGGGTTGGTTTGGGTAAAACAGAATTTGGTTGTGAGTCAGGGATGGGGAGTTAGTGAGTGCGAGCGTGGGAGGATTGTGGGTTGGCTGTGCGGAGAGAAAGCAAGAGAGTGAGAATGAGGGAGGCTCATCCCATAGCCACCAGCGACAGTGACCAGTCACTGGATTTGCAATCTGCAATCATTCCAAATAGATGCTGTGCATCCATAATAAGCATTTTGCACTCGTGCAAAGTTACAATTTGCACCTAAATACCACCTCTGGACCATGCGGTGGTCTATTTTTGAATTTTGGCTTCACAAGGGCTAAATGGTGAAAAATATATAAATATATATAAAAGGGGAGAGATGAGCTTCTTTTCAGTGACTTGACTTGACAGACACAAAATTATTTCCGCAAGACTGATTTAAAAAAAAGCTACAAACACTGTGAAATAAACTGGTGCCTGTTGCTCCCCGAACATTCCCAGCAGCACGGCAGTTGTACAGTGGTTGCCACAGAATGCAGTACAGCCATTATGCAACTGGGAGTAAAGCTCTATTCAAAAATACAGGAGAGTAAAAATAAAAAAAAAAGGGAGAAAGGTCCCATGAGGAGAACTGGGAGAATCTGCCAAGCTGGCTGGTACAGAAAAAACATATAATTACCAGAGCTACTTATGTGTTCACTCAAAGCCAAGTGATTGTAGGTGTTCTCTCAAACAGCAGAATCTCTGACAGTGTAACAGGCTGTGGTTTCTAAATCTGGCTGAACGGCGACTGATATAACCAAAGTGCTAAATATAAAACAACACAGCCAGGATATAAATAATCATAGCGGCTAATGTCAGGGGCACTTCCTCCCTTTGTTCCACGTAGTGAAAGGCCTGTGGGTAAAAATAAAGAGAGAGTGGGAGAAGGAAAGGAAAAGGGAGGGTGGGATCACATTAAATAAAGAGGGGAGAGAGAGAGAGAGAGAGACAGTGTGGGTAGTGATAAAGAAAGAGTGTGAGACACACACTGTGGATAATGATGTGGTCCTGCCATTGAGAAGAGGAATGTGACAACTTTCACTACTTTTCCCTGAGATAAAGAGGCGAGCGGCTCGGGGGCCAGTGAGGACAAGAGGACACTTTAATTACGCGAGACAAACGAAAGCCAAGGAGGCTTGGATGATTGTGGTGGTGGCGGCGTGTGTTTGCGAGGTGGTCATTGAGTCTGTGTTTGTGTTGGAAAAGAGAGTAGAGGAGCCTGCACCTGGCCTTTTTTTTTCTTTCCCCTTTTGGATCGGAAAAATCTGCACCGTTGGGCTAAAACTGACAAACTCATCGTGTTGAGCGTGTATTTACCCACCTGGAAACGCGCGCTAGCATTTCTGAAGCTAAAAAGCAAAAAACAATGGAGACTATACAGTAGATGGTTAATCCAGCCAAGGTTTACGTCATGAATGTGGCTGATCAAAATGGCAAAAACCTAAAGGAATTCATCTGACAACATAATTTGACCTGATTTGAAGCCGTGCGGCTTTGGTGACAAAGATAGCATCACAAAATACCAACCGTGTCTAAAAATATGACTCCACTGACTGCTCGAAATCAAAAGTGCAGTCTTTGGAATGACACTTAATAGCGATTCATTTTTTTTTTTACTAAACTGGGCCACCAATCGCAACTAATTAAAGCTCACTCCATGTGGGAATAAAATACGATTTCATTTCTGCAAATGGAAAAAAGAAATAGTCGACTTTGATCTATTTGGGACACTTGGAAGCAGCTCAGGTCCATGACATGGCTTGACATGGGGCTAGAGTGGACTCTCTTATTACAGGGCTTGCAGAGGTTGTTATTGGCTAAACAGAGGTTGGTGGTGGTACGCTGAATAATGGATGACTGGCCCCGTGTTCTTTTTTCGAGGTAAAATGGGCACCTAGTAAATGAGGGGCTGGTCAGCGCTTGTGGCCTCGGTGACATATGATACAACACTGCAGACGTCACCGCACGCATGCACGCACACACGCACATTAAAAGGGGGATGCATTAGAAGTCCACACACACACACACACACACACACACACACACACACACACACACACACACACACACACACACACACACA
>JAVDPK010002144.1:45767-57976 GCA_034780415.1 Cichlasoma orientale
ACACACACACACACACACACACACACACACACACACACACACACACACACACACACACACACACACACACAATCAGCTGCATTTGTTGTTGTCCGAAAATGTCAGTCACTGTCAGTGTTTGCATACTACAATATTATTAGTAATGTTATTGGTTATGGCTGCATACTAAGGTTTTGGACATACTAGCTCATATAATGTGTTTGTCAAGTTTTGATAGGTGTAACCACACCTGAGACTACTTTTGGCTCGCCACCGCCACCATACCAAAAATCTTATCCCTTGCCTACAGATTATTGACTATCATATGCAAAATTTGTTTATTGAGATTATTTAGCAATGTACTACATTTAAAGATACTTCATTACTCAAGTCAACCTTGTGAGTGGATGCCACTTTATTGATATAAAGTAAGGCATAACTTTATTATGCTGAGCATCATGCAGTCAGTGGAATGGACTGTTAAAAGAGCTTGGCTTGGTTCAGTCTGTAGTTGGTACTGTTCGTGTGGGAATTTCCGTGTTCATCTCAGGTGATCATGAATTGGAAATGAAGGGTACTTCCAGAAGGGTGAGCGTGACAGGAGGAGTCTCTGTACAAACACACACACAGAAAAAAAAAATGCCATGGTGTTGTTTTTGTAATACCAATATTTTGAGCAGAGCTGCATCATTACCACTGCAGGAAATTTCCCAGAAACCCTAGAGCTTGTTTTTTTAGAAGCGCAGATACATTACCTGCATTTCAGAACTAAGAATGAGGGTCTAAATTTAGTCTCCGGTCTGCTGACTAGTCAGGCGCATGCCTCAGGCTTACTAAACTTGTATAACATCAAGTAATAGCAATAATTCATTCAGTTAATCAGCAGGCACTGATTTTGATTAATACTATTATTACAGGAAGAAATATTAGTAGTGTGGCTAATGTAAAAAGAGTGAGTGATAATCATTTACCACTGGACTCATGTGGTACTTATTTCCTCATTTTACTCCTTATAAAAGTAGATCCGTAAGCAAAGAGCACAAAGAAAAGATAACTGACAGACATGGTAAGAAAGATTAAGAGGAGGGTTCAGAGGGGAAGAAAGAAGAACAGTGAAAGGAAGAACTGTTTGTGTAAAACGCAGGGTGCCGTAAAATAAGAAAAAGAGATGAAGGCGGCCTTACAGAGTTTCTTTCTTTGAAGGGGGTTTCCTCTTTTGACTTTTAAGGATGAAAATAATTCACACCTTTGTGGTTGCCATGCCAACAAACACTCTCTTCCTATGCACTCATCTGTGAGCATTCTTATGGCCATAATTACCCATAATCCATCTGCACTTCCATCTGAGAAACAGGGTGAGGAGCAAGAAGTGAAAATTGTTTATTTGCATATTCTGTCTCACAGCTTTGCAAAGTCACACGCAGTCAGCCAGGAGTGCGACAGCCACTGAGAGCTTTAGCATGACATTTCTTGTAAGGATTCATACTTATTACCTAACTTTTTCTTGCTATATCAAAGCTACCACTTGCTTCTTTACCAAACATTCAAAACTGGACTATATATTTGTCTGTTTTTAATATGCGACTAAAATAACCAGGTATAGTTTATTCTTGTGGGTAATATAATCAGGAATCAGCCACATTTACAACTGCAGCATGCAGTATTTTTAATTCATTAAATGTATTTTTTAATACCAGCTCTTGGACGCATTATAACATAGCTTTAAAAAAAATATAGACTTTCCTCAGCTCCCTCCCCTACAACGCCAACAGTGAGCAATTCTTAGCCTAAACACGAAATCCACTAATCACTAAAATCAACAAACGATCAGCTCCCAACGCAACATGAGCTTTAATACAAATCCCACATAAGGACAAATCTGGCTCCACATAGTATTTTGCTAGCAGCTGAAGTAGTAAGGAAGTAAACAGGCTAGCCATCTAGCGGCTTCGTTTGAGCAGTAAGGCATTCGCCGGCATTAGTAGGTACGCTAATGCTAACATTAGCTTGAAGAAAGATAATTTTATCTAGTAAATGGGAAATTTGATAGTTCAAGGCTTAAAACTCTATATAAGGATTTTCAAAAATGTCAATGGATACTATGAATGGGAAATTCAATTCCAGTACTGAAGCCCTCAAAAAAGTGAGCGGTTACTGTTGAGTTGTAAGTCTTTTTGCAACCACAAGTATCACAAGTATCACAGCCTGGTGGTTATTCAAATGATTTCAAGTTTATGGCACTTCCCTGTTGGCTTCATTTTTCAGAACCGGAAGCTGTGTCCAGCTTATAATTTGATGAGGCCAAGGTCTATCAATTTCTCGTGATCATGAGTGACTACAACTGGCAGTTTCTCTTTGAAATCCTTTTTAAAAGGTGTTTGAGAGCACTCATTGGAGTGACCAATACTCAGAACAATGGGCCCAAGGAACTCAGTAAAGATCTAAGAAGGAGAATTGTAGATTTACAAAAATTAGGAAGGTCTCTCCAAGATATTTCTAAACAACTACATATTCCAAAATCATCAGTTTTAACAACTGTGCCCAATTGCAAGTTATTTGGATGTGTCACCACTTTGCCAAGGTCTGGAAGAAGACCCAAACTGCCACCCTCAGATGAGAGGAAATTGGTTAGGATGCTCAGGATTAACCCAGGAACCACCAACGCTCAAGCCTGCCATGAACTGAAAACTGCTGGAACACCACCGTACCTATCCACAGTGAAGCAAGCTTTACATCGTCATGGACTGAGAGGGTGCGGACCAAGAAAGAAGCTCCTGCTCCCAAATCAGCACCTTCAAAATCAACTGAAATTTGCAGCTGCCCACATGGACATGGACAAGGATATGGACCTTCTGGAGAAAAGTTTGATTGTCAGACGAGACAAAGAACTATTTGGCCACATGACAAGGCGTATGTTCGGAGGAGTAATGGTGAGGCTTTCAAATCTAAGAACACTGTACCAACACTCAGCATGGTGGTGGTAGCATCATGAACTGGGGCTGTTTTGCTCCCGGTAGCACCGGTGCATTGCACAAAGTGGATGGAGTTATGAACCTCCATATTCTTCAACTTCACCTCAAATCAACAGCCAGACAGTTGAAACTTGGACACAATTGGGCATTCCAACTTGGCAATGATCCAAAACACTCATCAAAACTGGTTTTGGAATGGTTCAAACAGGCTAACATTAAGCTTCTGGAATTGCCTTCCTAAAGCCCCGACCTCAGCCGTCTGTATGTATGTATGTATGTATGTATTATTTTTGACGCTGTGTGGAATAGAGAAAATCCAAAAGAAATTCAAACTTGTGCAGCCAGCTCTTGTTTTTTTAAACTCATTAAAGATGCATGCTGTAGAATCATTCCACCCTGAAAAAAAAAAACAGTTCAAAGAAATCATTAAGAGCCCAAAATTACAAGGACATTCAACCCCATGATGAGTGTATGCAAACTTCTTACCACAACTGTAAAAGCACAAGATTCATGTGTCCCATAACTGTTATGGGAGTTATAAGCAAACACGAGCGACATAATGCTGACATAATGGTTTCAGACATCATTAGCAGGTTTTCTAAATGCTCCACAGAGAATCTTCTGCAGTGGTATTTATTCCCAAACTGTATGAAGATAAAATAACTTTTTTTTCCCAGGGATCTACGGTAATTTATCCAACACCTTTTTGGAGTCAGCAAAAAGGTGTGTGCTGAAACAGTCATTAGAGGATTGCCAATTAGTCCATTTGCATGTATAATTATGACTCAAAAAATATACAGTACATTTATTAATTTACTTTGATCGTCAAACAGAGCTGCAATAATGTTCTCACCAGTCATCCAGTGCAGCAAATATTTGAACACCTACCAGTAGACCCCTCATCATCATCATCATCATCATCAGCCTTGCATAATGATGATATTACACATGCCAATAGCGACAAGTGAAGCGAAAAGCAGGAAATAACTGGACATGTTTCATATAATTATTCAATAACCGCTCTGTGTTATCTGCGACAGGCACAGCTTCGGTTGGGGAAGTTGTGATTACAGCGCAAAAACCAACCAATTACAGCTCTGTATTTCAAACTGCTGAGCATGCAAAGCCTATTGACACGCAATTAGTCGGGCCATCATTAGGAGGCATTTCATCGCTGACTCTTCTCGATTAATTCTCATTACCTCCCAATTTATGTGTGTGTGTTTACGTGTGGTTTGGCAAGGATAAGACAAAGTGGAGTGTGACTTTTTAATGCAGAAGGTCATTATGCTAATCAGTATCATTACAGAAGGCCAAAAGCGCCAAATTGAGTATAGCCAAAGACCTCCTTCTGTTCCTTCTGAGATTTCAGATGCTGTTTGCTCCTTCTAAGGGACATTTCACCAGTTTTTCGGATGAAGATCAGTTTACTCGTTAGCAGTACGAGTCTGTCGGTAAAATATTGCACGACGTCTTCTGTTGCTTGATTAAAGTTTCCAAAATTCGAAAAAATATCAACGACCTCTTCGTGATATCACTGGACCTGTCTCACATCGCCGTTTACAGATTAGAGATGCGAGATTTCAGAAACGTCTAAAAAGCAGTGAAATCTAGTGGAAAAAGTTGTCAAGTTGTATTGTGGGAAATGCAGAAAATATCGGATCTGGTGAGCGTAACCTGTCAGAGAGTGGCCTATAAGAGGTCAAGAGTTTGACCTTTCTATTTTAAATGAATTTTTAAATCTTTGGAGGGCCTCTTCACGCAAAGGAAAATGTCATTGTTGCTTTCCAAATGAAGACTTTCTAGGGACTGTTCTATTATTTGTTCCTTTCTTCCTAAATTACATTAGCATTCCTTGCACACGATTCTTTCACACACGCTATCTTACAGGGAATCGCAGCCTAAATTACTATCTGTGCCTAAGAATGTATTGATGGTGATGAGCTGCCATTCATAATCCCACTTTACACCATTTAATTATCCTCATCATGTAAACCTAAACAGAGCCAATTTGAGCTTGAAGACCTGATAATGCAGACTCACGTCTCAATTCTCCAGTCAGCGTTCATTTCAGTGCGAGCGCTCAGGTGTGAAGGATTTAAGCGTCAGGGGCCGGCTTTTTATTGTGCTAGTGTCATAGGTGTCACGGCGAGGGGGTCTGCAGCTGCTTTGGCTGCTATTGTCACTGCATCATAACGTCAGGATCTATGGATTAGAGCTTCTGAGTGTTTCGTTTCTGCACAATGTGGCAGAGCTCCGCTGTGACATGTGGCCATTAGCCATGCTCGTGAATTAGTAATGGTGTGACCACAGCAAAGATAAACACACCGTGAGCTGTATAGGTGCATATAGTCTGTGTATATGGATGAGCAGCTTATTGGCAGAATTTCTTCTAACCGATCTGTGTTTTTGTAAAATGTGTGCTTGTCTCTGTGTGTGTCTGCGTGTGTGTGTGTGTGTGTGTGTGTGGGCACAGACTGCTGACTAGGCAGCATATGCCAGGGATCGGGCACTCAAAGACACACAGTCAGCACAATGCCTGTCACAGCAGCCAGCCAATCAGATCACTTAAAGCATGGGCCAAAGGGCAGGCAGGAACCAATTGTCGTGACAGGATCTTCAGTGCACCAGCGTAACCGACAGCTCAGTTTGACTGGAGCATTCAACGCCTTAAAATAGCTCCTATTTATGCTGACCCATGTTCATTCATTTTTGGGGTTTTGTTTGTTGTTGTTTTTTTTGCTATAATATAACTTTCATTTAAACAGCTAATGTATTGTTTTTACTGGATCCCGATGATTTCTTCGTGAAAATGTGGGCATTTCATACAGCGGTGCCTACACAGTTACTTAAGTGTATCTTCCATAACTCGTAGTATAACCTTGTTACACAATATTTAATTATAGTTCCAAATGCAGAAATTGGAAAGCCTTATTACAAAGTACACAATGCTCGCTATTCATTTGCTGTGGCAAATCATAGTAATACTACATTCTTCTTTTGCATTGTGGTTCCGCGCTGGCCTTGAATGCTCCTCTCAGTGTCAGACGGGGACGAACCTTCATCTTTTTTTTTTTTTTGTTTCTATCAAAATATTCTAAACCGCATGTACAAAAACACCAAAGCCATCACCCAGATAAGGAACTACACCGCTTTGTCTATTTATCAAACCATAAAAAGCTCATCTATTTCTTTTTATTCACTTCCCTTTTTTGAGATTGGTACCTACTAATATAAGGATAGATGTAAGGATAGCTGAATTCTTCTCATTGGAGTAATAACTAGGTATGGAGGATACACTCGGAGCTCTGGGGACCAGCCCTTCTGCCTGCTTCTCCTGAGATCATGGGTCTAGGGGATTTAAGGCTTTGGTCTCAGTATCCTCTTAAGACAGGAATGGGCAGTTAGATGGATCAAGTCACTGGAAGGAAGGCGGGCACTTATCTAAAAACTTTCATACATATACAGTGTGAGGACAGTGCTGCATATGCACCGGCTCATGTTTCATAGGATTAACTACCAGCTGCTTGGGGGGAAAGGATTTCTGAAACTGCTTAAGCAATAGGCTACGAATGTGATTATTGACTGGTAAATAACAATTGCTTAATAAGGATAAGACGTGAAAACTCCATTTGGAATGCAAACCATTCATGTCGGCTGTTAAGTAAAACTTGAATGTTGCTTTGATAACCAAAATCGTATCCATATGGTCGCCTAAGGAGACCCCATTAGAGGGAAAACAGTGAAAACAAGACACCTGTTTTGAATTTTGCCATCAAAACTTTGCTAATCTTTCCTACTGCAAAATGTTTTACTGCCCTTTTTTCGGAGTTAGGCAGCGTGCCAGTCTTTTTACACGGTGTACTCAAAGGCCAACCCAGACGCAAAAACCTGAACTAACGCAATAAAAATGTGTTCCTATACAAAATGATCAAATGGGATTTGTTTTATGAAATCTCCTACACAAACCCCCGCGGCCTGTTCCGTCCCCTCCTGCAGTATTTATTCAAACATGTGCACATTCACACTGACCATGTGCGCACCGAGATAAAACGCTCAGATATGACTGTGAGGTTGCTTTTATGATGAAAGGTGTCAAAATGAAAGAAGCTTGACAGCAGACGAGAGTCCTTGGACTTATTTTTATATTACATTTGGGCACTGTGTGATAGCGTCTGCGGCGCGAGCTGAAGTTCAGCAGCTCATTCACAAGTCACTGTTACATTTATATTTATTAATATTAGAATATTTATAGAATATTTTCCACACACTTGCGCCCAAACCTGCATACAAGTATGTGCTTTGGCTGACAGTGGAGTATATCTGTGTGGTAAACCTTGATGTGAACATTAATGGATGCAGTTTATATTGTATGAATTAAAAGAAAAAAAACAAAAAACAGGTCGCTCTTATTTCCATCCTGCCGCTGTGTCTCCAAATTACGCACAAGGTGTCCTTTGGCGTCTGTGCCTGATGCAGGAAGTTTAGGTACTCCCAGCTGGTCACATATGGATGGTTGCAAAGAACCGGTGTGCATCACATTTGAAAGGATAAGCATCATGTTGCACTGTGCGTATTTGACTGCAAACATGTTTTTTTCCCGTAAACCTAAACAAGTTTTCAGTGCTTAAACCCAACCGACGAGCAAAAGTAAAATATAAAAAGTGAGTGAAAATGGAACAAATCGGCAAGCATAAACCAAGTGGATCAAAGTTCAGACACATAACTTTCAAAAAAATCATGCAGACTCTGGTTTGTCTTAACTGGCAAACTTCTGACTTACTCCATAGCAACCCTTGTACAGCACTTGTAGGCATACAATACTTCTGCAACCGCTCTGTCAATGCACAAATTCCAAAGAACAGTTTTTGCATATTTTGGAGAGCGGTATCTGACAAAATGGGAAGTATATGATGCCCTGGGATGAAAATGCATTGGAAAATGAGCAATACTCTTTCTGGAGTGTAGACGTGAAGGTGTAAGGGAATGTGTGGAAAGAGCTAATAACAGTTATGCAATGTGGCTGCCAGATTACCAGGCAGACTAGGGACCTGACATTGTTACATAACACTGAGTCCAGACTTTAATCCATATAGCGACCTGGCTGGCATGCTCTGCGCATGACTAGGAGCCTTAACCTGACCTACACAGGGAGAGCTGTCTCTCAGAGAAATATTAGAGAAATTTTGGCATTTTGATATTGAGGCATTTGTTCTCTTTGTGTTATATGTAGTATTTTACCCATTCTAATAAATAGCATTGCTGAATTACAGCAAAGTCCTGGCTACACCAGTATTAAACTGTTACTTTACAGTGTGCCTACTGTAATCTACAACAACAGTTACTCTCAAAAAAATGGCAGCACTTTTGTATAGAATCTGTTTTATAACATACTGTCGTCTGTTTTATATATATCACATATATTTTATGTATATCAGCGTAAAATCTAACTGTATGTTTTTGCTCATGTGCCTGAATTCAGATTCTTGTTTTTCTTGATAGGATATCAGTTGTTTGTCACAATTCCCTTAGTACTTGCACCATATGGCATCAGGAATGCTGCTGTAGTCTCCGTTTTACAGCTACCCCAAGGCAAGCTGGATTTACTGCTATAGAAGTCTTGGTCATGGTGGCCAATTGCTAACTAAAGTTTAACACTATTTTAATTCACTAACCACACAAAAATCCAAGTCTAAACACATTAATACCTGCAACAATCATCAGAGCCATTAGATTGCATCCCTTGGGGCATCCTGTGGGGGAGGGGGAGGGATGCTTCAGGATTATTGGGTCTTTGGCCCATTGTCACAGGCTATTCAGTCCAACCATAAAGAGAGCTTGGTTTACATTGTTGGCAGTAAGTCAAACCCACTATTGTATGGAGTTGGGCTCTGTCAGGCCTGCCGTTTATCACTGCAGTCAAGCAGCAACCGCTCTTCTTTTTGCAGATGATGTGATTCTTTTGACTTCATCAGAAGGTGACCACCAGCTCGCACTGGGGAGGTTCACAGTTGAGTGTGAGTGGAATAGCGGGAATAAGAATTAGTATGAGGCCATGGTTCTCAGCTGGAAAAGTGTGGCATGCCCACTTGAGGTCATGGAGGACTTGTTGTCCCAAATGGAGGAGTTTGAGTATCTCTGAGTCTTGTTTACGAGTGAGAGGAGAGTGGAGTGGATGATTGACACATGGATTGGTGTGCCATCAGCAGTGATGCAGACGCTGTACTGGTCCTCTGTGGTTTTACCAGTTGCTCTATTTTCCTACCTTCGCCTATGGTCATGAGCTTTGGCTACAAGCAAAATGAGCTTCCTTAAAAGGGGGGCAGAGCTCTCCCGTAGAGATATGGTGAGGAGCTCAGTTATTGGGGTGGAGTTCAGAATTAAGCAGCTACTCCTTGACATCAAAAGGAACTAGTTAAAGAGGTTCCGGCATCTGACTAGGAATCATCTGGGATTCCTCTTAGGTGAGGTGGCATGTCCCTCCAGGTGGAGGCCCCAGGGCAGACCCAAGACACATTGAAGAGATTAGATCTCTTAGCTCGCTTAGGAATGCCTTGATGACTGGAGAGCTGGAGGAGGTGGATGGGGAGAGGGAGGGTCTGAGGCCCTGTACCTGGATAAGATGGATCACAACACTACAAAACTGATGTTTATAACTTAAGCATGGGATCAGACAGTAGATTAATATTTTCCTCAAAAGCATTGGCATCTACAGTATTCATCTGTATTCACAAAGGATAGTACATTACTTTGCAATTTTAATGTAGCTTTACAGCAATTTATTAACATGGTTCTCACTACCGCTTTGAGCTGATGGCTTTAAATCAAGCCATTGCTTTCTCTAACAGCACTGTAAATACTCGAGTTACTCAAAAATATTTATATTTGTTCCATTCACTCTTATCTGATAGCTGTCTGTAAATCATTCAATTTTAGCACAGCAGCTTACATTGCACTAGAGGAGGGTTAAGTGGAAGATTACATGAGGACACTGCTGAAGTCAACATGCTTACAGAGAACATAATACAAGTAGCCTATATCCTGCGCACGTGTTGGGGAATCTAACCCCAGCAGGAGGCTTGACAAATTCAGTCTCTAAGATTTCCCTGGCACAGAGAACCAGCTCAACTAAGCCAGATCGATTTCAATCAGCGGCTTACCAAAATGATGTGGCTGCCACCGGGCCAGCGTGATGGGGCTAAAAATAGTTTCGACCAACCCCGAGGCTGTGATGTGGCCACGTAAGCTCTGGTGGCGTCTGGTTTTATGTGTCCCCACTCAAACCCATCAAATTACAGATGCAAATGCTTATCAAAACTTGTTCCACTTGCTGACACAGTTTACTAAGGCAGCAATTACAGCAAAGGAAAATGGGAGAAATCCCAGGAATGTGGGGGGGTAAAAAAGGGAGAGATGGGAAAAATGAAGAAACGGGAGATAGGAAGCGGGAAAGGGTGGACAACGTCAGCTTCACAGCCGGCTGCAAGCCTTTCTGTGCCCCCCCCCTTCCCATTTCTTTTTTTTTCTTTTCACCATCCACAGATCAAACAACCGGTGAACATAAATAAAAGCCCTGATGATGATTTCCCACGAGAGCTGTGAACAACTGCATAGCATGCATTCACATCAAGCTACGGCAAAACAGCTGTCCGTGCTTCTGCTGTCAGCACGCCTGGTTGGCCAGCTGCCTACTCCCTAACTTGTTCCTCAAATGGTTCACATGACCGAGACAGAGAGCGGGAAGAGGAGAGAAAAGGTTTTGAATACTTCATAACCTAATTGGTCTTTGTTAAGGGAAAAGCTTGGATTTATCAATAATAAGATAAGGAAATCCTTCCTGTGCATTAAACACATCGGGTCATGTTATATGGGGGGGGGGGGGTGCTTGTAAAGTGGAAAAGCCTTTTACATCCAAAAGCTTCACACTTTGCCACACTGTTTCAAACCATCAACCAGTACAATCGCGCTCTAATTAGTCATAGTAACAGCAGCACAGCAGGTGTTTTGTGTAGTGGTACCTCATTAAGGGACATACAAAGCAAAGGAGGAGGCGTTTCTCTTCTTATCCAACCACAATATCTTTTTCATGTCCAGGGTCGTGTAATTTCTGGAGCCTGGCCCAGCAGGCACTAGGTGATAGGCAGTAAACACCCTGGGCAGTACATGGATCTATCACAAGGCTCGTACCTAATATCATTCCAGCTACTATACAAATTTGTTCTATCGCCATCGGAATACTTGTCAGGATGAGAGTGTTATTTCGGTCCGCATGTTGCACCTGCTTATATTTGAAAATAGCAAGTACATACTATTTTTTATGGAGTGTCCTACTCAGCCTTGAGAGGTGACTTCAGGTGGAATGACACTCCATACAGGAGTAAAAATGAAAAGACACCAGATTGGAAAGAACCATAGTAATGAAAACTCAGTCGGGCTCATAACTGCAGGTAATTTAGCTGTTCCGGTTCACCTGTGCCGATCTGTTTGGACTTTGAATGGAACTGTGAGAACTGTGGGGTAAAAAGAAAAAAAGAACTGCTAAAAAGGAGTTTTATTTCAAAGATCTCTAGCATCACAAGCAATTACTAATAATAACCGTGTGGGTCAGAGCCACATTACCTCTAAAAATACATATGTGACCACAGAATGATCCTAGATGAGAGGTGGAGGGTGCTGCTGCAGGGAACGAATTTCCTTTGAAGCATAATCCATTAAACGATTGAACTCTTTTATGCAAATGTTTTATGAGATAAAAGCAAATGAACCCTTGAGGTTCTTCCATATGTCCCCACACAATCTCCATGTACACAGTAGCTTATCCCTCAAAAAAAATGCAAATGCCCGAGGCCTTCATGTGACCCCTTGACACATTTTCTTTAGGGGATCACTGCTCGGTTTTCATGTGAGCGACCTGTACATATAAAATTATGCTACAAATGTGTCGATAGCATCCGCTTCTGAGTTAAATTCTTCATCACATGTAGCAGCGTGCTACATCAATCGCTGAATAGGTAGCAACACAGCAGATTAACCTCCTGTCACTCTGTTCTCTCTCTCTCTCTCTCTCTCTCTCTCTCTCTGTGTGTATTTACATGTGCGCGCACATTTACATAACTTTGCAGCCAGCAGGTCTATAGTGTGATAACGTTCCCTGGAGCTCTGATGCTTCTGTTTGGTTATGCACACGCATGCACACACACACACACACACACACACACACACACACACACACACACACACACACACACACACACACAC
>JAVDPK010002144.1:58076-69213 GCA_034780415.1 Cichlasoma orientale
CACACACACACACACACACACACACACACACACACACACACACACACACACACACACACACACACACACAGGTAACACAAGATAAAAAGTGGAAAGTTCACTGAGAGCCAAGGGCACGTTCAATGTGTAAAAGTGGAAAGTTTACATTTAGAAATGGGGCAGCTGGCTCTACTAACCTTGACCAACTGATTATGTTTTTGTGGACTATGATTTTTATACTACTCTGTTTGGATTTCATACTCCTGTCGTGCATTAGGCATCAGCCACTGGCTGTGTGGAAAGCAGCCTATCACAGCCATAGACAATCCACACAACATTAAAACTGTTAGGGGTATTTCAGTCTTATAATAATAGGTTATACAATATTATATTAGTTTATGTGATGTAAATACCAGTCAAAGCTTTGGACACACACACACACACACACACACACACATTCATATGAATGGGTGAGTGTGTCCAAACACGTCTCCACTGCTCTAGAGTCCAGTGGTGGCGTGCTTTACACCACTGCAGCCAACACTTTGCATTGTGCTTGGTGATGTGAGGCTTGGATGCAGCTGCTCGTCCATGGAAACCCATTCCATGAAGCTCTCTACACAGTGTTCTTGAGCTAATCTGAAGGCCACATTAAGTTTGGAGGTCTGTAGTGATTTTAATTGGCCTCACTTTGTGGCTGAGTTGCTGTCGTTCCCAATCTCTTCCAGGAAATTTCCTAACTGGACTTGTTGCACAGGTGGCACCCTGTCACAGTACCACGCTGGAATTCACTGAGCTCCTGAGAGCGACCCATTCTTTCACAAATGTGTGTAGAAACAGTCTGTATGCCTAGGTGCTTGGTTTATACACCTGTGGCCATGGAAGTGACTGGAACACCTGAATTAAATTATTTGGATGGGTGACTGAATACATTTGGCAATGTAGATTTATATAGAGAATAGTTCTCATCATTATAAAAACCTCTCTATGTCACTGGAAAATTAAAATTAACCATCATAGTACAACTTCAGCTTTAAAAGATCTTATATTAAATTAAAAATTAATCAGCCAGAATTTTTTTATATTTTAGATTGGTCTCCGAGCAGCATAGACTCTGGGGCTAGTGCCCACAGTGCCTATTGGATGATCTGGCCCAGGTTAGCACTCTTAGCAAAAAGGTAGCAGGTTCACTCCATGTCCGCATGTGTTCTCACTGGTTTACTCCAGCTTCCTCCCACAGTCAAAAGACACGCACGTTTTGGTTAATTAGTGATTCTTAATTGGCTGCAAATGGGAATATGAGACTATGTGTCTGTGATGGACTGGTTGACCTGTCCGGGATGTCAGCCTCCTCTTGCCCTACAATGGCCTTCACCCCTAAGTTACAGTATATGGATATATTAGTTTAGGTCAGTCTATTTTTATGGGTTTTTCTATTTCGTTTTTTACAGCTATAGGCTTAATTCCTTATTTGGGCAGTGTCTGCAATGCTATTTTTTTTTTAAAAAATATATCATTTATATGATGCTTTTTAAATTATTACATTTAATGTTGATTTTGGTTGATTTTCCATTCCAAAAGCCCTTTTGGAAACAAAATCCCAGTATTAACACTTTACTGGTTAAAAAAAAAAAGCTTAAACAAAAATAATAATTATCTTATCTTGGTTATATGACTATGCTTATTTAAAAACAAACAAACAAAAAAACAGTAAGTGATTTGCCTCAAAAATAACAAACTGCTCATTTTTAAGTGATGGGAATTCTGCTCGGGTGTAAAAACAAAACAAACAACACGAGTGAGTACACACGCTGCATAACAACGTGTAATCAGTAGGTGGTGAATAACACTTAAAGCTGAACTTTCCCCTCCAGCCATGCAGTGTATGCGTTTCTGCAGCGGGAGGGGAGAGGGCCTATCAGAATTGCCGCCACGTGAGCTTAAACGCCTGCTTTATTAGAATAACTTTTTAGGGATTGGTCCAAATGCGAAACATGGTATTTATAGATGATATCTAATTGGCCGCTGCCTTCAACTTTATAGTGAACACAGCGCAAAGCTTCTAGACGATGTTCATGAGCGTCTAGTACTACGACAAAGTAGTGCGCCGTGAAAATTAATATTGTAAATATACTTTTGGATAAAAGTTTGATACAATTGTAGCGAGTGTTAAGTGGTTAAATGCGGATGTGCGTGTAGGAAAAGCTCCTGAATTTACGCGAAAATTAAAAGATAGTGTCTATTTGTATTGGTGGCGGAGGGATATCGTTATCCTACTGCGCGTCAAAATATTGGCTTGGGAAGACCGCGCCAAAGCTCAGACAGCGGCCACTGTTCAGTACAACAGTCCGCCGCAGAGGCCCTTTAAACGCATTCAGCTGTCGACGCGACTACTGTACGCATCGGAGTGGTCGGCTATTTTGAAGAAAAAAAAACTGCTAAAGAGGACTGTTTTCATCGGGGATACCTGAGTCGAGACACAGAAGTCAGATTTGATGCTGGTTTTCGGGGAGCGGTGTGCGACTTCACGGTCGTGACACGACTTTGACGGGCGCGGTGCGGCGGAGTTGGCGCACTGCTGGACTGGATATAATATTCGCTTGCAGCCAAGACGGTCCGCACCACCATTTATACTGCGCCTGAACCCATTTCTCTTCTTATTATACTGCTTCTTCGGACTCTCAGCGGTTGAATTGAGATTGTCTACTCGGGCGTTTCAGCTTGAATATGTTGCTGTCAAAGTTTGGTTCATTTTCGCATATTTGCAATCACTCGAGTATGGACCATCTACCAGTGAAAATACAGCTCCAGCCGGGTAGGTTACCGTTAAAGCTTCTTTATTTTTTAAATACCGCCTTTATATTGGATTTGCAGCTGCTAAATTGGAAATGTATTGTTACTTGAAGTTAAAGTAGGCTACTCCGGTTGCAGCTGACCGGCTCGTACAGCTAGCAAGTTGACCTCGCACTACACGGAGATGCGTGGTTGAAATGCTGCATTCATTTTTTTTTTAACATTTTCCACTTTTCCTTGCAGTCAAAGTGGAGAAGGAGCCCTTCGAGAAGGTTTACCAAGTGGGATCTGTTCTGGGAAGCGGGGGATTCGGGACAGTGTACGCCGGCAACCGCCTCTCTGACGGCGCACCGGTAAGGACGCGGGTCGGGGGGTCTGTGTTTTGGTTTTCCATGTGGCGCCATCAATGCGGGATGTTTCTCGTGGAAATCTGATGACTCCCCTATAATTAATGCTTACATTGTATTCTTTTTTTTTGCGTGATTTCAGGTTGCTGTGAAGCATGTCGCGAAGGAGCGGGTGACGGAGTGGGGCACAATTGTAAGTACTCATCCCCGATGGTTTTGTTTGTTTTGCAAACACCACCCCCCTCCTCCTTCTCTGTCCCTGGCTGTTGCTGGGTGGGGGTGTTGCGCTGTTAGAGGGAGAGTGGTTTTGTTTTGTTTTTGCCCCAGCATAGTTATTAAATGGCGCCTTTCCCCCCTAACAGAACGGAACTATGGTGCCTTTGGAGATCCTGCTGTTGAAGAAGGTCAGCTCGTCTTTTCGCGGAGTTATCAAATTGCTGGACTATTACGAGCGGGCGGACGGCTGGCTCATCGTCATGGAGAGGCCGGAGCTCGTCAAGGACCTGTTCGACTTCATCACCGAGAAGGGCGCCCTGGACGAGGACACGGCTCGGGGCTTTTTCCGCCAGGTTTTGGAGGCGGTCAGACACTGCTACAGCTGCGGCGTGGTACACAGAGACATCAAAGATGAAAACCTGCTGGTGGATCTACGCACCGGGGAGCTCAAGCTTATTGATTTTGGCTCAGGGGCGATTCTCAAGGACACAGTCTACACCGATTTCGATGGTAAGCAAGCGCTCAGTTTTAAATTCCATGTATTGCTGTTGTAAGAGGTTTCATTGCTGGATGTGTGTGCTGTTTTGATGAATATGTATCCGTGTGGGCTGCGCTGTGTTTGCCCTTGATGCCCCGCTGTGCTATATTCAGATATGGAGGCGTTCACGAGGCGCTGACGCAGTCGTCTGTTTTTGGTTGAGGGTTTTCCTCTTCCACAGTCTAGCTGCTTATCGTTATTGAGGATCTAAAAAAGGATCCTGCTAAATTAATTACATAAATAAAAGTTCTCTAATTTTATCACTTATGACTCAGAGCGTAATAATCCTATTGGTGGCCATTTTTAATCTATGAATCATCCCCGTCTTGTGATATGGAGCCTACTTTAATGTTTCCGTTTTTTGTTTTGTTTTGTTTTGTTTTTTTCCAGAAAAGGTTGAGTCACTGGTGTGTGTGTGTGTGTGTGTGTGTGTGTGCTTGGTCAGTGCCACGTAACATCTGTTTGTTGTGAAACCGGAGTCGGTGGTTCACGTGATGCGCTCACGTTGGTTGTTTTTTTTTTTTTTTTTTTTTGGTATCCAAGTTCCTCCTTCCAGGAGGGGAGGGAGGGGGGAGATGCAGGCAGGTCACTCAGTTTGTGTTTTGTGGCTGAGGGGAAGGATGGAAAGCTTTACTACTATGACTCAGCTGTTTCAGATGCATTAGACCCAGTTTTTAGAACCAAACCTCTCCCATTCCAGATCCACTCCCCACCCCCTCCTGCCTGCTATGTTTCCTAACTCACCTCCCACCTTTGTCTCTCTCTATTTTCTTACAGGTACAAGAGTCTACAGCCCGCCGGAGTGGATCCGCTTCCACAGATACCACGGGCGCTCTGCAACGGTGTGGTCGCTAGGCGTGCTGCTGTACGACATGGTGTGCGGAGACATCCCCTTTGAGCAGGACGAGGAGATCCTCAGAGGGAGACTGTATTTCAGGAGGAGGATTTCAGCCGGTGAGTCAACGGTGCAACACACAAGTTCACTCTGTTGCCCTCTAGCCACGGTTACTGGTACGGCTCATGTTGTCTATATTTATACATCAATTCACATTAGAGAAAGACCTTGTAATCATAATGGATGACCTGCTCAAATGGCTGGTAAACAGATTGATCAGTTATAAATAAAACTGAGATTTTCCACTCACCCTAGAGGGCTAACTTGATAAAGAGATGTATGTTCTTGTGCTGTGATCATACACATAAGCAGTACAGATAAATCCAGCATTTCAGATTCTCTTCTTTTTGTTTTTTTGGGTTTTTTCTTACTTATGTTTTGTTTTTTTTACTCCTTCAGAGTGCCAGCAGCTGATCAAATGGTGCCTGGCTCTGCGGCCCTCAGATCGGCCCACCCTAGAACAGATCTGCGACCACCCCTGGATGAGGGCAGCGGCAGAATCACCTAAGTCACCAGAGGAGCCTGTGGGCGGCGACATCCGCCTCAGGACCATCGACACAGATTCTTCGTCAAGCACAAGCTCGAGCAAGGAGAGCCTCTGAGCGCGGCTCTGATGGACTTTGGGGGAAAACAAACACACACAAAATCAAGACTTTGTGGGGAAAGAAGGGGTGGGGATAGAGGGACTGATCCGCAGCCGGGCCCCTGGCCCAGCCTGTCCGGCAAGAGAAATGTATTCTAAGTTTCCTTTTTTTTGTAGGGAATTTCTAATTTATTACTCTGTGTTCTTCTTATCTTATAGTCCCCATCCCTTCTTTTCAGTTGACTATTTGTTTCCTACTGAGAAACATCTTACTGTTTGGGCGGTCTTACCAGCACTATTTATTCCCCCTTCCCCTTTTAAACTTTATTTTACTTGTTACTAGGCTGGTATATACAGCTGGCAAGGCCCTCCTATTCAGACATGGCTGCTCTCATAGAGCTCGGAATTACACTTTTTATTTAAATGTTTTAATTTTGATTTTGGAGTGCCTTTTTTTGGAAAGCTGCTTTTCTGGGGGGGGCTTTTTGTCAACAACTGTTTTTCTTTTCTTTCCGGAATAGCCCTCGGCGTGGCGGTTAAGTTGTCTGTACTGTGATGGAAGGGGTGTTTTTTGTTTTTTTGTTTTTTTTTTTTTTTTTTTTTTTTTTTTTTTAATGTTCCCTTCTGTCCTCCCTCTCTCCATCACTGTAAGCCAACCAGCGCCCAGCTGAGAGGCTAAAGTAGAATTAGACAGGAGAGAAGGAGGTGGGGGCTCTTCCTGGCAATGGAATACTTGAAACACACTCGACTCTGTGTCGCTCTCTTTAACGCTGCTCACTCACTCTATAGCCTGAACAGGTGTTTGGAAACTGGATCCTGTCTTTTCTGAATGTCTACAAAATGTCAACACACAGCCCACCTTTTTCTCCCTTTCTGCCCTCAAATGCCTGTTCCAGGGTTAATAGCCCTCCTGATTTTTTTTTTCTTCTTTTTTTGCCTCCCACCATCTCACTGCTTGACACTACATGGCCCCCACCCCTGGCCTTCCTCAGGGTTTGGGGTGTGAAATGCACAATCAATGCAATATTCATGGACTCAATTTTTTTTCCAAACAAATATTGTACAGTGTGTATTTTTTTTCTCTTTTGTGTGTGTGTGTGTACATTTTTTTCCTCCCCTCATTTCCTCATTTGCATTTAATTTATTCGTAAACATGTAGACATTCCACACTCTGTGGTTATTTATTTATTTATTGTCTATGCTTAAAAACACCCATAATTTTTTTTTTTTTTTTTTTTTTTTTTGCATATCCTGGCCTTTGGTTTGCATTCCTTATAACTTATTTTTACATTTCAACTTTTTTTTGTTTTTTGAGATGTTGAGGATGCACTGAAAACTGTTGTCAATGTAAAGCAGAATAAAACGTTTACTTAAATTTGAAAAAAAGCATTTTGAATGTTATTTGACTACTTTTAAAAGAAGTCTGTTAATGTGGAATGGATAAGTATCGGAGAAATCCATCTGGTTTTTGTGCTGTCGAGATTCCTTTGAGTCCCACGGAGAACCAAACGGCGGCTTTCGTTTTTGTCACATAGCCTCATATTTGGAGACCTTTTCAGTTTAGCTGTGTGACTTGTGGCTGTGAAGGATGCATAATTACTATTTTTTTATTCAAAATATTAAACGGTCATTTTTATGTACAGAAATAAGTCTGGTGTCTTGATCTTTTTGAGCAAAAAAAAAAAAGGTTACACATGTACATAGTGAAAAGTGACATTTATGAGAAACATTACTATTAAATGAGCTCTGCATGTTTTGCAGTTCAAAATAAGTTCCTTTTTAATGGGTCTTTGTGCAGCCCTCAGTTAATTGCCTCATTGAAACAAGCATTTTCAGCTCCCTCTTTCCACTAAGCCAGCTTTCTTCTCATTGGTTGCCCCTTATAAACAGAAGGTTTGAACAGCAGGTGGGCGGGCCTTCTGTGCGATCAGCCAGAGCAGTGTTATCCACTCTCACTGGCATCTGCAAAGCCAAGAATGTACATGGATCACTTGTAGATACGCTGTCCTTATTATTTGAATCTTTGACTATGATTAATATGCACACGTGTCACTGTAATAGCTGATAAATGACAGAAAATAATAAAAAACACTAATAGGTCTCCTTTAGATTACCACCATGTGCACACCTTGATGAAATCCAGAGCCAATGTTGTTCATCTGCTTGACAGCAGTGCCCCAGGGAGGCGGGGTGAAGCTAATATACATGTCCAGTATAGAGCATGGTTCATTTACACCGCCTATAGTAATAATAAGAGCTCTGCTGCACGTGGCGGTGGCTGTCTGAGTGGCTGAAGACAAATCTAACAGGAGCTATTAACTGGATGACAACCTGCAGCAACCAGGGGGGGCTAATAAGGGACAGATGTGCCTCAAGAGCTTAGGGGAGGAGACAGTGATGCTGGCATGACAGAGGGATGTTATGTATCATCATCTCACACACACACACACACACACTGCATGCATCCTCTTGAATATAAATGATTGCTTTTCCATTTTTATTCATCCTGCTTGCCTGTCTGCTCTCCGAAAACACAACTCATTCCATTACTGGACTCGGAAAGCCCACGACATGCTAATGGTGTTGGTGTGCATGCTCTGGGACTGGGGGTGAGAAGCGTGAGGGGGTAGGGTGTGTGTTTTTTTTTTTTTCTAGGGAGGTGCTGCCCCCTCTGGTGAATCAGTGTGGACAGGTTGTACCTGTCATCTTACACAACAAATGCATTTCATCAATGTAAATATACTTTCTGTAAAGCTTGTATAAGGATCATGTGAAGGATGTAATGTTGATTCTTCAATTTGAAATACGATTTTATTTACACAGCAATCAGCCAATCACAAAAACTCACACCTAAAAATCATTATCCCTGCTTACAGGGGTCATCTCAAACACCCACACATGTCCAATTTTACTTGACTGGCTGCTTCCAATTTCACTTGAGTGGAGACATATGGGTACTTGAAGACTGTGTAAGACAGCTGGTCCCTAAATCTTCTCAAGGATCTAAGTCATGATGAAGAGACTGATGCATGGGAAAAATGAGAAGGCTTTCCTAAAAAAAAAAAAAGCCACTTGAAATATACATAAAACAGCCCGATTCATCTGACCGTATTTATTGTACGTGCCAGTGGGTTTCTAAATGATAGCGCTGCATGTCAGAGTCCTCACAGTCTACAAAACAAATCCCACTTAAATGGATTAAATGAACATGATATGACAGCCTAGCTACCGTCTTCTCCCAAGTTCCTGGCTTTACGCTCAGCTGGGCTGGCTGAAGCAACATGTTGACCACAGAGTCAAAAAAAAAAGGAGAAAAGAAGAGCAAATAACATCAAATTCTCCCTATAATGTTGTCGCTGATAAACCAGCCTAACATCCAGGCCCACTGCAGCTGGAGACGCCTCTATTAAATCAATCTAACAAGCTCCCCTGCACCACCGCGCCATGAAACACAGAGCCACAAACAATCTCTGGTGTCACACTCCATACGTTGACATCTGTGTTTCTATACGAATCCCAGCTAATCCCTCTATTGTCTTTGTGTCTCTGGGCTTTTTGACATGCAAATTCCCGGCAACTCGTCTTCATCAGAATCCCCTCTCTGCTCGGAATGAGGCTCATCCACTCTCACCGTGAAATCCTCATTAAATGTAGCGGGGCATATGCCACGCTGTTGTCTCCTTGAGTTGAAGTCTGATCCCACAGGCTGATTAATATCATCCATCACTGCCACTTAGCCGTGGGAGCGAGGGAGTATTCAAATGTCCAAAATATATGATTTTATTTATTTATTTATTTATGTTTGTGCTACTTGTAGATGTTTGCGGGTCTGGTGTGTCAAACGATTACAAGAAGTGGTATCAATCATCCTCACTTGACACTTTTGGGGGGGGGTTAGGCCATAAAAGGATTTAGGATTGATTGCATTAATTATCTTTGTTTTTATCTTCTTCTAAATTGCATCTACAGTGCCGTTTACCTGCAATTACCTTTGTTTGCTAAATATGATGTTGAGCTGGGACCGGTCACCCACTGGTCAGCGAACTCCTGTTCAAGCTTCAAGCTGAGTGTTTTCCCACACCATGTTGGTATTTGAAACCTTTTTGAAACCATGTTGGTGTTTTTTCGACCTAAAGCTACCAATCAAGCCCATAAAGCCATCGGGAAAGTATTTACTGAGGTCACAGAGCAAAGGAGCCGAGGGCCATTTTCCCATGAACTTCTATGTAGCTCAAAGTGTTTTTGCAACCACAAGGGTCGACCCCTGCTGCCCATTAAAAGAATGCAGGTTTAAGACACTTCTGCTTTGGGAGAAATGACTCTTTTTGTGACTCTTTGTTTGAATCATTTAAATCTTTGTTCTGATTTCTTCAGAAACCCTTTGACCTCCTGTTTGCATAAAGTCATATCACCAGTAGCTGTGACTGAGGTCTCTCATTTAAGACGTTTTCACACATTGACTCTAGATCATTTCAGTGGAATCACGCCAGGATATTTTCCAGTTTTCCTTTTTTTTCCACATAGTGCCCACCAAGAAATGCACTTACTGGCCCCTTTATTGTGTGCACTTGCTCAACTGCTCGGTAATGCAAGGATCTAATCGGCCAATCACATGGCAGCAACTCATTTAGGCACATAGCCATGGTCAGAACAACCTGCTTGAGTTCAAACTGAGCATGGGAGTGGGGAAGAAAGGTGATTTCAGTGACTTTGAATGTGGCGTGGTTGTTGTTGAGCATTTCAGCAACTGCTGATCCACTGGGATTTTGCAACACAGCCACCTCCAGGGTTTACAGTGCAGTGCATGCATAAAACTGGCTTTAGTCATGAATTAGATGCATCCCCTTTGAGTCTTTACTCACTCATGAACTGACCAACTTGGGCACTCCTTCAGCTCTGGCATGTCTCATAAAACTCTTGTAGTAAGTGTATAACTTGAGTCCTACTTACAGCACAGCCTTACATGCTCCATTGTTCACCGGACAATGACATAGGAAGCAGTTTTCAGCTTTTGACAAGTGAAAGAACAAAAAGAGAAGGTCTTTGCTGGGATAGAAGGTGGCATGAGAATAGAGTCGCTGCAAAAGACACATTTATCACAGTGCTAGCGCTGTCCAAAGGTAAACCCATCAACATCTCTAAGGCTTGCTACTTAAAAAACATATATGATTTGTTACTTGTGTCAATGTCAAAATGAGAATGGTTTTGCTTGGAATTTATTTATACACTTCTTGCAAGATGAACCGTTTCACCTGTGAGAACAGTTTCACAGTAGTACACGTGGACAGGCAAGTTTTTTCCCTCTAAATCCAGTGTTTTTGAAAAGCTTAGTATTGGAACTCATCGGCTTATATATGTGCAGATATATGTTTATAGAGATTATGCAAAGCTAAGCTAATTGTCTGCTGGTTTAAGCTACATATTTAGTTTATAGACATGAGAGTGATAAAATGCTACTCTCAGCAAAAGAAAAGTGTGTTTGCCAAATTGTTGAACTATTCCTTTAACAGCCTGTGTTGTAATTATGCAACCGCTTTTGTCTTTGAAACAAGCATCAGTGGTGCTAGACAGTTATGGCAAGTTGATAAGTTGGACAGGAAAAAAAAATCAAGATTTTTTTTTCCTTTAAAGTTTCAAAAAGAATTCTGCTGGACGCTTTTATTAGCTTGAAACTTTTTATTTTGCCTTTTAATGCTTTTAAACCCATTTCAAAGCATTAAAAGTTGCAGTTTGTCTCTTTTACCATCCTAAAAATCTGTTTAACAACTTATGAATTAAATGTCTGT
>JAVDPK010002144.1:69325-86727 GCA_034780415.1 Cichlasoma orientale
GTGCACACAAAGCCGTGAGTTGAAGCTGAGGTCACTGAATTCATAGCTTTTTTTTTCCTGTGTACTCTCTGAGCAAACTTTGGCACATTAAGGCTGTCAGTGGTGGCCGTCGTAGGCGACAACTCGACAGACACAGAGGAAGATGCCAGATGGACTCTGGGCCTGAGGGCCCCGATGGGCACAGATGGGTGGGTGGGTGGCGCCCACACAGGCAGGACATGCGACAGTGCCAAGCAAAGGGAAAAAAAAAGAGAGAGATCACACCAGAGTCAGTGATACTACACTTCACACTTTTCCTCTCTGTGTATCCGTGTCCATGCATCTGACCTTTTGAATAAGGACATGTGGTCATTTCTATGCATGAGTTTACATAAGTGCATTCTGTTGACTGCAGTGTCCATGCGTGTATGCGTGCACGCTGTACTTTTTGGATGCCTCCCTGCTCGAGTCTGTTGTGCGCTCACACACCTCTCCCACATAAATATACTGAAGGGAAACAAATATATCCTGTGATTCATCTTTGTGAGAGCTGCAGGTTTTTCAGAGATTTATTTCAGCTCATCTGAGCAGCACTGCTTGTACTGGAACTCACCTGGTCGGTCAGTTAAACCTCAAAGGATCATTGTCTTACATGCTAGAACATCATCTGCAGCACATTAACTTATAAATGAATGTGTAAATTATAACAGGATACACAATTGTAAATATAGCCAGATCTTCCCATTACCTAATGATGGGTTCATGATGCTTCTGAGGCATATTTTTTTCTCACCAGTGTTCCTTCTTGGCATTAAATAGAATTTATTTATATAGCACTTTCCAGTCTTACCAACCATTTAGAACATTTTACACTGCCAACAACATTCACACATCTACATGCAGCACTTTTTCTATCACATAAACACACGGCTGCTTGGGCTGTGGTGAATGAGTTGCTTTATAGTAGCCTGTATAAAGTGGTTAAACTCTTCATGTGTTTCTAATATTTGCAATGATGTTGAGCTTGTCAAATCATTTCCTGTTTTATTTTCTTATTGTTGCTCTTTGTTTATTCTTGATAACTGTATAGATATGTTGCATTTGGCTAGGGTCAGTGTCACTACTGGTAGCATGAGGCGATACCTGGACCCTACAGAGGTTGCACAGTTAGTCCAGCTCCTGCAAGATGGTACTGTACGTCAATATGTGCCATTGCCAGAAAGTTTGCTGTGTGTCCCAGCACAGTCTCAAGAGCATAAAGGAGATTCCAGGAGACAAGCAGTTACTCTAGGAGAGCTGGACAGGGCCGTAGAAGGCCCTTAACCCAGCAGCAGTACTGATATCTGCTCCTTTGTGCAAGGGGGAGTGGGATGAGTGCTGCTAGAGCCCTACAAAATGACCTCCAGCAGGTCACTACTGATGTGAACGTCTCTGACTAAACAATCATGTGGGTAGCCTGAGGGCTCGACGTCCTCTAGTGGGCATTTGCCATAGAATGCCAGAATTCGCAGGTCCACCTCTGGCACCCTGTGCTTTTCACAGATGAGAGCAGGTTCACCCTGAGCACATGTGACAGATGTGAAAGGGTCTTTAGAAGCCATGGAGAACGTTATGCTGCCAGCAACACTGTTAAGCATGACTGGTTTGGTGGTGGGTCAGTGATGGTCTGGGGAGGCATATCCATGGAGGGACACTCAGACCTCTACAGGCTAGGCAGTGGTACTCCAACTGCTATTAGCTATCGGGTGGTGGTGCAGTGGGTCCTGGGTTCCTCCAGATGCATGACAATCTGACTGGCCCCCACGCTCATCTGACCTAAATCCAATAAAACACTTCTGAGCCATCTGACACCACCAGCTTGCATCCCAGAATGTCCAGGAACTCAGTAATGCCCTGGTCCAGATCTGGGAGTAGATTCCCCATCCGTCGTCTCATTAGGAGTATTTCCCAACGTTGTCAGACATGCATACAAGCATGTTGTGGCAAAACAAACTACTGAGTACCATTTTGAGTTGCTGCAATAAAATTTGGGCAAAATGGGCTAGCTGTCTTGGTAGAATTGGTAGACTTCATTTAAATTGGTTGGTTTTCTGGCATGGATCCGATCCACAAATTTACAGTAGGGTTGAGGTTGGCACTTTAGAAAGGCCATTCCAGAAGCGTAGTGTTAGCCTGCTTTATCCATTCCAAAACCAGTTTTGAGTTGTTTTGGGGATCATTGTCCTGTTGGGACATTCAGCTGTGTCCAAATTTCAGCCATCTAGCTGTTGATTGGAGATGAAGTTGAAAAAGTATTCATTCTTCATTATTCCATCCACTCCATGTACCAGTACCACTGGGAGCAAAAAAAATCCCAGAGCATGATGCTACCACCGCCATGCTTGACAGTCGATACAGTTTTCTTGGGTTTGAAACATACTTCTTATCAAATTGTGGCCAAATAGCTTAACATTTGTCTTGTCTGACCATAAAATCTTTCTTTGGAATGTATTTGGCTTGTCCATGTGGGCAGCTACAAATTTTAGTTGAGCTGGAAGGTGTCAGATTTGGAGCTGGAGCTTCTTTCTTGGTCCAAGAGACCTTCCGAACTTGTGTAAATCTACAGTTCTTCTTCTTAGATCTTTACTGAGTTCCTTGGACCCATTGTTCTGAGTATTGGTCAATCAAATGAGTGCTGTCAAACAAATCCTTTTAATGGTGGCAAAGAGAAACTACCAGTTGTAATCAATCACAATCACGAATAAGAAGTTAATAGGCCTTGGCCTTATCAAGTTAAAAGATATTGTACCTTCAGCACCACTTGTTAAAAGATTTAAGTGAATGTATGTATACATTTGAGTTGCATATATACAATATACAGTATATAGTATATGTGCTATACACAATTATATTTCCTAAAAGGGGTCACCTATTTCTACTTGTAGACAAAGTCCTACATGGTCAAAGCCTGTGGTTGAATTCTGCTTTTATATTTAGTCTTAGCTCAAAAACCTTTACACAGCTGCAGCTGAAAAAATAAAAACTGAAACCCCGTTAAACGTATCTAAACATCAATTTATTGGAGTAACAATTCCAATCAAATTCTTCCGTGTCTTAATGACAGAGCATTGATGCTCTGTTAACTCACACAGTTGTCATTTTTTTTTGCCAACTTTTCTTCCTGGCTTCAGATCAGCCAAACTTTATTAATATAGTCTATTGTAGGTTCTACTGCAGTGCTTTTCCTGTTACACTCATACTGCTGCTTTGTCTGCAGCCGCTGGGTTGCTTTCAGTCTGTATTGTGTGTTTAACCTCTTTGAATTTTTCCAATGTCATAGTTTTTTCTGCCTCCGCTTCTCTGCCATTAGACCTGTCTGTGTTTGGGACTGGTCAAATGCTGCCAACACCACCATTTTCATGTGAACGTGGTCGTACGTACCTAGATTGTTAAACCCTGGGCTAGTGGTCACACCAAGTTGATACTCCCCTTCGTGTGGCCACTTGATTGCAGCTATAAATGAAACCAGATAATAGAAATACATCCTGGTTGTGTTTAGCGTGTTTCACTGTAGAGGCCCCTCAGGTGCAAGACACTAAATCATTTCAGAGAATACTTTAACGACAGTTTAGGATGACAGTTTTATGGATGGAATCACAATCTTTAGTTACAGGTTGATGTCATTTCCTGTTTCTTTACTGCATTCAGCAGTATCCTTGCAGGGGTTTTAAACTGAATTTGAATGAATAGAAAGGTCATTGGAACTTAAGGAAATATACATGATAGAAGTATTTTTTTTAATGGTGCACCTCTGTGTGCATCATAATATACCAGTAATAATTCTTATTCCATTTTGATAAGTTTCAAAATATAATATAAACAGCTGTTGGTGCAGGGAACTATTAAAAAAGGAAAGTACATATTATTTAGTACTGTATGTGCCCTTTACCTTGAAACATCTTCAAGGACTTGCGTTGTGTATAAGCTTTTGTTGCTAGCTGTCAAGGTTGCTGGATGCCTGGCTGCCTACTCTAGAGGCCTCCTGCTCAGTTACCCAGAGCAGCGCCTCCACGGGGACTTTCCAATGGTCTGCCTCAGCATTCATTAAAAGCTGTGCCCCTGTCAGAGAGGAGAACCTGGCTGCCTGGATGGTGGGAACCTGCTGCCGTCACCGCACACCGTGAAGGAACTCATTGTTCTGGTTCAACAAGACATGCTGTAAACATAAAGGGTAGAGCGTGTTTTAAGAGACACAGAGAGAACAGGGAGACTCATGCAGAGACTTTTACACAGGCAGGCAAACACACGCACAATTGTATTAAGACATGAGACACACATTCAAGCCCACCAACAGATTCTTGAGATGAAACAGAAACAAGGCTACAATGCTCCAATCATTTCTGTGCACCCTGCTTGTGTTGCCTAGGTTCCAAACAACATCAACAACTGCAGACCCCAGCAGGTGACCTGAGGTGACTGCAATGGCTTAATATGTGTGTTTGTGGGGAGAAAGGATTGTTTGCGAAGGCAAGAATGGGGAGGAAAACTGAGAGGAAAAGCAGAAGGTGAGAGAAAAGGCGGGATTAAAGGGGATGAAAGCGAGCGCGCATGTGTGTGCAGAGAGGCAGGGAGAAAAAAATGATAGAGATCTAAATTGTTAAAGTCTTTTTACAAGCTTGTAATGTGATCAAAGGAATCATTGACCTGGTGCTCATTTTGCCCTGTGGCTGTTATCTGTTTCTCCAGCATGAGGAGAGCCTTTTCTGTTGATGAAACAGGACACTATCTTTGGAAATATTAACCAAAAAACAACATATCAAGTAGTTTCAGGCTGTACTGCAGCAAGAACGTTCAGTACTTGGTTTATGAGCAAACCCTTCCCAAAATAATGACATTCAGCCTCAGCTGTACTTTGTGTTAAGTGCCTTGCGGCAAATGGTTGCATTTTTAAAATGCCAAAAGTGCCAAGAGGACGAACATTCTATCTGCTAATGTTTCAGTCGGTTTTATTTGTCATTCAAAGTACTCTGGAAGTTTTTTTTTTTACTGATTTATGTATGTGTGAGTTTGAGCACGATTATCTTAAGCTGAAGTAAAAAGCATGAAACTCATTGATATGCTGTCCCAGTTAGAAGCATAAACTGTAAATGAAAGATGAAAGCAGTCATGATGACATTGATTTTCACTGATTTGAATAAATTGCCAAAATGAACATTTTCAAAATGTGCATAACCATATGTGGATAAGATTGTTGAGTACTAGCTAGCTTGGTTAGCAATGTTTTTATCTTTATGTTATTAATTGGGATGCTACGTCTAGCTAGGTAAAACAGGCTTAAAATAAAGTGCATGTAGCTACCTGAAAAACTCATCAGCTGATTTGCTTAAGCATGCCCTGCTTTATTGTTTACTTCACTCTAAGTGCAAAAGGCACATCATGCTATAAGCACTGTATTGATGATGTGGTTAGCAAGTTTCTGGGCTCAAACCTCATGACTGGGTGGGCATGTGAGGTTAAATGGTGACTATAAATAGGCTGCAGGAGTGGTAGTCTGTGTCTTTGCGTTCTTGACCCAGTGTCTTGAATTTATGGACTTTCTAATTTAGTTTTATTTTGAATATTCTCTGGTGATTCTTAGTTTGCCTTATTTGCTTCATGTTTTTATTTTCCTTATTCCTGGTTATACTTTTGGTTCTGTTTTTTGTGTATTTTGCTGTTGAGTCCTGTTCTCGGATCTTAGTTGTTCAGAGTTTAGTTCCATCCTATCGTGTCAATTTCAAAGTTCATTTTTGTCCTTTTCCCTGTTTAGTTATTACATTTCACTTCCTGCTTTATTTAGTTATTTGTCCTTTGTGTCATGTGTTCAGTTGTAGTTTCCTGCAGCTGTGTCCAATTCCCATTTTCCTCAGTATGTGTATTTATGCCCATTCATTCGTTGTCAGAGCATTGTCATCCCCTTCCATCATGTTTCTGGTTGGTTTGGTTTTCTGTTGGCATGATTCTCCTGAACTTCCTGGATTTTTGTACCTTTTGGATTCAATTTTGTTTGGATTATTTCCACAAACTATCATTAAAAGTATACTTTGAGTTTTATCCTGCCTGTCCATGTCTAAGTCTGCATTTGGGGTCCACATCTACACATTACATAGCCCCATGATGGACTAGTGAACTGTTCCTAGTGTGCCCCACCTTTTGTTTAGTGTTAGCTAGAATAGGCTCCAGCTATCCTAGTTGGAGAAGCAGTTAAAATAAATGGGCATCATACTGCACTGAATAAGACTACTAACTATTGAGTAATAAACCTAAAAATATAATAGTGAACAACTTTTTAGAAAGAATGCATCCGCATTGCCTTCCATTGTTGATATACAGTCTATGGTCTATGCCTCAGCTCTGGCCGTTCTGTGAAGAATTTTCAGCTTCTCACTCGCAGCTCAGGTTTCTATCAAACCAATCGCAGACAATCAGGTCAGTACAACAAGACGGAACCCTGTGGTGAATGGCACCCAAGTGTGAGGGTATCCTTTTCGCACCACGTATGGGACGATGAGAATGAACAGCTAGTGCTCTCCTGGTCGAGAGTGCCGCAGGACTCCGTTTGAGCCGGGTTTGGTTTCAAAATAACAGTTCACAATTGTTGCCTTGAATTCAAGACAAACATGGCCCCCGCAGCTATCAAAAATTCATTGTGAGAGTTCAGATCCTGGATGCAGTGTCAGTAGAAGTGTAAACATGAAATGAATATCTGCTCCTCTGTGACTCGCTGGTGTGAGCTACACTCACTTTCTCATTGTCTGCCTTTCTAAAAGGTCAGTGTTTATTTTGTTTGTCTTTAAGGTATTTTAGAGCATTTTATTGGCTATTATTTAATTGTACTGCTTTTATTAGATGCCATCTGTTTCCAACTGATGAATTGATTAACTCGTTTCAGGCAGGTTTAAGTGTCACGATCCTAATAATTTCCACATTCACTGACTCCTGTCATTTCAGATCCTGCCACTCCCACTTGCCTTGCGGTAACATCAGCTTTTCCCACCATCCAAAGTTACCTGATTCTTTAGAGCTGCGTGCTCACATATTCGTCTTTACCTTTTGCCTGCCATTTTTGCTCCTGTGGCCTTTGATTTCTGTCAGTTTATACCTTCCCCGAATTTCTCAGCTCATCTGTTCCCTTCAGCAAAGATGAACCTGTTTACCCTCTGAGCCACGAAAAGCCCCAATTGTCTTTGGTTACACACATGCCAGTGAAGCATCCACTAAAGTCTAGTTTAACAATGACATACAAAACAATTTACACCTATTATTCTATCTCTGTGTCATTTTAACTGTAATTTGTGCAGCAGACTTCATATGTTCACGCTTAAGCAGGGGTCACATTGTCATGGTCCTGGGTCCCTGGACCCAGCGTTTTGGGTTATATTTAGTTTTGACCTGTGTTCTTGTCCTGTGCCATTTGTGTTATGATGTGCACCTGTGTTTCCCTGCTGTGTCCTGTTCCCTCATCAGCCCTCATGTATTTAAGTCCCGTGTTTTCCCCTGCTTGTTGTCGCGTCATTGTTTGTTCCCTACTGTTGTAGCGCCTTGCCTGCCGTGTGTCTTCGTTTCGTTGTGAATAAATCTCAGTCCTGCATCTACGTCCGTGTTTGGTGTCCTACCTGTGGGGTCCTCTTTTCCTGCCTGCTGCCACAGCGGGGAACCGTGACACACATGTTCGGATGTGTCTGCGTTTGTATCCACTGATATGAAATTTGAACGTGTCAGTAAAGAATGAGAAAACATTGGATAAAAAAAAAACTGATGCTTTTGTTGTAGATGTAAAAAAGATGCCCTGCTAACTTTGTTGAAACAGGTAAAGCTTTATGTGGAAAAGGGAGACAGTTACTGTATTTAGTTTGAAACATATACCTGTGTGTTTGTCTTCCTGTTTCACTTTGGTAAACGTCTTTCCTTGTATCCTTTCCTTCCTATCCTTTTTATTTTGTCTATCCTGCCTTAATTGATTCAAAATTAACAGGATTAGCGTCACACAAAAGATGTGACAATGAAACTGGGAGAGCGAGAAACAGTCCTTTTTCTTTGGGTAGCAGAAAAAGGAACACCTATGTTCCAAAAATTATTTTTGTTATGGTTCACAACTCTTGTATATAACAATCAAGCTAAATTTATCATTTTTGCATGGTCACTAACTTTCAAGCTTGTGTTTTTTTTTCCTGCGCTGTGGATCTGAAAGCTTTAGTAAGACTAGTAATTTTAGATTTCAGACTCTTTAGAATAATTTCAAGACTCATTCTTCAGGATTTGGGGCACAGACTGCCTCTTTAAATTAAAACAAAAAAGAAGAGCAGCACGGTGCACAGTTTTATTACAGCAGTGAAAACAAATCTACTTCCCCTTTTATTTTAACTGAGTAAATATTACTCGATGGCAGACGGACACAGTTTATACAAGCGGGGCTTCGATAAACTATGGGAATGGCAGGGCATTCTTCCTCCCATTCAGGACGGTCACAAAAGCTCGCGCTTCTCCTTGATGACTATGATTAAAGGGCACGTGTTTGCCACAGGTATGTAACAACCACTTCAGGATGAACTTGGCTCCCCTCACGCTACCAAGAATGTATGGGAGCTGCTTAGAAAAGGGAGAAAACTACCACTGTGTGGAGAAACTACTCCTTCATTTCTGCCCCTCCTACAGGCTTCTCGCTCAACCACATGCAGCAGGTCCACGATCAGGCTGCAGTTCCACCGCTCGTTCAGCCTGAGAATATATGCGCTTGGGAGGACCCTGGGAATGAGTGGGAACAGAAAAGGGAGCGATATGGGCGTTGTTTTGTCTTCTAAGAACTGAACATGCTGAGAAATTAAACAGAGAGCTTTCGGAGAATGTGTAATGACTAAGTGTGGAATTTTTTAATGACTTCAAAGATCACAGATTCTTCCCGGTGTATTGCTTTCAAAATTGACTTTTCAGCCCCAGCACTGATCCGTCATCAACAGAAAATCAATCAACAGAGATCGCTGTAGTCTCAGAAACATTACCATAGATACTAATGAAGCACAGTACTTTGCCAAAGTCTTGAGCCACCCCTCATTTCTTTATGTTTTTCTAGGAAAATGGGATATAGGTACAGCGATTTATTGAAACATGTGCAAACATTCATAAATACAGAATATGAGGCAATTCTAATGAAAGTCAATATTTGGTGTGACCTCCTTTATTCTTCAACACAGCCTGAACTCTCTGAGGCAGCTTTCTTGTCATTTCTTTAAGTAGTCTTCAGGAATAGTTCTCCAGGCGTCTTGAAGGACATTCAAAGCTGTTCTTTGGATGTTGGGTGTCTTTTGTTCTGCTCTCTGTCAACATGATCCCACACTGCTTCAATAATGCTGCGGTCCAGGCTCATGGGAGGCCAATCCATGACTGATACCATGTTTCCACTGACAAGGTGCCGGTGCTGGCACCAGTGCTGGCGCCGGTTCCAAGGATCTCGCGTAATACACACCTTGCAGTGAAGTGGAAAATATCGAGATAGCAGGGCCACGCCCTTCTGCCACTTGCATCACATGTTCCTTGGTTCCAGACCAGCTAGTTTACGGTGCTGGAACAGAATCGATTTTTTTGGCCGAGCACCAAGTAAGTTTGTGATGGAAAAAGCGCTGAACGGTTCAAGCACTTCATAATTCCATCAATATCCCCAACACCAATGGCTGAAATGCAGCCCAAAACCACGGACGAGCCTCCACCATGTTTCTTCTTGTGTAGTTGAGCATATCTCAGCCTTTCCTCCCTATTTCCCTTCCTTAAGAATGGTTTCTTGACAGCTGCCCTTCCAATGAGACCATCAGAAAGCCTAGAGAACTATTGCTCAAGACCACTTTAAAACCTTCCAAGAATGTCTGGCTCCTTGGAAGCAAAACATAAAAAAATGAGGGCTGGATTGAGACTTTTGCACAGTATATACATTTCTTTATTTGACTAACAATTACAATGATGCTGGATTGGGGAAGGCTTTCAGATAGAAACAAAACATCTGCATGAATCTGCAAAGAAGTGCACTTGCCTTCAACTCAGGTACTTTAGACTTCCATGACCTGGATGACCGAGAACCTACACAGACACAATACTGCTTACAGTTTATACAATTTTATCATTTGGACAAGACGATTATGTGTAAGTTATCCTACAAAAAACCCCCATTAAGATCATTTTAAACACTTTGAGATGCCATTCCACAAACATTTAAAAAAGGGATGGAGAGAGATGTTTAAACATTGCGTAATCTCTCACTACCACACATCTGGCAGTCTGAATCTGAAGTAAGCATGGCAAGCAAATAACAAAATCCTCACAATTCCTGCACTGACAAGATATCGGGGGCGTTTTGACAGGTCACAACCTATAAATGCACACATTTGGGTCCCATTGGGGATGTGGCCCATGAGTTTGTTGGTGTTGACTTGCTCCTGGCGAGATTCAACATACATACACAGGAAGACGCATCCTGTTGTGTAGCAACACAACTGGTTATATGGTTATATGTGGCAAACTCTACAGTCGATCCAAAAAAAAATCACGTGTTGGATAAAAATGGATAGATATTTAAAACTAAGGAGACAGCAGTGAAAGAAGTCTGGAATATAGAGAAGATAGGGGTAGCATGTGTGTGCGGGCATGACCCAGTTAGCCAGAATGTGTGTTTCCAGATGCAAATGTCAGTGCTGCTGATGTGCTTCGCTGAGCTCTGTCCCTACTCACCAACACATATACAACACACTGTAAAGAGTCAGACAGCCATAACCTCGGATATCACTCAAGTTGCCTTTAACCTTGAGCCAGGTAATTATTTGAAGGCGTTGACTTCAAAACTAAATACAGGAACGAGATGACAAATGCAGTCATTTGACCAAATAATTAATGTAATGCATACCGGGCTATGGGAAAGACTGGAACCTCCTCTAAAGGGTGCAGTTGATTTTGATGGGACCCGAGTGTGAGTAACAAGTTCATATCTGCACAAGCAAACCACACCAAGGGGGAAAACCAACCAGAGTTCAAATTAAATGGACTGAAGAGTGCAGGTGAATAAAGACCCTAAAGTGCGTATGGACGTGTTCCTGTGACTGCATGTGGGATATGGCTTCAGTTATCAAAGTGACTGGCAAAGGAACTGCTAATGAGTTATACGTTACTTTTACATCTCACACATGGTACGATAACACAGGAGTACTGTGGCCCACGATGTGGGAACGTCTGACTGATGTGGTGAGGAGCATTAATGATGGTGTGCAGTACAGAGGAGGATGCTGGGGATAGGGTGGAGGCAGATGATTCGCTGTGGCGCAGCCAAAAGAAGAATACCTAAGTCTAAATGACTCAATGCCATCCCTTTAACAGAGGGATGAATCCAGGAATGTTACATATCCCATGACTGAAAGGAGCAATCTTAACACAAAATCTTTCCCTAGAATTTAAAAAAAAGAGCAGCTCTAAGAATGTCATATCTTTGTCATTGTTACTATCAGAAATTGCAGATGCATATCTCTGTTGCCATCAGTACATTGCCACAATAGGCTGTTCCTCATGCACTCTTCAAAGTGACTCTGTTCACCTGAGCATCAGTGCTCAGACAGTGACTCAGCATCACTGCGTGTCAACATCATCTCAGCTTCCTCTTATGAAAAAAAAAAACCAAAACAACAAAAACAAAAAAAGCAGTCCGTCGTGGAATGACTCTGGAACACTGTGACCCCAATGCAGTGCCAGTGCGTCACAGGTAAAACCCCCAAGGAGTTGGATTAGTGACGCAAGCTGCTGCGTTCTCTGGCCTCTGTCCCTCTCCCTCTGTCTTTACTAGGGTCCATTCATTCATAAAAATAGCATAAAAACTCTAAGAAACGCTTGTCGGGGAGAGCTCACGGCAGAAAAATAGCTGAAGACCTTTAAAATTCTTCTAATTGAAAGAGGAGTGTGTGTGTGAGTGTGTTCTCACCCTTGGGTTATTTTGCCAATGTGATCGGTGCTTCTGGTTTTCTTTTTCTGCCTAAGTGTCTCACTCGTGCCGGCGGTGGTTTACACAAGAAACTCGCACTAACATGAGAACATTTCGACTGCAAACAAAACAGGAGCAACCCAACAGGTTTTGGGAACAGTACTCCGTAAACAAAGGCGCTTTTCTTCTTTCCCACAGGTTTTTTTTGGGGGGGGAATAAGGTCTTTGACTGTGAAAAAGTTTGTCACAAGGGTAAGGTGACCTGTGCTGCACACCTTCACCACCCCTGTTCAAGATCCCCCCCTCTTGCCTCATGTTTATCGCTCCATCCTCTTCTTCTGCTCCCTGTTGTTGTTCCTTTTCCTCGCTTCTACCTGCTTTTCCTCGACTCCCCATGACCCCTCATCTCCCTCCCCCCTTGTTTACCTGTAACTCTGTAGCTATGGCGATAGCTGCGGTTGTCACGGTGATCGTGTTACAACTAGGACAGCTAGTTCTGAGAAACAGGAAACAAGGGATTCCCAATAATGAGCCGCTATTGTTCCCAAAAGGCTCTCTCAGTGGAGCTCTATTCCCACAGCGTGCACACACACACACACACATGCACACACACACACATATTCAAGACCACACAGATGCACCAGGAAAAGAACACCAGATACACACTTGCACATGAAGGCACAAATATGTACACACACAAGCACACGAACAAACAAACCAGTACATGCTGTACATACCGACTACACAGAAAGCGTCACGCAATCACAGTTTCACACCTGCTGTTAAAAGGTAAATGGAAGATAATTCCAAGAATTATTTCAGGAATCCATAACTTCAAGCTGCGTCCCGTTTTCACACCTAACCCCAACATTCACTTGTTCCATGTACGGGCTGGTTTGGGTAGTTTTATCTTCCAGTGAAAAGTATATGAGGGTATGAAACCGTAAGTCAAATTTTCCAACGTTTTACCAAAACTTTGCTGTTGTTCCGACTTGAGTTGGCATTCCTGTGAATTTTCCTGGATTATTTCAACTCTAGATGAATGCACTATTAACCTAAGAAGGTTCTGGATGGCAAAAAAAAAAATAAAAATTACCTAGTGCCTGTCCGGTTTTAAAATGATGTAAATACATTCTTAGATGAATAACAACACATGACACATTACATCATGTCATTATTTATTAACAAAAATGAAACCAAAATGCAGGAGCTTTGTCAGTCTCTCAAAAGCACGGATGTGCCATGAGCTCCTCAGGGTCACCCATTTTAGCCAACCTTTACATGCAGGAAGTGGAAAACAAACCTCTTGGCTTCTTCAAAAAGATAACACCTAGACACTGGCACAGATATGTGGATGATACCTGAGTCAAAATCAAAACCCAAGAAGCAGAAGCCTTCACTGATTACATTAGTATAGTGTATGCTGTGCAGTGCAGTGAGGGGCGCTCGGACCTCTACATTGGAGAAAACAAACACCCATTCCACAAGTGCATGGCACAACATAGTAGGGCCACCTCAGCAGGACAAGACTCAGCTGCACTTATGCACCTAAAGGATAAAGGACACTCTTTCAAGGATCCCAGTGTTCACATTTTGGACCAGGAAGACAGATGGGTTAAAAGAGGAGTGAAAGAGGCGATCCATGCCCACTGTGAACGACCATCACTGTCAGCCACCTACAATGCAGTCTTGAGATCTCTTCCCAGGCGCCTTAACTCCCACTCACAATCTACTTCAGGTGACCTCAATAGGTCACATGATAGGGTGGGGCAAGGTCTCACAGAGGTTTTACCCAAAACCCCTGGTGGTAATAACCCATGCCTTTTTTCACATCTTGCCTCATGTGATGACGCACATGATTAATAGTGGGGTAATGATCACCTCCAAAGGGGACAACCCCCACCAGAGTTTACTGTATCTGGTACTCCACCTTCTGGTTTTAGAACTGAAGGAGCCTCGTGGATGAAAGGTGAAATATCTTCAAAAACTTAAAGAAGTCCAGTCGCCTGTTTTCAAGTTCTTGATTCTTTTTTTTTTTTTCGTCATTCTGTTGCTGCTGTGCTTGGGATCATTTTCCCGTTGCATGACCCAATTTCAGCCAAGCTTTAGCTGTGGGACACATTTGAGAATACTTTGATATACAGAGGAGTTCATGGCTGACTGCAAGGCACCCAAATCCTGTAGCTGCAAAACAAGCCCAAATCATCACCCCTCCACCACCGTGCTCGACAGTTGGTGTGAGGAGTTTTTGCTGATATGCCGTTTGGTGCTGTGCATTACAGCCAGACATCTCCACTTTGGTCTCCTCTGTCCAAAGGACATTGTTACAGATATCTTGTGGTTTGTTCAGGTGAAGCTTTTAAAACCTAAGACATGCTGCATTGTTCTTTTTAGAAAGAAGAGGCTTTCTCCTGGCAGCACTTCCAAACAAGCCATACTTGTTCAGTCTTTTTCTAATTGCATTGTCATTAACTTAAACATCTAACATGCTAACTGAGGCCTGTGGAGTCTCAGATATAGCTTTTGTAGCTTTTCTTTGAGCATTGCACGCTCTGACCTCTGGTTGAATCTCCTGGGATGTCCACTCCTTCACAGATTGGCAGCCACCTTGAACGTGAGAGACATCAAAATGTTTGGAAATGGTCTTACACCTCCCCAACGTGATCGACAGCAACATTTGCTTCTCTGTCACCACTGCTGATGTCTTTTTACCACACCTGAGAGCTCCAGACCAGCAAACAACCAAAGCTTCTGTTTTTATAGAGGTGCTCACTTACTTGATGATGATTAGTTAATCAAGTGCTTCTGATTAGCAGCACGTGGCTTCTACTTAACCTTTTCATTTCTATGGAAGCAGCAAGCATGCGCTTAGTTTTTCACACACTGCTTCTGCATTTTTGCTTTGTTTTACATCTATGATGTCATGTTTTGTAGCTCATCTGAGGTTATATTTATCTTATTTTAAGACCTGCTAAGGGCCAAATTATTTTTTATGTCCTGATACCTAAAACCTGAGAATTTAAAGAGGTTATACTTTCATTATATAGTGAAACATGTTTCATTTTTGAATGTAGGGTTTCTTTCTTTGGAGCAGCTCGAGATTTAAATCACCATTGCCATTAGCATATATAGCTATTTTTTTGTATTCTCTTCTGGTCATACTTGGAGAGAAGACATTGAAAACCTTGCAAAAAAACCCAAAAAACATGTTTATTTTAAAAGCTCTAATAGGCTTCATTTGTTTTGTTCAAGTCTGTATTTCCCTGACTTTCTACAACAGGGGCAGGAAGTGAAAAGTTAGCACAACCCACAGAGCCACAAGGGCCACATTTAGTGTATGGGAAATATGCTGAGCTGAAATAAACATATGAAGCAAAGAGAGGGGCTACAGCGCCGAGGCTCCTGACGAGCGGTGGATTTTCACTCACGCTGCTGCGTAAAAGATGCAGCTGCTCCTCGGGCTCCGCTGCAGCCTGGCACCAAGTCCCACAGGCTTTTCTCTACAACCCATCCTACCACAGGAAGCTGAGCTGGATTGAAAAGGCTTTGGTTTAATAGGAAGCGAGTGAGTGCAATGCGGTATAACCTGCAGCAGGGAGCTCAGATGCTGGCCAAGCAGAAGTAGGTCACATCCAGCGTCATAACAGCAAAGTGGAAATATGGTTGAGCAGTGAGGCGACTGATTACGGCCTACTTTCTGCCTCTTTCTGCAACCTTGCTGTTTTCAAAAGTTATATGGCTCACAAAAGAGGTTTGACACAGAATATATAACCCTCATTTAGAGCAGTCCTTTTTTTATGCACAAACAATGGCATTCCAGCTTAGAGACAGACACTTAAGACCTATATTTTAAGTATGAAATGTGTGCATTTGATTCATTAGATGGTTATTTAAAAAAAAAAGGGGCTCTCCTTTTAAATCCAGAGGAAAACAATAAAAAAGCACAGGAGAGGTCAGCGGAGGTCAATGCAGCCTACTTGAAGATTTCTTTTTTCATGTGTTTCTTGTATTCTGTTTGAAGGTCGAGTGAGAGCACATAAACTCAAAATAAATCACCAGGCACTCCTGCTTTCTGCCAAATATTTGATAGAAAAGCACAGAGAGGAACACAAAGTGTCAGAGTAATACAGGAAAACTCTGGAAGACAACCAAAGAAAGATACTGGTGTGGGTGTTTCCGTGTTCAGGTGGATGGCAAAGGTCCCAGGTGACCTTGTTACCTAACAGGCAATGATGCTGCCAGGGCCGTGGACACTTCCATATCTTTTATAAGATGTTTTTTTAGGAAGAGGAGCAAGCAAAAAGGGGATTTGATTAACCAAACAAACAAAACATCACAATAGCATCGCTGTGTGGAGGAGAATAGTTGTACTCACTGTTAATGTATCTTTGAATAATAAAGTGCACTTGATTGATTGATTTTGTGTGACTCTGCACTTGAATTTTTCTCTGTCCCTTCATTAATGTGTTTGATTTTTCTCAGTCTGCTCCTGGTTATGTCTGCGATGTCTGCTGGTGACTCAAAAAATGTCACTTCACTAGTTGGTTTCTCGCTGCTTTTCTAACTTCGATGAAAAACCAAGCAGCAAAAAAATATCAACACAAACCAAAACATCCTCCATCCTGCACAGCAGTCCACGGGTCATACGAGGCTGCGCGCCACCGTAGTCCCACAATGGATCCAGCCCTGACCGCGGAGGCTGTGAGGCCCGTTCTGTGCCAGCACAGCGGAATTCTGCATCCATTCCCACACCGCCTCCAAATCCAAATCAATCCAAAAGTCCAAATCAGAGGTAGCATGAAGACGGATGTACTGTAGCTTCTGTAAACATGGAAGCACCTTAAACCTGTGTTCTTTCTCAATAAACACTTTCCTGATGACTTTATGGCCTCAATTGCTATACTGAGGTATGCTTATTAGCTAACAGCTTATCATAAGTGGGTTACCAACATGTGGTGTCACAGGATCCCCCCCACTCGTCACATCCGGTTTCAAAACACCAAGACTGCGACTAGAGGCGGCTACAGTAAGCTACTTGCATTAGTGTTGTCATGGTAGCTATAGTCATCTTTTATATACAGCCTATTATTTTTTCCATGGTAATGTTTTATCTTACTATATTTTATACTTTTATATTTCTCCTTCCTGACTTACCTGCCTCTTTAAACAGTCTTATCTGGTATAGCTTACCCACAAAGTGTGTCAATATTAAAGGTTATGAGGCTCAGGTGTTCCACCTGTTCTGTACTGGATTTATTTTTGGAGGTTTTCAATGTGCACAAACAATGTAGTTAACCTGGACTTACGTAAATCTGTATTGACAGAGATATGTGATACAGGCAAAATTTGCATAAAGTACAATGATATTTTCTGTGACATTTAGACTGCAGCCAGATGAGCTCGACCTCACTGCACGGTGTCATTACCACATATATACATCCATGGGTCATTCCAC
>JAVDPK010002144.1:125627-141806 GCA_034780415.1 Cichlasoma orientale
TAATCCGATTAGTCGACTAATCGTTTCAATAATCGATGACTAATCGACTATCAAAATAGTCATTAGTTGCAGCCCTAGATCTGACGAGTCGCCTACAGAGTGCCTTTGGGACGTGGTAACATCCCAAAGGCGCTCTGTAGGATCGACAAGTCGCCAAGTCTGCAGCAACTATGTGATGCTATCGTGTCAACATGGACCAAAATATCTGAGGAAATGTTTCCATGGCCCTGTTCAAGGTATGCCACAAAGAATTAAGGCAGTTCTGAAGGCAAAACTGGTCCAACCCAGAACTAGCGAGGTGTACCTAATGATGTGACTGGTGAGCGCATATAAACGCAATCCAAAAATGTTGTTACCCTCCATATTCCTGAGCTCATTTAAGATGGACAGAGGTGAAACAGACAACTCCCCTGTGGGCCGATCAATCAAAATCTGAAATTAATTTTGGAAACATGGAAACCAGGCTAAGGAGGAGGGGAAGAATCTAGTTTGTCATCAGTGCAGTCTAAAAGCCAGCATCCCTGCATTACTACACATGGCATTAGTGATGAAGTCACTATTAACAATATTAATATTAACACTATTTACATGTTTAGAGCAACACATTCTGCCATTATGACATCTTTTTAAAGGGAAAGTCTTACTTATTTCAGCAAGACAATGCCTAACCGCATTGGTCACACAGCATGCAGAGGCATTACAAGTTTTCTTACCTACACAAGCTTCCTGGTCGTCGTCCTCCCAGCCTTCCTTGCACTCGTCACAGTCCTGATTGGTTGCTCCAGTGCAGGTCTTGCAAGAGGAGTGGCATTCTGTAGGAGAAAGTGAAACCCAAATTTCCATCAGTACATGAAGGCTGGTGCAACAGCAGGTGCTTCTTTAGCTGAACTGAGCTTTTTTTTTTTTTTTTTTTTTTTTTTTTTTACCTGTGCACAGAGAAAAAGTGTCGTTCCTCACTTCGTTGAAGTAGCCATCAATGCAGTCCAAGCAGAACTCGCCGGTATAACCGTGCACACAGCTGCACTTCCCATTTCCTCCGCGTGTCCCGTCTCCGTCGCACATTCCATTTCCGTGACAAGGTCTGTCAGAGCCCCCCACACAGGCTGAAAATAAAGAGATAAGTCATTTTAGCAGTTTTAACCCAAATCTTATAACATGTTCTTGGGGTTAATCTTTTTCTTTACACAGCAGCTTCTGCCAGCCTCTCACAAGGGGTCGCCACAGTGGATGGAGCCGTATATTTGATCTGGCAGATTTTTAACGCTGGATGCCATTCCTGATGCAACCCCCAAGGGGGATTTTTGTCTCCTCGTGGTCTTGAACCAGGAAGAGACACTTTTGCATGCTGGAGAGGGGAGGGGAGTCCAGGCAGCGTGGAATGTTTTAAATGTAGGGCTACTTTTAAATACATTCACAAGATAGTTTAAATGTGACAAGCTAACTGAGCATGCAGGTGATTACTGAGAACTTTTGAATGGTAAATGGACTCATTCTTATATAGCACTTTTCTACTCTACTTTGAGCACTCAAAGCGCTTTATACAACATGCAAAGGAGTGGTTATTTAAAGAGTCCTCCTCATGCCACAGCTTCTATCTCTCAACTGTTGGCCACGCCTCTTTTATGCTTGAGTATAAGCACACTTCCATAACGGACACACCTCTACATCCTTGATAACAGGATGGCATCCTGCAGCCTCCTTTTTTCTCTCTCTCTCTCTCCTCCTGTTGCATTTTAGGAACTGCAAGATCCTTCAGCACAATTCATTTCTGGGTCACAGGCAGGAGGATGGAGGAGACGTGGAGGTGCAAATTAGAGGAATGAGAAAAGCCTTTTGACTTTGCAGTAAAGAGGGCGGACATGGTGACTTGGACAGCATCAGACAAATACAAAACTTGTAGGACCTGTGCGCTATTTATAATGAAGTTGAAGGGTCATGCAAATCAGGAGGACCCCCAAAATACAGGTTAAAAAAAGGGGGGAAAAAATTGGAGCACTGGAGGGCGTGTTGTAAATTCTCACCATTGCAGTCAGGTCCAAATGTCCCCTTTGGACAGCACACTTTGATGGTCTCGATGCAGAACCACTTGTACAGATCGGGATGATTTGTTTTCCTGTGTTAAAGCAGGGAGAGACGAGGTTTAACGACACATTACCACATCAAAAAATTAAAAACGATCAACTCTGAGTAGCATCTGCCATCGTGCATGATCGTCTGTCTGCCACTCATTAGGCCACAAGAATCTTCTTTTTTTGGCTGCCACTGAACCTTGACGGCACTTGCATCGACCCACCTCTTGAACCACCAAGTTTCGAAATGGTCCTCGTGCTCCTCTACCATATGGTTGCACTCAAAGCTGCTGCTTTCACACAGCCCCTCCACAATCTCCATCAGGCGAATCTCGCTGGGGTGGAAGGAAAAGAAGCAGGTGAGACAAGTGGAGATATTAGTTTGAAATGTGCCTCAAATGTATGAGAAGATTTAGATTTGCATGCAAAAAAAAAAGGGAGTACAAAAGCCTGCAGGTCTGGTGAAAAGTAAACAGCTCAGATCACAGGACCTGTGGCAGGGTGACCTGTAGCTTGTACTTGGCTCTGTCTCACCTCGTCTCATATTTAGACAGTTTCCTCTCCTCCCAGGCTGTGTTTCCGCCTCCAAAGTTCTGCTTTGCTGTTTTCTCAAAGCCCTGACACATAAAGCAGTCATTTTATTTTAGTTTTAACCAGAAATAGGATAGACCCTGCAATAAGGACACCCAGGCATCCTACATTAGGCTGGAGAGTACTCACATCAATACAATGAAAACCAACACAAAGAAGCACGTTTAGAAACGATCACCGACCTTGTTGAAGTTATCAGTGATTTGCTGGCAGGTATTACAGGCGCTTTTTAAATCCTTCTTGGCCTCAGTAACTTCAGAAAGTAAGACGAGAGTTACACAAGACAAAAGCCGCAGCAGCCGCAGCTCTGGACCGATGGACAGCATCTCAGCACATCAGTTCACACGCTTTCATATCAGCTTAACACTAATATTAAAGTGCTACAATGGCCGGACACATCTAAACGAGGTGCTCCTGACATTAAATTAAAGATAGCGTTATCTATGCAAAGCGTGACAAAGTGGTATTTACATGCCGGTTACATGAAAAAAAAACCCACGATGCTATTCTAGTTTTCCGCGTCAGCTTCTTGATCGAATTGTGGCTTGTGATAATTGGCTGTAATTGCCTGTCAATCAAAGAGAAAACCAATCGTGAGCCGCCACGCGCGGGACAAAAAAAAATCCATCCCCACGCGGAACATTCAGGAAGCCTAGCAATTAAATTTAAAATGTATTACTTTTTCCTTTTGGATGTGCTGTTTAATTAGGTTTCAATAATATTTCTGAACCGCCTTACTGGTTAAAAAAAAAAAGCCAACACTGTGGCCAAAATGAAAACATGTTGCGTGGTTTCGCTTCCTGTGTTTGCCGGAAGTGAATGACAGTTTTTTTCAGCTGTCATGGCTGAAAAGAGGAGTGTTTTGGGGCTGCCACTGTTGTTTGTATTAGCTTCTGTGGCTCTCTTGCATTTATTTATTTGCCCGTTCACTAAAGTTGAAGAGAGCTTTAACTTACAAGCGGCACACGACCTTCTGTATCACAGACTTGACTTTGACAAGGTAAGCATGCAGCCATTTCATGTGCTAGGAAGCTAAGAGGATACAGACAGCATCTGTGGATGCAAATGCAACATTTGTGGTACATATTTCCATTTATATATTTTTTGTTTTTAATAAATTTAAATTTTTACAGCCCCTAAGAGGTTAAATAGGAGGAAATTTTAGAGTGTGTAAAGCTGTGGTAAGACAAAAAAAAAAAGTTTAAGTCTTATTTTTAAAGAGGAAACAAAACAAGCTCTGCTGCTGTCCATCAAACCACACTCATGGAAGGGAACAGTGGCAAAAAAAAAATTTATCCTATGGGAAAACACCACATAGAATCACATCATGGGAATGATTAATTAGAGATGCTCCCGGTGACTAATTTCTTAGTCGACTAAACAAGAAAACAAATTTGGACTACCCAACTAGTCTAAGAAACACTCAGATATAAAGTTAAGTTTGAGGACAAGAAGAAACACTCAGATATAAAGTTAAGTTTGAGGACAATGGCCAAGGTCAAAAACTGTCTAAACAAAGGTATTTGAAACCATTAATTGCATTCTTAAATAATGAATCACACTTTAAATACTGCTTAACTGTGTGGCACCGTGCAACATTGAACATTAAACTGATGTTAAATATTTTATTGTCTATAGATTTTAATTTCTTGTGTGTACGCGATCTTTGAGAAGAAAAATGTTTTTAACAGCCTGTCAGAGAGCTGTGTACTTCCTGGGTGATGTCCTTAAAAACTAGAGAAATGTTGTACTCACCATTGCCCCACAAGGCTAAAAAAATTATGCATGTGTTAATTGTTAGTGTTGCACATCTGTGGTGAGTGCAGCTATAATTGCTCTGTTTATATTTGTATCTGTACACCCCAAAGATATTGTCTTTATCCTTGTAAAATAAAGTCCTTTTATTACTTTTTCAAGATTATCTTGAGCACCCGGGCTTGGAGGGAATAGTTTGTCACAGTAAGACAAACTGAGATAATATGGGGCTGTTGTTTTTTTGGGGGGGGGTTGCCCCCTAGGATAGGGGTGTCCTGCAGAGATCACATCAAGAGCACAATGAGCAATCCTTACACTCAGAGAATACCAATAAAGAACCAAGAAATAGCAAAAATACCTGCAGTAATCTCTACAACTTCCCAAGATTTTGGATCAAATAAAAACAAACAAAAAACTGCATTGCAAGAGAGTTCTGACCATATTATAACTGAGATGCTGTAGACAGTTTGTTTGTCCTGATAAAAGGGAAAAAAAATCCATGACATCTGGGTAAATTCCATCTCTTACTCAGAGTCATGTGATGTGATTATGATTGAAAACTACTTAAAGCAAGAGATTAGATAGTTTTCTCAACTGTTGTTTTGAAGCTTCTTGAAAACACAGAGAGAGAGGGGGCTTTTCTGTATGGCACTGTGTGTTTATAATATATTATATTTTCCTTTTCAGTATGACCATCATGAGTTCCCTGGTGTGGTGCCGCGCACTTTCCTTGGCCCGCTCTTCCTCTCCACCCTTTCCTCCCCTCTAGTTTTTCTGTCCTCCCTGCTGGATGCACCAAAGTTCTACACACAGCTTATAGGTAGCATACCATCTCACTTATTGCTGTTTATTATCCAAACCACGGAGATGTAAAATTTAATCCTTTAAAGAGATGTTAAATGTGCTGTTCCTTCTGCACAGTCAGAGCTTCCCTGGGAGTGTGTGTTATCGGTGCACTGTGGCACATGCAGAGAGAGGTGAGGAGGCAGTTTGGCTCCACGGTTGCAGACCTTTTCTGCCTGATCTGTGCTTCTCAGTTTCATCTAATGTTCTACAGCACAAGGACACTCCCCAATGTATTTGCACTGCCTATAGGTAACTATTATCATAAATTACAGGGTTTTAGCTGTTTCTTAGACTTAAATTAACAGCATCATAATGACAGCAAAATTCTCTAACCAGTTCTTATAGCATTCACATCATGGATGGCTCAGAGATATGGCCGGTTCATCTGCCTGTCTGCTTTGGTTATCATTGCGTTGCGCTCAGAGTTGTGCATCTTTTTGGGCCTCATGTTACTGATATCACTACTGAGCAGGAAGCTGGGGCTGCTGCAGCTGCTGAAGTACGCTGTTCCCGCTGGGATATTGTCATTAGGTTAGTGGATCATATATAATAAATACCATGTATGCCTAACAATATAAAAACATGCTGATCAGTGTTGTTTTTGCTTTCCTTTGTCTGCTGCAGTTCTGACAGTGGCTGTTGATACCTTCTTCTGGAGGAAGCTCCTGTGGCCTGAAGGCCAGGTTTTGTGGTACAACACTGTTCTCAACAAAAGTTCCAACTGGGGAATATCCTTTGATTTACTCGAGCACATTCCCATTTATTTAGCTGTTTATTGTTGTGGCCCTGAGTTTGGAAAAAACCCCAAAACATAACACACAGAAATGTGTATACATGGTAAGGGCAGGAGAGGAGGACTTTAAAAACGGGATTCAGAATTAGGACTTTGTAGACTAAAACTTTTCATTTCTGATCTAGGCAAAGAATATATCAGTTCAGTTTTATTTATATAGCAACAGTTCATAAGCAAAGTTGCCCCGAAGCACAAATTTCTTAGTTTCTAAGCCATACTTTGCCCTAGCAAGGGTTCCACTTTAGGTCTCGGTGGTCTCATGGCGATATATGCAGTAGCTCTGCCCCGTCTATCTGAACTCATTCCATCCAGCATGCTTTCACAGTTTGAAGGCACATTTTAATTTCATGATATCTTGAAAGCATGTTGATAAACATCATGTGGATGTACTTTGTTAAAATGTTCCTTTATGAGTCTAATCTCAATTTCCATCTTTTCAAGCTCGGTTTAAATTCAGGTAGGGATGTTGGTGAAAGTAGTATAGAAACAGGAAATGATATCGTTGCTGTTGCCAGGGTCTTGAAAAAAATATTTTGTCTCAGCGTTTCCTGTTTGGTGAAATGTTTGGCGTAAAATCACAACTTGAACATTTTAGATAACAGAATAGTATTTTATTTTTGGCTTATTATGGTTATCCTTGACTGTTCTCCCCAGTAAACCTCTCCCTTTCTCTGGTACTTTTACTCCGCTGTACCTCGCGCCCTGGGCTGCACGCTGCTCTTTGTTCCCCTCGGCCTCCTTGACAGGCGAATGATGTTGCTGCTGCAGCCTGCAGTGGGCTTCATTCTTCTCTACTCACTGCTGCCCCACAAAGAGCTGCGGTTCATCATATACACTTTCCCCGTGCTCAGTTTGGTGGCAGCACGTGGCTGTTCTTTCATGTAAGTTAAAACATACAATCCCACTATTGAGTTTTTCCCTTAAAGTTGACCTTGAAATTTGGAGGGAGTTGAAGCTGTTTCTCGTGTTCTTTACTTTTCCCCTCCATGTGACTTAGTTTGTGCAACTACCAGAAATCTTGGATGTACAAACTGGGTTCTGCAGTTGTGGTCGGCCAGCTGTTGGCAAACACAGCATACTCTGGTATTTGTCTCTATGTTTCTCACCACAACTACCCTGGAGGCAGAGGAATGCAGGAACTACACAGGCTGTTGCCAGCCTCAGCAGGTTGGAATCACTTGCAGCTAATTTTTTATTTTTTATTTTTTTTGCAGAGAACCCTCATAGACTTGGCTACACATTTAAAATCTGTTAGAAATGTATGAGATTAAGAATCCCGACTTTCCAGTGTACTCACAGTGTTACTTTATTTTAACCTCAGATGTCTTTGTTCACATCGACACCTACGCTGCAGAAACTGGAGTATCACGCTTTCTAGAGCTAAATAAAAACTGGAGGTTGGTGTTTTTATTTTGACCTGAAATGTGTCCAATATTCTCATCAGTTATTATAGTTTTATACTTTTCAGTTGGTCTTTTTTATTTTAACTTTGTTTTGAATTCAGTTTAGTATTAATTCTAGTCTGTCTTAGTTTTTATTGTTTGACAGTATTTCAATTTAGTTCCGTTTTCATTAGATTTACTGCCAGTATTACTTTCCATTTTCAACAGATATGACAAGCGTGAGGACTTGAACCCCACAAGCCCAGAGATCCAGATGTACTCACACCTACTGATGGAGGCTAATGTCACCAAGATACAGTTACTCCAGGACACCCATCAGCCTCTGGCCTTCATAGAAGGTTACAGGAACATTGCCTTCAATGTGTTTCACTTCCCTCCTGTCAGAGTGCATTTAGAGAGAAAAGCTGTGCTGATGGAAAGACTGCAGACTGGCCACTAAAAGTGTGACTTAAAAAGGAGTGTGCTGGATTTTTATTTTTTTTTTTTCTCTTGGTGACCAAAGGTGACAATTGCTGTGAAACCAGTGCTTTTATATAATAATAAAAAGTATTTCTCCAGCTATCACTGTGAATCTTTCATTTTTAACTGATCTGCTCTCATGCAAGGAAACAGATTACCACACTTTTCATTCCTCACCAACATCTGAGGTTTCTTTTTAGGTGAAACTACTTTGTCTTCTGAAGAACATCTTTCCATTGGTTAGCTCAGAGGATTTTTTTTTTAATAAGTTCACTGAACATTGGAGAAGATGTTTAAAATGAAAACATCTGGATTCTTGTAATCGTGCTTTAAGGCTGCATACAACTTCTCATTGAACTCCATGTTTTCTACAATAAACTGATAAGAACAAAACTCTGCTATATTGTGTAAGGAAAACCTTTATTTACAAATGACCAAAATTTGCATGTTTCCAGTCTCAATGCTAAAACATTTATCAAATTAGGTTAAGAAGTCATTTAATATAAAAATGTACAGTACATTGTTTTACTCAATAATAAACCCATAATTTAATCCCCTGGACATAAACTTAAATTGTGCTTAAGAGACAAATTTTATATTCCAAACAAACCCCATTATTCAGAAAATACAGCAATATTATACATGCTCTTATTAAAAACATTTCAGCAAGTAAAATAAAAAAAAAATCTAATTCTAAATGACAGTACCATGAGCCACAAATTCACAATGAAAATTAAATAATATAAACTTAAAATATCTCTGTCACAGCATTTATTTATTTTTTTGGGCCATGTTTTCATCCAGAAAACAACTCTGTATCTTTAATCCATAGTATTCAAAAAGCATCCTGACACGCAATTTCAACAATATTTACAGCGTTTTGACCTGAAGTAGTTTTGGATAAGGCACAAGGAGAGAGTAGACAAAAGAAAAACATTGATTTTATAAGCGGACACGTTATCACCAACCCCTACAGCTAGAAAAACCCTCCCTCCCTGATACACTTCTGAGACTTCTCATCACAACAGCTCCAAAGTGTTTTTAACAGTAGTACACAGAATACAATAAAGCCTCATCTGGCCTTTGCATTGGAAAAAAAAATCATCAATCAGTGTATTAAATGATATTTTACATTTTGCCCAACAGAACCCCACCCCCATTTCACAGCTATGCAACTTGGTCCTTAATAAAGGGTTTTCAAGTTAATGCTCAACAAAACAATAATGATCAGTACTGAAAATAAATCAAAGGGAGGTTGACCTTGAGGAACAGCAGACCCTCCATGTTTTCCAGCAAAGGTCTGGGCTGATTCAGGGCACAGTTGACACTAGCTGTGCTGAACAGTGTCTCTGCTGGGACGATGCTCGGAGGGCAACCCACGTAGCGGGCAGCTACTTTGGCAAGATCGGGCCATAGGAACTTTTTCAGGTTCCAATAGTCAAGGGGGTCACAGCTTTGATCTAGTATGTCTTCCTCAAGGTACTCCAGCACTGCCAGCTCCGAGGACTTCGGCTTGTCCTCATTTTTAATCTTTTGCCTGATGTCAGCCATCAAGGACCAGAGGTTGTCCTTGTTTGAATCGGAGATGCTGGATGAAATGGCGGCCTCGTTGCAGCCGTTGTGCAGCAGAGGCTTGACTGCGACTGAGGTAGAACAGGACAAGTCCAGCTCCCGGATCAGGTCTTGTTTACATCTTTCAGCTTCTTCCTCCGTGAACAATGAAGTTTTGTATCGTGGGTCCAGCATGGTTGCCCAGATGTATCGAGGGTCGTGAAGAGTTGCAGACATTTTGCTTACCATCGCTTCCTTTAGAGACTTGAGCATGTTGTCTATGCCCACGGTCTCATCAAACAGCAGGTCTATTTTTCTATTGAGAATGTGAATGAGTGGTATCACTTGTCCCAGAGTGGCAGTGCGGTTGCTCATCTCCCTGCAGGCGACTTCGAAAGGTTTCAGTGCATTGCAGACCGACAGCATTACTTCCCACTGATCGCAGCTGATCATTTCCCTGAAACTGCACTCGATCGACATCTCGTCGATGGCTCTCTTTTGCTCAACCAGGCGCTCCAGCATGAAAAAGGAGGTCCTCCATTTGGAAGGAACATCCTGAATCAGCTGGTTCTCTGGCAGCTGGTGGACCCTCTGGAGCTCGGCCAGCTTCTCCTTAGCCTTCGCTGAGCGATGCACACGTTCACAGATCTTTCGCGCAATACTCAGAAGGTTCTGAACCATCCTCTGGCTCTTTATGGCTTCGCTTACAATGAGGTCGATAGTGTGTCCAAAACACTGCATGGTGACGTGGCCGTGGTCCTCCAAGGTGTTTTTGATGGTGGTGTTATCTGTTACAGTGAACCCCTTTTTCAGCCCTGATGAGGTGATCCAAGAATCCCACAGATACTCGAGCTGCTTTGGGATGTCATGCATATCGTGATCAGAGTCTATTTGTGAGACACTTAGGAGAGCAGAACAGTGAAAGTCTTGACCTTGGGGTCTGACACTTGACTCGTATGTCGCCCAGTGGGCAGTAAGGGTTAGGTATTCCCTTGTCTGGCTACTGACCCAAATACTTGTTGTGAAGTGGACAACACCACCTTCTGCCTCTTTCAGGTGGGTCAACACAACATCCTTTACCCTTTCGTACATATCTGGTATGGCAGTGCTGGTAAAGTAAGAGGAGGGTGGTAGAGAATACTGAGGCTGGAGGTACTCTAGCAGTCTGTTCAGTCCAGCATTCTCCACCACAGCTGATGGCTGAAGATCCAGTGCGAGCATTTCTGCAATAAGTTTGGTGATTTTTTTGGCAACCGGGTGGTGTTCATCAAATCTCTCACGGTTCTGTTCCGTTTCATAAACAGAAGTGTCCATGAGCTCTTGTTTAACATGAATTTCAGCAGACGGCACATCACCTGAGATAGTATTGTTACTTTCAAGAACATGTCCATGAAACCTCTGCATGTGCCTGAAGAGGCAGCTTGTGCCGAGGTTTGTAGTCTTTTTGCCTCTGCTAATTGTGCGGCTACAGTGCAAACAAACCACCTTTGTAGGGTCAGCAGGCGAAATGGAAAAATGGTTCCACAGTTTTGAAGTCTTTTTACTGAAAACAGGCAGGGTTTGTGTTTTTTTCTCAATGACAGGGCTCTCAGTTTCTTTGGCTGAAACTGGATCTGTTGCAGTGAGATTGGTGTAAGGATGAGGGGAAGATTCCTTATCATCTGTGCTTTTTTGGTTTTTGAGGACATCTGGGTGACGTCTCATTAGATGCCTCATTAAGCAGCTTGTACCAAAATCGCCCCGTTTCCCCCGACTGATGACACACGGACAGTAACGGCACAGTGCTTTTAACTGGTCAACTGGTGACACTATGAAATGGTGCCACACTTCTGATTTAACCCGTTTCATGATCTTTTTGTTTTGCTGAAAAACTGAATGATCCTGATTGAGGCTGGGGCCTTCAGAGAGGTCACATGGTGATGAAGGAAGGGGTGTATCCTCCCCGTGAGTTTTGAAGGAGAGGTTGAGTGAGGTCTCCTGCCCTGAGAGATTAATCACCTCATCAGATTCTTCCTTAATATCCATGCTTTCCTCCATGCTTTGGGGTAGTTCATCTGATATGGTTTCTGGCGAGGATGGAAAAAGGGGTGACTCTTTTTTGAGTTCCAGTGAATCTTGTAGTTGAGTGCGGGACAACAGTGAGGGAGGGTTGGTATAGGGCGGTGGAATGTGATTTCCCTGTCCGTTCTCCTCAATTACAACCTCTTTGTGGGCCCTCCACATGTGCCGAATAAGACAGCTTGTCCCCAGATCCTTTCCATTTTTACCCCTACTGAATTCATTCATGCAATGGATACATACTGCTTTGGAATTGTCAGCGGGTGACAGGTAGAAATGTTTCCATACAGCTGACCTGCGACGGGAGCTAGAGCTTTTTGGGGTCCCTGGAAGGCGCTCAGGCCCTCCGTCTGACATGTCTTCGGCGTTGTTTTCACTGGAATGTGAGGATGGGAGGGTGCTGCACACGGTGTCAGCATTGGCATATGGTTCTAGTTTTGGTTCGACTTTGGGTAACACTTCTTTGGATGACAGGTCTGAATTTTCAGCTGAGGAGGTGGACGGTGAAGTGTTCTTTGAGGCAGAGCTAACAATGCTATTTGTCAAGTCTCCGTTTTTTGGTGAGTTTGGGGAGGGAGGTATCAAAGATGAGGCAAGAGGGCTAGTCAGATTATTTGAGGATGCGTCGGCTCCGTCTTGCAAAAGCACAGTGGGGTGAGCCCTTCGTACATGCCTCATTAAACAACTCGTGCTGAGGTCTTTTTCGTTCTTACCCCGACTGAACTCTTTCATGCAGTATAAACAGATTGCTTTGGTACTGTCTCGTGGTGATATGCAGAAATGGTTCCATGCTGGAGATTTTTTCCTTGGGTTGGTCTGACTCCTCATAGATGACAAAAGGCTCTGAGTGACAGCGTCCATGGCAACATCATAAAGGGTGCTTGTGTATCCACTTAGTAAATTGCTATACTCATCACCATCTCTAGTTACAAAAGGGCCAACTGAGCTACCAAAGGGGAGTCTGTCATCATCCTGGGTTTCTTCCTCCATTCCATTTGCATCCTGGATCTCCCCCTTGACAGGTTCACTCAGTTCACTGCCGTTTTCATACTTTTCGCTCTCTGCATTTCCCTCAGTATCAATGTTTAGGCATTTATCTGAAAGAGTGGGAGAAGCTGCAGCACTCTTATTCACTTTGTCTGTCTCCAACAGTCTGTCACCCTGAGAAGATAAATTGAAACAAGGGAGAGAGTCATTATCCAGTGTTATTGAGGAGCAAGCAGGTGACTTTGCATCAGCAGTTTCATGAGGGTTAATGCTGTAGGATTTGAACACGTAGCCATCCTGCCCTTCAATTTTCAGGCAGGTCCCTTTTGCCTCTCTTTTTCTGCGTTCTATGGAGCCATTAGGTTCACTGACCATTTCCTCGCTCATATGTGAAACCTCTTCCTCCCCATCCATGGCAGCAGCCCAAGGGTTTCTGTAGAATAGTCAGGTCTGCGGTGTCAAATGCAATCACTTTTTTCAGATGTAGTCATCGATACAGCAGCTCTCAAGCAGGTGTTGGGATGTGGGTATTGCCGTCCAGGACACAGAGTGCGTGCTCGTCCCTCTCCATTTATGACTGGAGTAGCTCCACTCCTCTGTACAAGACCTAGAAAAAGGGAGAAACACAACAGATCAGATAAGAGTATTCTAAAAAAATAAACAAGATTCCAAAAACCAGTAATACAAGCTACAACCAATCAATTTTACTTTCATTTTTATTTTCCAAACTTATTGCTTTATACAGGTTTCAGCCACAGGAAAGCGTAGAGATTAAAAGTCAAAACCACTTCTGTAAAATCAAGTTTCATTAAACTTACATTTGACGACAAAAACAGACCACACTGATTTGCATCTGCAAGAACTGTTGTGATAATAAACATAGAAAATTTGATTTTGTATATACCTAAACCATAAACCATCCCCTGAAGACTGTTATTTTTTTTTTTTTTTGTCTCTGTTGGAATACATCCTTCCATGTTGAGCTGAGCCTTCCAGTACTCAGGTGCAGCTTGCACTTTCATGGATCTTTTTGGGATCCAGGCTCACGTATTGCATCATAGTTTTTAAATGGAATGGGCTACCTAGAAAATTCATGAGAAGAGCACCGCTCAAAGTTTATTCCATAGAACTACTGCTTCATGGGATCACCTTTCAGCTACAACTGAAAATGTGAAGTTCCACAGCCATGCTGCTTAAAACTTAAAACAAACAAACAAAAAACCTCAAGTAGATCCTTGAGTATGTAGACATTTTATTATACTAGAATACTTAAGCAGCTCATGAGCAAAAAACAAAAAAACTGTACAACTGTAATAACCTATTTCATAATATCAGGATTTTTCTGGTCACTGGTATAAGAGTATGATGATCTGCTATAATGCAAGTGAAGTCTATACATATATGTACATATGTAGTTGCTACAGGCAAGTGAAAAATTAAAGGGAAAAAACATAAAACCTCTTATTATACTATTGGCCGCCATATGCTGCTATTGGGTATTTTCATGGTAGCTGTCTAACATCGGTCCAAAATCTCCTTTGAGCGCTATATTCAGTAACTAGGAAAGCCACAGCATAGAATTCATTCATCATTTTAATATTCAAATGATTCCTGTTACCCTCCCAGGCCCTATTGGTGGAGGCATTTTCATTCTAAAAATGTGTTAAAAGAATCCAACCTGGCTGCAGACATAACAGGCTGTGCAATCAGGTCTAATGTGGTTCATTAAGAATGACAAGTGAATGTTATGTCTCTTTACCATTAAAATAAATTAGGGTAAATGCTGAAGTAAAAAAATTCTTAACTGCAGAACTCACTGAGTGTCAACACAAAAATATGTGCATCCAAAATACATCAGCTCTGAAGACATTAGCTTAGGTACACAGTTTTCACTCAAACGCACATTTGTTTATTTTAAATTGGTACTTTCTACCAAAGGATAAAACAAAAAGAAAGAAAAAAATTTATAAATATTTAATTAAAATTAGATTTAAATCTTACGATAAGAATGTGGACAAAACAACCGAGTGTAAAACTAAACATTAATTCATGACGTGGCTTTTAAATGTAACAAAATAACCCAAGATATTTTCTACGTGATCAGTGGCAACCAGTTTTCCGGGTTTGGCTAAAGCGCTAGTCAGGAAGATGCGAGAGGACAGCAGAAAATAGCCAACGCTAACTAGCCTTCCATCCTCACTTAACACTAAACTTGTAAATGGGTATCTACACACCGGCTCTCGACTCAATCCTCAATAAACCGAAAACCACACTTAGCAATAAACTTGTGCGACCTATATAACATAGTACAATCAACATTACTGTTTAACATTAGCCTACATCACCAGTAAACACCACGGTGGCTATCCTGGCGCTAACTGGGCTAGCCGCAAGGCTAATAAACAGACAAAAACCCCACACAGACACAACACTTCGCTGGCGTGGATTTGTAGGACAAAAAAGAGCAGCTTTTACAACTATCTTATTAACGCTGCATTAGACTGAGAACCACGTTCAGTACATTTCGGATCGCACCATGACTGCTAGCTGGTTAGCTGCCAGCTAGGCCACACACAGGACATACTAGCTAACCTGGCGAGGCAGAACCCAGCCGTGGCAACACACGAACCACACGGGATCCGAATCAGACCTAAGCTCACCGCGACGTCCTCACCGCATTCAACCCCTTTTCCAGACGCACACACAAGCACAGCATACTTACTGTTAAGTACGGCGGCTTGTTCGCTGGGTTTCGGTTCCTAAACGGTTAAATATGACACATTTGATTGATCCGGAGGGGGGTTCACTTTTGTTGCTTTTGTCTCCTGGTTTGCTAGCAGTTCGCGTTCGGCCGAAGCAGCTCCACACAGCGTCGGACGGAAGGAACAGGTTTTAATGATGTCACCGGGCACTGGGTCTCCACTATGGCCAAGGGGGTAATAAATTTAAGTATTAAGCTGCATAACACAGTGTTTTACTTTGTCTCTTCACTCATTATAAACTATTATGTTTATTATAATGATCCATTCAGCGACATATTGTGACAGGACGCCATACCCACAGTTAACTTATCGACCCAGGTACACTATATAACTTATTTGCGCCGTAATTATGATCATAATAATTAAATTTTTAGTAATTTACTTAGGCTGCCTGCAAACTTAGAAAACAAATATTAGCGAAATATAACACATGCGGTTGATAGATAATATATAATTTATAACAAATCAATGAATTAATGACTTTTCGTGTGTGTTGCGTTCACGGTCCGGAGCGTTACATTGGGATCCGAACGTAAACGTAATATCCAAAAGCTTTTTTTTTTTTTTTTTTTTTTTTATCGCTGCTAATGATTTCTTGACATTAAAAAAAGACTTCTGGGCCCGGCGGACCGGTCACTGGGGTGGGGCATGTTGTTCTGCCTGTGTCCTCCAGCCTGTCCTCTGTTACCAGAAGAGCAAATAATAACCCCGGTGCATGACAGACAGGCATTGCACTTTGAAACTCCTGTTTTCCGCTGCTCATATGACTCGACAGGCACGGCCCTCAGAGAGAAAACAGATATGTCTCAGCTTTACTCACACACTGCTACTGCCCCTATTCGCGCATTGTTCGGTTTGCAGCTTTGTCTTTGCAAAGGCTAGTACGGTTCTTACAAAAGGCAACG
>JAVDPK010002144.1:141816-165392 GCA_034780415.1 Cichlasoma orientale
CGCACTGATTGTGTGACAGATGGGCTTGTGTGTGAAATCTACGACTCACTCACCACAGACATGACCTCCAGCGTCACACGTAGAGCGGTGCGTACGGGTGGGAGTTGTCTGGTGAAACGCATTGTTGTGTTGGGGGATGATCCGTTCGTACTGCTGCTGGTGCTGCTGCTGCTCTTTCTGCTATTTGCCCCCCTGCTCGACTGTGGCTAGCAAGTGACCCTAGCCTATGAATGGCCCACACAGCAGATACTTGTGTCCGTTCTGTAGAATTTAATATCGAAACTTCACAGGCACCAAGCAGGCTTCTTCCTCTTTTATTAACAACTGAAAAGAGCCCCGTATCGCCCGTTGGATGAGAACACTGTGCCCGGAATTAGCGCCACTTAGTAGGCCGTTTTGCCATTGCTTTGTAGGGCTGCTGGCTAGCAAAACTGTTGGTGAATACAAGGTATGTGCTTGGTTTTATTTGCTTTGCTGCGGTTGGCGCTTTGGCGAAAAGGAGGCATCCAGTGCAAATGCAAAAAATGTGTCAAGCGTTAACTAGCTATCGGATGGCCTTTTAAGGCGCTATTGTTTTTTTTTTTTCTTCTTTGACGCCATTTGCTCCGTTTAGCGGACGATTAGCTCCTTCTGCTAGTTAGCTGGCTAGCCAATGTTATTGTTAGCACCTTGGCCACTTTGGCTGCGAGTCCTTATTGAAAAGGCATTACACCTCTGCAGAAAATGGGCCAGTGCTAACTCCTGCGCACCCATATTGCCCCGTGTGACCGCCTCCCTCCTCCATTTAAATGCATCGTCTCATTGACAAAATTGTAACGTAAAAACTGGCTGCTACGTTGCAATTCACAACACAGCTAATCGGTGTGTTCTGAGGCAGTAACATCAGTGAAAACTGGAAGTTTCTTTTGCTTTTTTAGTCACCAAAAACTCCACTAAAGCACTTTCCAACATATTTAAACCGCACAGTGATGAACTTTTTTTGTGTTTTGGTTCACAAGACATATGTTGGAATAAGAAGAGATTGCTTGTCAGTGAAACGGGGACATTCATCTTACCAGACGTGGTTATTTTTTAATCTTATTTGCAGGTCACACAATATTTTCGTCGTGATAATCTCACGCAGTGTTGACCATAAATGAATGTGCTCTCCATCAAAAAATGCTAGTTTCAGTGAATTAAGATTGGCTTAAATTTGCAGTGATAATGATGGTGTTTAAATGTGAAGTTGTGTAGGTGAAATGCAGTTGTCATGATCTTTATTTGAAAATTCAACTTCTTTATTAGACGCTTTAAAGCATCAAAAGCATAAAAATTGTGGGGTCACACCGTTACAGGTGTCTTAACTGCAGTCCTTTCCATCTGTCTCCACAGCAACACGGAGCGTCAAGATGAAGAAGAAAGTTCGGCAGCACCGGGTTGCGGTGCAGAGGCCGCCATCTCCTATCAAGCCCTCTCCCAACAAGCAGATCTTGACTTATGCCCAGGCGCAGCGCATGGTAGAGTTCGAGCTCGATGGTCGCATCCACCGGCTCAGTATATATGACAAGCTGGACGTGATGTCGGATGATGACCCCATGGTGCAAGAGATTATGGAATGCACCAGCAATAAGGAGAATGCTGAAAAGTCCAAGCAGCAGGTCCTCCTGAGGTCAGTGAGACTGAAAAATAAAGAGAAGAAGAATGCCGCACTTGGCATCACAGGCCATGGGGAGGGAGGTGGACACCACACTGGTTGCCATGCAGGCCCAAAACTTCCAGAACCTAAATTTCGAACTGTAGAATATAACCTTCCAGCCGTTCCTAAACGCCCAGCTGCCTTTTATAAATACACAGAGAAGACAGAGGAAGAACTAGATGAGGAAACAGAGTATGACATGGATGAAGAAGATTATGCCTGGCTGGATTTAGTCAATGAAAAACGACGAAGCGAAGGGGTTAGTCAGGTGTCTAACAACGTTTTTGAATTCCTTATTGACCGCTTTGAGAAAGAATTGTACCTGGAGAGTCTGGATAAAGGGAGTGAAAGGCAATCTCCCATTGATGATGATGCCGTCTGCTGCATCTGCATGGATGGAGAGTGTCATAACAGTAACGCAATCCTGTTTTGTGATATGTGCAATGTGGCCGTGCACCAAGAATGTTATGGAGTGCCCTACATTCCAGAGGGTCAGTGGCACTGCAGACACTGCCTCCAGTCGCCAACTCAGCCAGCAGAGTGCATCCTTTGTCCCAACAAGGGTGGAGCAGTAAAAAAGACTGACGATGACCGCTGGGGCCATGTAGTCTGCGCCCTCTGGGTCCCAGAGGTAGGCTTCTCCAATACCACCTTCATCGAGCCCATCGACGGTGTCAGCCAAATTCCTCCAGCACGCTGGAAGCTCACCTGCTACCTCTGCAAGGAGAAAGGTGTCGGCGCATGCATCCAGTGCCACAAAGCCAACTGTTACACCGCCTTCCATGTCAGCTGTGCCCAAAAGGCTGGCCTCTTCATGAAGATGGAGCCAATCAAAGAGGTGACAGAAACAGGAGAGCCCACCTTCTCTGTGAAAAAGACAGCCTACTGTGGAGCCCACACACCTAATGGGTGTGTGAGGAGACCTCTTACTATCTATGATGATTCCAGACCCAGAAATGGACTTTGTAAGAAAGGGGACAAGGGGAAAGGACAGTCAAAAGGAAAACAGAAAAGGAAGAGTAAGAGCAAGAAGCCTGATCCTGAAGTGGAAAGCGAAGCTGCACCGCCTGCTACTGTGCCTACTTTTCCTGCTCACAGGTACACTTACGAGCTGAATTGTGATGTAAAAGGTTAATTTCTTCTTGTTTCCTCTTAGGTTTTCATAACTGAAAAACCCTAGCTGCCTTTCTTTGTTTACTTCAGTGTCCTTTAATAGGAAATAGTTTTGTTCTTCTAAAAAACCAAACTATTTTTCATTCCTCTAGGTTGCAAACCATTCTGAACCAGGTATCAATACAGAAGAAGAAAGCATTTGTGGAGCTGGTCCTCAATTACTGGAGACTGAAAAGGCAATCCAGGAACGGGCTGCCCCTAATCAGACGCCTTCAAACAAGACTGCAGTCACAGAAGAATGTGCAACCGGTTTGTTCATCTGTCAGTTAACCACACAAGACCTGTAGTATTCATGTAGCTGTTTTTAACCAAGGTTTTCAGATATCTTGTCTCATTCTTTGTACAGTCAGAAATTATGCTTTTGTTACATTTTAATGTTTTTATTCAACACTTTGTTGCTTGTGTTGATCAGATTTTTGACCATGCTGTGTGAGTAAATAGCATTTTGCTGCCAAATGTGATCTATGTGCCAAGTAAAAGAATTGTCACATATAAATATTTGTTTCTTGAGAAATGATAAATTGCGCAAGTTGATCATTTTCCTGTGTGTTCAGTTCTTACATGTGTCTATTTTTATTTACATGCGTTTCCCAGAGGCAGAGTGAGGAGGAAAGCAGGGCACTTAAGGAACAGCTGAAGGAATGGCACCGCCTCCGACACGACCTGGAGAGAGCCAGACTGCTGCTGGAACTCATTCGCAAGAGGGAGAAGCTCAAGAGGGAAGAGGTGAGAGAAGGGGGCTGAAAATGATACACGGATGGGTAGAGTTCTGCCTGTCTTAATATTTTAGAGAAAAAGTTCAAAGAAGAAAGAACCGTGATATGCTTACTGTTATCTTTTGTGTTGTGTTGTAGATCAAACTGCAGGAGACCCTTCTAGAGATGCAGTTAACACCCTTTAGTATTTTGCTGATCGCCCTCTTGGACCAGCTCCAGGCAAAAGATCAGGCCAGGATCTTCACCCAGCCTGTCGATGTCAATGAGGTGATCTGCAGCAGATACGCGAACACTTTCTATCATTCTGTCATTGCATTTGTCCACACAAAAACTTCCGTTGTGTTTTCCTTTGGATGTTACAAATTCGTCATAACCATTGGCAGGTGGAAGGATATGGTTAGTAAAAGTTGTTGCAAAATATTGGCAAACCTCTTTCTTTGTTGCTACATGTTAATTACTGTTAATTATTCTGTGCAGAAGTTTAAAGCTGCAGCCTTCTTTCTGGCTCTGCCTTGTTTGTGCATTGCTGTGCATTCACTAATGAAACATGCAAATAAAACACAGAATACCACATAGTATAGTGGATGAGAAAATAAGTGCAGACATGATCGTAGGAAGAGCTGTAATGTCTGAGAGCACCCCGGCAGCCAGATATTTAAGGTGCATTCTACAAGGCTATTGTTCTGTCATATACATACTGTTGGAGTAGTGGCAGCTCATATTAAACATGGCCAAAGTTTCAGATAATGAGGTCAGCATATGTACTAGTAATCCCTGTGAGCCAGTCACTCAGGCTTCAGGCTGCTTTAAACAGTTTAGTTTTAGACTTTTTTACTACTCCTGGGATTCTTATGGCCAAATCACAAATCAGCCTGCCATTCATATATTTTGTTTGCGAAGGGCAACCAATCACAAGAAAGTTTGCTTATAGATTATTCTGAACTGTGAACCATGCAGAGCTACTCTAGTTGAGCCCAAGAATAATAGCATGTATTTAGAAATGATCATAATTCAATTCAATTTCATTTACATAGCGCCAAATCACAACAAACTGTGGCCTCAAGGTGCTTTATCTTGTAAGATAAAAATCCTGCAATAATTACAGAGAAAACCCAACAATCAAAATGACCCCCTCCGGCAGAATCAGGCTCGGGGAGGGGCAGTCATCTGTCGCAACCGGTCATAATGGGTCCCATTAAAATAATTAAAAACATTTTAGCTGCCATGCTGGTTGATAAAACCTCAAACTTGACTTTCTGGTTTATATTTCAACACTTTTCCTTGTTTTTTTCCTTTAGGGCCTTTTCATGATTGTTAGATAAGTCTACCAGAAATGGTAAAATTGGCATAGCACATTTGTGGATCAATTAAAAACTACTGTATTCTAATAAAGCAGATTTTACTTCTGGAATCAACACAAAGTGTAAACTTCTTCTCATGAAATCATTGGCACACAAAGCTACAGCTCTTTCTGTTTGTTAAATGTTGCACTTGAACAGCCAGCAGACAACTCCAGTCATGAGTCGCTGTGACTCATGTTATAAATTGCCCCCCCACCCCCACCCCCACCCCCCGGAAAGTGTTGAGCAGTGTGACTTCCTGGTAGGGTGAATGTGTAACTTGAGCTCAGGGTCTGTTGCCAGATTGTGATGCTTTGGAGGTGAAGGGTGCCTCATCTCATAAGCCCGGCTAGCTCAGTCGGTAGAGCATGAGACTCTTAATCTCAGGGTCGTGGGTTCGAGCCCCACGTTGGGCGCAGCTTTTGATCTGGAGCCTGTTAGATTAGGACTTGTTATAGTCTGGAATAGTGTTATTTGACAGTGGGTGGAATATCTGCACGGTTTAAATGTTGTTAAGAATCCTTAATTAAAATGTCAAGTACAAAATTGGCTTCATTTTTTTTAAACATTATTAAAAGTAATTTCTGATGCTTTCTCACAGGTGCCTGATTATCTCGACCACATCAAACACCCAATGGACTTCTCCACCATGCGCAAACGCATCGATATGCAAGGCTACAACAACTTTGATCAATTTGAGGATGACTTCAACCTCATTATTGATAATTGTATGAAGTATAACTCAAAGGACACCTATTTCTATCGGGCTGCCGTGCGACTCCGAGACCAGGGCGGGGCCTTGCTCAGAAAGGCCCGACGAGATGCGGAGAAAATCGGCTTTGATACGGAAAGTGGCATGCATTTGCCAGACGCTCCTGAAGTCAAAGCAGCACCATCATTTTCTTGGGAGGATGGTAAGGGCAGAACATGCCCCTCTAAAGAACTAGTTATAAAATGGGTTGAGCTCAATTGTTTCTATCTTCTACTGATTCCTTTTCTGTTTTTAATTCTCTTTTTAGTGGATCGTTTACTAGTGCCAGCTAATCGGGAGCATCTGTCTCTGGACAAGCAGCTACAGCAGCTACTTGAGAAGTTTGATCTCACCTGTGCCATGAAATCCAGCCCTTCCCGCAGCAAGCGGCTCAAGTTGCTTAAAAAGACCATCAATGATGTGCGCAATGAAGTGAGCCTGAAGAGAGTTCTGCCCTCTCACCATCACTGTTCTGCCTCCACATCGCCATCAACTTCAGCATCGTCTTCAACAGCTCCCTCCCTCCCAGAGCTGAGTACAGCTAAGGAAGAAAGACTGAAGCCCAACGGGCACTTCTCAGAGGATGAGGGTATGTGTGAATGGCTTTATTCTGAAGTTAATTGTCCGTTTAACCCTTTGGTCATCATAGTCTCTGTGATTATAAAGCGACTTATGAGCACAGGTCAGAGGTCAGACCTTAGCCTTAATCTAGCCCGACAAAGCCAGGTGGTCACATGATGTCCTCTCTTTTGAGTGTGTCTGAAGCACGGGAAAATAACAATATCATTTCTTTCTGGTATAGTTAAACTTGTAAATTGTAAACTTGTAACTGTTGTATACAAGTTTCTCACATGACGCCACGTGCACATTGCTCAAGAGTTGTGTGCCATATTGGATGTGATCCAAACACTGGTTCTGGGGGGGAAATGTGTATTCCCTGACCAGTTGGCGAGTGGTTCCTGGAGGTTGCTGGTGACCGCTGGGTGAAATCGGTCACAAAGAGGGTGCTGCACCAAAAACCTCCTTGTGATTGCTTTGGTCACAAGCAGATTGCATAATAATAATTTTATGCATCACAAACATTTCTGCTGGTTTCACAACAGAAATGTCAGCTGAATTTCAGGAATCTCGTTCAGGGGTTTGTAAAATGAAAAGTAAAGTCATCATTGCTGGAACATGTGACCAAAAAAAAAAACTGAAGCAGAAGAGAGAGAAATTGGTGCATAAAAATTGACCCAAATGCAGGAAAAAGAAGTGGCTGATGCTCAGACACTCTCCACCCGCTCCCCTCTAATTTCAGTCGCAGAGATTTTCCGTGCTTTAAGCACACCACTAGTATATTTTGACAAATAAACAGTGGCTCCTTTAAAAAAAACACTAAATATTTATTGCAGCCGTGGCATTTTCTAGCAGGAGTGGAAATAGGAAAAGCATTTCTTTTGCTTCAAGTATAAAAATACTGTGTTTTTTCATTTTTATTCAGGAAGAGTTTCACACACGGACTTGGGCAAAAAAAAAAAAAAAACTCACTGCCTTTGATCTATGTAAAGGATGGCTAAACTTTAAAACTAGAATTGTTCAGAGAGCTTACTGATACACAAAACAATTTGTAAAGTCTTTATTCCAAATCACTGAAGCGTATCGGAACAACTTGAGGTGGACTTGGCAGTGGTGGTTGTGCTTTAGCATCAGATAAAAGGTGTTATTGGTAAATCCTGAAAACACTCATGTGTTTCCTCTTGGAACTCATCCCTGAATGGGTCCACGGAAGCACCATTGTCAACATCTATGGAAAATAACTTTCCAGCATCACTGGTAGCATCTTTAGACATGGCCACACACGTGCGGGCACACACACACACACACACAGTGTGACTGCAGTGGCTTCCTCAAGCTTAAAGCCACTTAATGCAGTGAAACATGGCGATTCAGAGATGGCGTTATGATGTGCTAGTGGAAAGGAAAAAGTCATTTTCCTCTCATTTCTTATTTATAAAAGGGCCCCTGTTTATGCTAAATAGTGCTTTGTTTTACTTATATGATAAACTCAAGGCCACGTAATAATGTGCAGCGTCAGCGTTTGTGCAAACACAAGGACAAAGTGGGCATTGCGGCACATTATGACTCTTGGATTACATTTTATTTTTTATGAATCAGTGTAGGCTGAAAATAGTATTGACTCGGTGAGTTGATAGTTATTAGTTACTGTCAGAACTCTGTATAATGATGAAACTTACCACTGTTTATGCTTTCATTGTATGCTAACCCACAGGAGATAAGTCTCTTCCTCCTAAACTGGAGCCATCAGACACCATACCTCCCCTTATCCACTCAGACACGGATCCCGAACCCCCCACCCTCAAACCAATAGACGCCGCCCCAGACTGTGAAGACAAGACTCATGGCAAGCGAGCCAGGCTGGATGGGGAAATACCAGACCTGCTCTCCTCTACTGCACGCCTCAATGGCCACGCACATGACAGCCTCCAGGACCCTTTGTTGGAAGGGGATGTGAGCGTTGTGGCCACGTCGACCCTCGCCGAGCCCACGGGCGCAGTCAACCGCAGGACTGCCGTTCTCTTCCGCAAGTCGAAGACCGCCAGCCCGCAGAAGCTCCCCAGGAGCGGGGACGAAGGGTGCGACAGAGCTGACAGAAAAGAGGGCGAGGAGGAGCAAGATGAAGATGGTGCACAGCTAGGTTCCAAATCCTTCCTGTCAGTGGTCATACCGAGGCTGGAGACTCTGCTTCACAGCAAGAAGAGGAAACACAGCGGCAGCAGAGATACAGAGGAGGAGGGAGGAGAGGGAGAAAATGAAGAGTCGGGCGAGTCTCCAGTTAAAAGGCTCGACACTGGTAAGAAGTGTACTGAGAAAATCCGCTGAAAACACACGATTTTAAATAAACCGCTTGGCATTGATCACTGATTGATTCTGGATGGATCCACCACCTTATAGTCTCTTGTTTCAAGGTCACAAGTCATCCCAGTCCATTTCCAAAGAACACAGTCCTGAGTAAAAACACACTTGTTTACTCTTTTTCATCTGATGGCTTGATCATAATCATTTGACAGGAGTGGCTAAGTTTCAGATTATGCCTTTTGGATCGCACTATTATATTTTTGGAATGTGCTACTCTGCTTCTTTTAGGCCTGTCAAGTGGTTTTCTTGAGGTGGAGGAGCAGAAGGGAGTAGAAGAAACCAGCAGAACTAGTAGACCCGTGGAGCCTCGAAGACGCTGTGCCTCTGAGTCATCCATATCCTCATGTAGCAGTCTGCAGGGAAGCACCAGGTAAAGTTTTGGCTTCTTTTTTTTCCCCCACTGATAAGCAGGAGATACTGTAATACTGGCCTGCTGCAGGCAGGGCTCAAAGAAGTCAAATGGTCTGTTTAGGTAGCTGTTTATCTCATCTGTATTATCAAGGCATTCGTGCCACCAGATATTTTGAAAGTTGACTTTGTGTTTGTCTTCTGTCTTGTTCTTAGCGCCATTCTCAGTCTTCCAAAATGTGGCAAGGGGAAACCCGCCTTAGTCCGGAGAAACACTGTGGATGATAAGAGCGAATTAATCGCCTGCATCGAAACTGGGAATTTTGCAAAAGCCGCACGAATCGCTGCCGGTAACTCGACCACATTGTCAAAACAATTTAAATGCGTGTGTGGGGCAGTGGGTGAGCATCTTTCACAGAAATGCAGATAATGACTAGTTTGGATCATTGTGCTTCAGTAACTTTATTAAAGTCGATAAAGTCCTGAAAACAAAATCAGTTAAAACCTAATAAAACTGGATTTTTGAAGTGAGTATAAGATTACTAATAGAGAGGGGAAAATTTATTTACAACACTGTCAACACATTTTGCAAGTAGTCTTTAAACTTGGTTATTATGACTCTTGAAAACAATGCGTTCTCTAAACTACTGAGAAGGTTATTTACCTTGACAGCAGAAAATAAGAGGCTTTATTTTTGAAGGAGTCCTTGTTTGGGGAGCTTGTATTCATTTCAAATTAAAAGCATCTAGCATTTCAGCAGATGGAATGCCTTGCTGTCTTTGCTGAGCTTTTATTGTGAAACAGCAGCCAAATTGAATTAAAGGACAAAAAAAGTGAACGAGAGGCAACAAAAAACAGCTGATTTTATTTGATTAAAACACGTATGACGGACAGCAGGAGTTTATCTGTCCTCGTTATTTTGATGGCCTTCTTTTATTTGTTCTTGTCGACCGTGCCTCTGGCTATTAACTGCTATTAATTGACTACGTTTCTTATTTTTTTTTTAGAAAAGGAAAACTCAGCAGATGAGTTGTTAACATGGTTAAGTATATATTAAAAGGCTGAAGAACTGCAATTTCTTCTTGTATTTTGACCAAAATATAGGCACATGCTTGTGTGACAATCCAGCGCAAGTAGGTGAAAATGGGATTATATTAACAACATTAACAAAACGCAACATTTATTGTAGTCTGTTTGAGTCAGTACAACTAGTGAGTAATGTAGTTATGTATGCTCAGGTGTCTGCTGGTCCTGTACGTTTCAAAATGTATTTGAAATTAAATAAAGTTTGTGTTCTGTGCTACTGCCTGCTCTCACTCAAAGGTTTAACTTGATTTAACTTGCAGACACCTGGTATTAATACATACATACAAAATCAGGGTTGTAAATTAACTGCAGCTACCAGCCAAGTTCTTGTGAATTTTGGCACTGACTGGCTAGTCTTTTATACTCCGCCTGCCACCATGGCATCTAACCAGTCAGCATGTGGAGGTTCGCCCCTCATCTAAAATTCCCATTCGGTAAATTAACAGCTGAGAGTGGCTGGTAAATTTTAATATCTGTCTTTCACTGTGGCTCCCAAAGTTAATTTCCCGCCCTGGTTTGGTGCCCCTACACTTGCAGCATGGCTTTTGAAATGTGTTTCTGTGTGTGTTTAAACTCACACATAACTTGTCTGGTGTTGTTCCCACTTCCATAGAGGTTGGCAACAGCAATATTTGGATGCCTGCTAGTGCTGCAACTGTTGCATTGGAACCCCTAAAGCTAGTTTGGGCCAAATGTAGTGGATACCCTTCCTACCCTGCCTTGGTGAGTGCTTGTGGGAGAGAAAGCATGACAGTCGCTGACTCTAATCTTTTTATTCTGACGTTTTGTTGCCACCTTTTGAGTTTGAGCACAGAGTGATGCCGAATTGTGACACTTTTGTCCCACAGGATGAAGCAATCTTTTCACTACAGCTGTTGTTTTTTCGGCAGCAAGTGGATAGATTGCTGCTTGTAAAAATATTCAGTTTTTCCTCTAGGTGGCGACATTTCTCTGTAAACCAGAGATCTTTGCATGAAGGGACAAATGAAGCAAATCTTAGTTGCAAAAGCTGACAGTGTGGCTGCATGTGTGTAGAGAGTACAGCCATCGCTGCTATATCGTTGCATTCATTGAATCCATGTGATTCCTGTTCACTGTGTGTGTGTGTGTGTGTGTGTGTGACTCCCCTTCTCGCCTCTCCTGCTGCAAATAGATCATCGACCCTCACATGCCACGTGTGGGCTGCCAGCACAATGGGGTCTCCATCCCCATGCCCCCTATGGACGTGCTCCGCATTGGAGAGCAGATGCAGTACAAAGCAGAAGAGAAACTCTACCTCGTCCTCTTCTTCGACAACAAGCGCAGCTGGTGAGTGCCAGTGTCTGTATTTGTTTTCTTGCGGTTGCATCAGATGAGACAACAACTGTCAATCGCCTCAAGTGGCATTAAAAATTTGTGTAGCAAAAAGACAGAGAGGACAAAGGCGTCAAACCATGGATCAGTATCAGTAAGCAGTTGGATAATTTAAAGTGTGTAACAAAACAAACACACACACTTATTTTGGCCTGATTCCTGTTTCCTTTGCATCGATTGCAAAATTCTGGACCGATGTTTAATGCCAGTAATGATATTTTTTGCTTTATTACGAATAAATCTTCTGTGTTAGAGAGAAATGATCTGTTTTACCCTTTCAGCTCTTCATTACATTATAAATCTTTTTTTTTTTTTTTTGAAAAGTTAGCCCCTGTAAAGTTGATGTGACACAACAGCTAATTAGCCTCCACTGACCTTGGTAAATGTCAAGTTATTTGCTGATATGTCAGTCAGTCAAAAGGGCCAGTATAGACGTTAGCAGTTCTAATAATAATGATAAAAACAGTTTATGGAGGGAAATTTTCAGATATTTGTTAATTATAGATGCTTAAATATGAAGATAAGCTGCTTTCTTTGTTTTATACAGTTGTAAATCCAGTATAGTTTGCATTTGTGATTTATTTTAAACCAAAGAAAGCAATACTGTCATATTTCATGGGGCTCTAATAATGTGTTGAAATGATATTTTATTTTATAAGATTGTATTTTGTTACTTTTCTTTTCAGAAATTTTATAGACAGAATGCTTAAAAAGCACCTTATTAACACCACCTGCTGTGGCTGAATGCTTAGGCCTCAAAAAACTGGTATTGCACAAATGTTAATATTGAAAAATTTTAGCTTTTTTTTTAAAGTGTCTCTTAGAGTCATGCTAGAATGTTTGTTTCTATGCAGAAAAAAAAAGATCCAGATAGCTATGCTGAAAAAGCAGGTTGTTTTTCATGTTAAGGTTGTGTTTTCTAGCTTTAATGGAAAGTTAATCACCATTTTTCATTATTTTTGCATTGACCTCTGCTTTTTCTTTTGGAAAGGCTGCTTTTTCCTGGCAAGAATGATAGGAAGCATTCAGCTCTAGCTGCTTTTCCAATGGTGTGACACCAGTGTTGTTTTCCCCTTCAGGCAGTGGCTTCCTAGATCCAAGATGGTTCCTCTGGGAATAGACAAGACCATAGACAAGATTAAAATGATGGAAGGACGCACATCCAGCATTCGCAAGGCTGTCCAGATCGCCTTCAGCCGTGCCATGAACCACCTGAGCATAGTGCAGGACGAGCCAGTCAGCGACCTCAGTGACGTGGACTGATGCTGACTCTCTGCTCACGCACACACACACACACACACACACACACACTTGAACTTCTTCCTGTACCAAATAGCTTGTGACTACCCTCGCACCCACCCCAGACCCCTTCTGTCTCTGCAGGAGACTGAAATGTTTACCGGGCACCTGCTGTAACAGGTGGTGTCTCTTCCTCATCCATTCCTGTTCGTACACACTCCTACCACGTCCCGATGGGATACGGCTGCTGCTGAAATGAATGTGTCGATCTATCCTCACCACCTCCGGGCTTAGAGACTGCTATTTTTGTCAGCCCACCCTCACTCCAGTCACCATGACTGCCGTTTCCATTTATCATTTCAAGGCAAAAGTGGCGGTGATTAATTTCATGCACTTTGGTAGCCTTACCAAATCCGTCTGCGGTGTCAGGACTCGGATCAAAACGAGCGCCGTTACACTTTAGCTTAAACGTGAAGCCGTTAATGTGGCGTCCAGCCAGTCACCCTTTTGTTTAAAACAAACAAAAAAAAAAAAAAGTAGCCTGTAAAACTTCTCAAGTGGACGAAATCATCCGTTTCCTGCTTTCACGGGGGCTTTTCACTGGCATCAGATTTGTGGCCAAAGCCTGTGTTGATGTTAAGGTTGTATTTACATACTCAAGTCAGCTCCATTTGTATTTTAACTGTAAATAATCTGTACAGTTGGCTGACACTAACTTATTTTGTAGTTTTGACATGAATGGGGACTGTACAGGTGTTTTCTTAGTATTTATACTTGACGCATTCTTGGCACTGAGGTGAGTGCTGTTTTGCCAGTGCTGCGTGAACAAGAATTCAAACAAAAAAAATAACAACAAAAAAGAACACAAAAGCCTTTGTATTAAGGAGGTTAGGGCTAAATTGTCATGTTTTTGAAAAGTATGAACGTATTCCCTTTTTCATTTTTTTTTTTTTTTAAGTTATTGAAGTTTCTATCGTAAGCTTCCATTTGGCATTAAATCATTTTGTATTACAAATAGTTTTAGTATATTTTTGTTCACATATATATTTATATGATTTGAATACACAGTATACAGTATGTAAGCCTCTGAAACTGAAAGTGTGACGTTGTGGACACAGAACGCGTTTTGTTCTCAAGAACCAAAAAAAAAAACACAAACAAAAAAAAAAAACATTGCTACCCAGAAGTCTTTGCTGATTGATTTCTCTGTGTGATGTGTGAAACTGTTGCCAAAAAAAAAAAAGAAGAAAAAAAAGTGTATTTCCATGTGACTGTTACTTGGTTTTGCTGTAGTCGTAGGGAGACGTGCCTGCGTTAACTTATTGTAAAGTATTTGCATTACTTTATATTCGAGGAAAGATGTGCAACTGATTGTGGTAAAGTGGCACATTTTGTGGTGGATACTTGCCTTCTCTTTAAGTAACTTTTTTGTTTTGTAGTGGTAGACTTCCAAGTATTTCATTTTATACTCCTATTATTTTTCTGGGTAGCATTGGGTAGTTTTGGTATATTTCATTTTGTATTTAAATGTAGTAGTTTTTTTTTTTTTTTGTTTTTTTTAAATCAGATGATGCAAAAATATTGCTGGGCTTTTTTTTTTTGTTTGTTTTTGTTTTGTTTTTTGTAGTAAAGCAAAAATAAATCATATAAATAAAAACTCCTGTATCATATTTTTTAGACCTACTGCCAGGTTGATGCGCACACTGTTATTAAAAGAAAAGAAAAAAAATCTTTTAATGCCTCATATTCACTATTTTTTAAATTAGGTTGCAACTGCAAAAATCAATGTACAAGATTGGGTTCAAGACGTTTTATCAATTAAATTTTTATGCTTCTGGAAATATATCTACATACTGTACAGTCCTACAGGTAATAAACCAGTGCAATAATCTGAAGCTACTTGAACAAGTCTCTTATTGTGCCCTCTTTAGTTTCATTATGTTGCGCTTAAAGTATTTGTGAAAAGTGTTGCCCATCATGTTGTGATTATTAGATTGTTGCTAATGCATCAGTGTATAAGCAGTGTTTTATTGCTGCTCCAAGTGAAGCTCTCGACTCTCTTAACAAGGATCTTGAGAAATCTATAGAGTCGAGACAATTAATAGGTGGGAAAAATAGATTCCTTCTGCAATTTCTTCTCCTTTTTAAACTCCACCTTTTATTTGCAGCTCAGTGTTCTTATTATGGGACTCTCCTTAGAGTACCTTCATACTGTTAGACCCATAATTGTTGTAGTTGTGCCTCTGTACACCACCACACCGGATTTTAAATCAATCAAGGTGTAATTGAAGTGCAGACTTTCAGCTTTGATTCAAGGCGTTAACAAAACTTTCCATTAACTGTTTGGTAATTACAGCCATTTTATATACACTCCCCTATTATCAGAGGCTCAGAATGACTTGGACAGACTTGAATAATTTTATAAGAACTTTTTAATTCTTGGGTGAAAATCCTTTTACAGTCTAGGACACATGGACATCTACAGCTGCTGCATCACTGTGGGGAACTGAAAAGCATGCTCGATCATGCGGGTTGAGATCAGGTGAGTGACTTTGCTATTGAAGAATATCCCATTCCATCTTTTGCAGCACACTTTGAGTCATTATCTGTTTGCACTGTGAAGTGCAGTCTGGTCAGTTTTGCAGCGTTCGGCTGAATCTGAGCAGAGTCACCCTGCTGCTCCTGTCAGCAGTCGCATTAATAGACACTACGTAGTCCTATTCCACTGGCAGCCGCACATGCCCATGCCCCAACAATGCCCCCACCATGTTAGACAAATATTGTGGTACGCTTCAGATCATGCGCTGTTACTTTACTTCTACATACTTTTCTCTCCTGATCATTCTGGCACGGTTTAATCTTGGTTTAATCTGTCCAATGATTGTTTTCTTTTTCCAGAACTGCAGCCTCTCTGACATGTTTTCTGTCTAATCTGGCCTTCCTGCTCTTGAGTGTAACCAGTAGTTTACATCTTGTTGTAAACCCTCTGTATTCCCATTCATGAGGCCATCTCTTGATTGTAGACAATAAAATGCTCACCTCCTCAATTGCCTTCTTGATTTGATTAGATGTTGTTTTTCTTAACCATGGAAACCATTCTTTCATCATCCACTTGGGTTATCTGCTGTCTTCCGGGCCTTTTGGAGTCTATAAAAATAGCTGTAATTCCTAAACAGTTAATCCAAACTTTTGTTAAACCTCTTGAATCAAAGCAGAAAATCTGCACTTCATTTACACCTTGATTGGTTTAAAATCCAGTGTGGTAGTATTACTGGTCCTTCATGTATTTGCCATTCTCTGAAACTGAGCTCCTGTCTCTATAAACCGCTCTCACTGAGAGAACTCAATTATCAATTTACAGTAAGCTTTAAAAATAACATAAAACTAAAGCTGAACATAAATAAATGTAGTGAGTTAAGCTAACTGGGACGCACCAGCTCTGCATCAGTTCTAATGAAAATTGCGGGCACTTTCCACGGGGAGGCGCTGTGGCTCCACACAGAAACACCGCTCCGCCGTGCCAAGACATCGCCGCAGACCCGGCGTACCCGAGTGTCCACCTGCTCTGCTCAGCCCTGGTCGTTTCTCCTCTCGGGTAGGCATCAGTATTCAGCATACAAACAGTTTTTTTTTATTACTGTGTTCAAATGGTGAATGCACCGATTAGAAGACTGTCAATTAGCGCTAAATCACTTCGAAGACATGGGTTTGGCGCTTCTCTCCTCCAGCTCAGATAAAAGTCTGCTAATGCCAATCCTTGTCCATCTCTACCCTTTTTTTAAATTTATTTTTTTCATAGCGAGTGGGCAGACAATTTGTCTCTTAAGTGTTTTATTTGTTTATCTGCTAATAGCGCGGTGAAGTTGGCTAACAGAGACTGGGAGGGGGGAGAAAATGTAAACTGCCGTGCGTGGGCTGGAGTCGAACCTGCGCCGTCACACTTGTGGAGTTTTTGCTCTGTGGGTTCTTTCCTAAGTGCATCTTAAAAGGCCAAAGCGAGGCACATCTTCGATGCAAATTTAGCAGAAAACTGTTGAAATATGCATTTTACTTAAGCCAATACAGTTTCTGTTATTTCAGGCTCCTGACATTCAGAGAGGTAAAGCAGTTTTATGGGGATTAAATGAGCCAGTAATGGCCCTGTGATATAGAAAGCCACCTTCAAGCCGCTGCTGAAAGACATCTCCCATCTTCATAAACAATTGGAGCTAATGCAGTCGCACGCAAACGCACAGCAGAGTCTGACTCCATCCCTCTCTCGTCTCTTTGTCTGTCTGTCTTCACCAGATACTAATTGCGCGGGGAGGTAAACACAGCAGTCAAGTGGAGAGGACGGCAAGTCAAGCGTGAATATCAATCTCCCCACATCAGTGTCATCAGATGACTTTGACTGAGTTGAGGCGGGCTCATTAGAGATGTGGTGCAGGCGGGGTGCCGCATGTGGCAATAACATCCAGGCGTAGGGCTCTGATGTTCTGGAAGTTTGCAGAGCTCACCAGGTAACAGGCCCGTGGATGTGTAATCCAACCCCCCCACCCCACCCGGCCTGCAGAGAAGTGTCAACAGGGTTCAGGGAGAAAATGTCGCACTCCCACATAGACATGCTCCTCTGCACGAGGCGCGAGGAACAGCACAAGTTCGTAGGTGTAAATGTGATGTGTATTCCGTAGTCATGCATCCGATTGTTATGAGCTTGTGCCACCAGCCCCCCCCCCCCTTTTTTTTTCCTGGCTCCATGTCAGTAGGTGACAGCAAGAATTGCCTGCGTTGCACACGGGTGTCAGGCCTGGCAATTAATTCCTGATAACTTTTCCCCTGCCTCCAAGATTTTGGTGATAAGTTAGAAAAAATTGACTTCTCTCACCAAATCAAGAAAGAAGGATGCCAGGCTGTGTTCATTTTGCATCTCAGTTGGCGTCTTAGGTTTTCTGACAACAAACTCACTGCAGAGATGCTGTCATTTGGCATTTGTCTTTTTGTAACGGTTTAGATATTTTTAATATAGTGGAGCTTTTTGTTCGTGAAGTGAAGTGAAGGTAAGGCAAAGTGTCAAAAAGTTCTTGTTACAGTGTTTACAATACGGAGGCCCCCTTTGAGCTGTGAGAAGTTGCTACTGTCTTTTTTTCTCCCCACATTTTATAGACTAAATAATGATTAACTCTGATGTCACCCACTGGTTTTGGGCTTCAGATTTTGCAACCCGCTGCCATGTTGATCTTTTGGAGCCAGAAGTTACCTTGGGCCTCGCCTTTAACTCCAGAATCCAGGTGGATAAGATATATAAAAAAAATTCACCCCACTCAGAATTGTTATGAAAGAGGAAACTATCCACAGAGACTGACACTATTTTTGCACCAGGCTGTAAACACGCCTTTTATTTCTGTAAAGTCTATGGGGACTGATTCGAAACTGTATCAAAAGGTCTTCTTCAGAGAAAAACAAATGTTCCAGTTGGGGCTGTTACGATATCAGATTCTTACTTCACGATCACAATCAAAAACATTCCGACATTATCGCAAGCTTGCAAGCGCAAGAGACCGATTCCAGTATTTCATGATTTCAAAATCCAGTATTTTTCTTTTCATATACATGAAACTCCCTAACAAGTTTTATGTGTAGTTATTTACTTAGTTATTGATCAGCTATTTGTTGTTTGGGAGGTTCCAAACGTGTGTCGCTAACAAGGAAGTCGCGGAGCGCCCTCTGGTGGACAAACTAAGTAACATAACATGGTTGAAGGGTGCTTCTCCCGTCTCTTCTTTTACTTTTTAACTTTCATTTATCATTTAGTATGAATGCAGATACATATAGCTAATACCAGCCAGTAATAGCAGCCTGCCCATAAGTTGGTCGGGCTCTAGCTCATTTTCACATGTCGCTCTGACCTCTTTCTGAAATGTTATAATTTTTATGAGCTCCCAAACACAGAAAACAGGCTTTCTTTAGGTCTTCTCAATCAGGTGCGCATGTGTGGTATGTATTTATTTTAACTATTTAACTTTTCAGGCATTACATATGCTCCATTAACCAATTACCGTGTGTTACACTGTGCACTCCCAGCACGAGCTGATTTCCAATCCTCTGCTGGGATTTTAGTTTCCACATCTTCACTCCATGCATTCAGCCTATAATGTTTGTAAACCTCTGATATGATGCCTTTTCTTAAAGGGCCCTTTGTTATTTTGCAGCAGAAGGTGTCTAATAAGTGCTCTGTTCTGCTCTTTAAACCCTGTCAAAATGAGTATGTTGGCGTGGGCATGCTTCAGCGTTGATTTGAATAAACTGATGAGATTCAAAACTCATGTTTTAAAGTTCTTTTGAATTATATTGACAGGCATCCCGGAGTGGTTAAAAATCCTTTCTTTCGCCTCGGATTTAAGGCAAAATGTTTTTCCCGCTACCACCAAAAGCCTCAAAAATGCAGATGAGAATCATCTTATGTGTGACTGAAAGTTCAGAGGTGTGTGAGGTGACTCGTAAAGGAAACACTCTGAACTGTGCCCCGATCCTCCTGCATTAAACATCACGCAAACTATCCACTTTCCATTTTGGAACACACACAAAAATATTATCCTCCACTGCTCCCTCCCCACTTCTTCCCTCCTCTCTCTCCCTTTCTGTCTCTCCCGGCAGGTCCCTGATAGGCCCAGTCTCCAGTGGCTATGTTCAAAACACTGGGCCAGAATAGCACGGGCCCTAGGTAGATAAATATTTATGGGGTGCGTTTACTTCTTACCACAGAGGAGAAGTAGAAATAGTGTTTCCAAGGTGAGCAAAACAAACAACTTCAAAGGAATTTAAATGCAGTTCATGTAAATTTTCTCCTACAGTCACATGTTTCTGCAAAGATTATTATCGTTATATTGTTAATGAAGGATTTGCGCCTGATGCCAGATGACCTGATTATTGTCTGTTTGCAGAAGCAGGAGTCCAGAGGCACTGGCGAAGATGAAGCTAATGAAAGCATGTGCACACAAATATGAGCTGTATGTTCCTAGCCATAAGGTTCTGCCATTAAGTCGTGGCTTCTGGGCAGCAGTCAAACCAGCAGCTACATTATTCATTGATCAGGGTGGACTGTGATCAGAAACGGCAGCGTTAATGGATGAGATGAAAGAGATGCTCAGCACAGAATAAACCAAAGGGGAGGGGGGGGGGATCAACGATCCTTTGGGATGTCATTTATTTACTGCTAATCTGTAAAATGTTATGCAGGCTTTCACTGAGGCTGCAGCTTAACACCTGAGATCTAATAGCTACGGTTAAATCTGGGGATAATATCTCTCCAGAATCTCGTTCAATAATTCAACTCGCAGACGGCTGCTAGTCACATGTGCCCCCATCAAACGCAGTCAGGCGATCGTCTAATTATCTGCTAATGTCATGATTCAGCTGGCTCCGGAAACGTGCTGATGATGGTGTGTGTCTAGGGCGGGCTGGTTGGTTGCTTGGTTGTTGGGGGTGGGGGGGGATCAGCAGGCCTCAGAGCACAGTCCTTTGATGTGAAAGATAATTACTTGTGTAGTTAAGATAATTAGCACAAGTCCAGAATAAAAGTAAATAGGCTAACTGTCGCTTCCACTCTAGCCTGAATGAACTCAAGCTGCGAGCCAAACAGCGTGCGATTTTCCTCACAGTTGAAAGTGAAATAAGCTTCAGAATGTGCACTTGGACTTTGTGTGGCGTGCGTTGTGTATGTTTACATTTTGGATGCGTGCTTTGGTACTGTTTGGAACTGTTCAAGGGGGGGCATAAAAGTTGTGCAAAGTTATTCGAGTCACCTCAGCTGGGGCTGAATCTGTTAATCAAACAACATGCACGTGTTAAGGAGTTAGCAGATTTTATCAGACCTTGTAGCCTGGCTGAAGAGAGTACCGGTCACTCTTCGCATCTCTGGTGGGAGTAGGGCTGCAGGGTGGGTGATATAATTTTGATAGGGAAGAATATTTGAAGAATTACAAAAAAAAAAAGACACCTCAGTTCGGATTGGAATCGAGAACCTTTTCGAAATTATCGAATCCATTGAACTTCTTTGCCTGCAGGCTCATCAGTCACTTTATCGATGCTGGTAAACTGTTCTGACAGTTGCTCATTGCAAAACAGCTTTTTGCTAATCTATGACACTGGAAACTGTTCCTACCCTGCCTACAGACTTCAAGATAACTATTAAAAACAATTTTTTTTTTCTTGCTCCCCAACAGAAAATTGATCAGGAATCAACAATGAAATCGTCTATGAATCTGACCTTTAAGCAGACTCAATAACGACACTGGCATCAATAGAATCCCTGCATCTCAGGCTCTGCTCTATGGCTTTTGATTCTTAGCCTTCCATCCCAAGTCTGACACTGCAAGCATCGAGAGCACCACTGGATTTTTGTGCAGCCATCCATGATCAATTTTCATCCATTTTGAAAGGATAAAAGAAAAGCAATATTGACATATTCACACAACCTTCTGCTCAGCTGTGATATGTGTCTGCAGTCTGTGGGTAAAATGTAGAGTCAGAGTCCTACTGCTGGACAAACTATGTGCTGTAACCATTTGTAAATTACCAGCAGGCAGGATTACGCTGTTAGTGTCACTGTTCACGCCGTGGATGAGCGAAAACCTTTTATATTTTCCTGTTTTCAAAAGATTACTTTCTACTAAAACTAGGCTGCTACCTACTCAACTCTGCTGATGTTTTTAAAGAAGCCAGTTGTAGCCACTGTAATACGAGTCTAAATACTTAATTTTCTTTATCCATCCAAAGAAATGGTGAGGTCACAAGCACTGGTCTACCCAGTGTTACAAACCCTTTAGAAACACAGAGGCCCCACAAGGTGATGCGAGATTTTGTATGTGCCTGCGCACATTTAAGCATGTTCATCCCGGCTCTCGTGGAGAAGAGACTCCCCGGCTGCACGGATCACCATTCTGCCACATTCCAAGGACACTGTTGTGATTGACGGGGCTTAATGTGTATCTTGCCAGAATTGGATTTGATCCTGGGGGCTCTGCCACGAGGCCCCCTATGTTAGATTTACACTTTCCCCCTCTGCCCCCCCCCCTTTTTTTCTGTGTCGAACAAACAGAAACAGAATTGCCTCTTCTGGAGCTCCCGCCTGTTCGATTGCTGCATTGTGGCGAGATCATGTACGGATCTGTGTCACTGAGCGCTTGTGCCGCTTATGTTTTTCCAAGAATGGAGGAAGGGGAGGATTTGTGCATGTGGAATAACAGGCTGAAAAAAGAGCAGGTGCGACTCTGTGAGCTTGTTTTGACGCCTGCGTATGTATTTTATGTACAGGTGTGTGTTGTAGAATATGTGGCTCCCTGTTCTCGTTTGCATGCCTGTTTACGCCTGAGGACAGGAGTGGGGGAATCGTAGATGCACCTGCTGCCACAAAGCTGTAATTTCCCTTGCAGAATTTAGCTGAATAATCGTACTTTCCCTGCTGGCGCATCGTGCTTCAAAGCACCGATGAAACGGAAAAGAGCAGTCATTTGGGGCGTGCTTGTCGGAAACGCCACCCTGCCCCCTCCCCCCCTTGGTTTCGGGTGAGTTGGCGTGGCAACTGGTTGCATAACGGGCAAAACTTTTCCCCACTCTCTTTACCTAAAGGCCTAATCATGTCCATAAAAGGCAGCACAAGTCTGAGGCATTTTAACAGTCTCCGCAGTGACATTAGCTGTCAGCATATCTGTAAAGAATCTACATTTTATACCAAGAGATCATTAATCCAGAAGACAGCAAGAATAAAGATACCTCGGGCTTGTCGTTACTGTGATACTGCTCAGATATACAATTGTAGCATCAGTTCACGAGTCTCCGTGTTGCGAAGCTGCGAGCAAACCAGCAGGGCCTCATTCTCCCCGGCTTTTAGATAGCTCACTCTTGTCTCCCACAGATCTGTGGCGGTAACATCCTTATCGGCAGCAAAAAGCCTGCCATCCAGGTTTATCCATTTGGCTGCAGACTGACATTACTGCAATAGTGTCCCTTCTTATCTCTATCTGTTTCTGAGGCTGAGGAAGCAAATGCAGAGCAAGACAGATTACTATTTCAGCTGGCAAAAAAAAGAAACAATGGTTTCATGTGGAGGCACTGCTGAAGCACCATCTTTTATCCGTTCTCATGTATGAAGGTGCTTAAACGAGCACAGTGTGATGATCTGTTTTTAATCTGTGTTCATGTCCTAGCCTGTGAATTATACAAGTGATGCTTTGTGTGTAATTTGCATTGATTGCGCTTTTGGAATTGCATAATTTTAACATAAACACAGCTAACTGGAAATATCTGGGATCCTAGAGTTTCTTTTTAAATACCTGCAATTTTGCTACAAAAGAGGTCAAACTAGATTCAACCCTGTATTTTTCATTATAAGCCTAAAGCTTATATTAAAACTAAACCTATATTTTTGTGTTATTTAATACATCACAGACTATTAACTTGCCAGCATTACGCATCTGCTTGTAAAAGAAAAAAAAAAGACCTGCATGGATGCAGACAAATATAGTTAGAGTAAATGACAGACATTTCTTAATAGACTACATTTAAAAATAATTTTACCCAACCCTGACCTGAACCATTACACTAACAAAAAGGCCTCGACCTAACCTTAAGCTTTGTACTTTGTATCGAACTATGGGTCTGGTATACAGAACTTTACAAAAGGAAAATGATGTTTCAAAATACACAAATCAACTGTTCATTTAAAAACAATATACAGTATATGTTTTTCCCCATACAACGTCTGCTCAGGCAGTGCTTGCCTTCAGGCTATGCACAAGTTTAAAAGAGCATCTTGAGTTATAAAGATGCCCAAAGTGAAGTGTTTCTAATCTATTAAATATCCTAGGGCTAATACAATTAGTGAATTTATTTGGGGTTAGTTTTTGATGATTAACTTGGATCTGTCATGTCCTGGGCCGGTGGCCCAGTGTTTTGTGTTCTTTTGCTTTTGTTTAAACTTGTATCTTTGTTTTATTTGT